>JAVIWC010001316.1:0-26934 GCA_031894815.1 Creontiades dilutus | reverse complement strand
TAGAATTCAACAAATTATTGCAATACTTACAGAACGTTGTGTCATCACTCCAATGAACTTCACGGTTTAATCCTATTTAAAATACTGGTAATCACTTGTAGACAGACAAGATTTAGTCAAACGGAGGAACGAGGTGTATTAACCAAAACAAAGGTACCACAAGTACAAGTCTCGGAAATTAAGAGAGAGTAAGATAAAAGATTTCTTCAAAGAGATGCGTAGGACGAGAGCGCAGGTGTTGCAGAAACAAAAGACGACGAGACGGCAGAAAGTCCTCTTGATCCTCCATTCTTGAAGCATAGATTGGATGTAGGTACTTGTTATTGTTGTAGGTAGTTTCTTGTCATCATATGAGCATTGGAAATGTGCCCGGGAGGTGGAGTAGTAATCTTATTTCCAACAGTTGTAGATTATGAGTAAGCAATAAGTATATAAGTACATCGTAATCATTGTTCTACTGAAATATGTCGTCGGGTTCCGGGTAAAAGTGACCAAGTAACATTTTTTTCAAAATGAGCTTTTTTTGTCATTCCGGTACTAAGGAACGTTGTCTACTGTGTGTTGTTGCTAAGAACGTTATCTTCTAACTGATGTGCAAGAAATACTTGAAAATAAATTTTACCTGCCTGACCCAAAGAGTTTTATGTGACCAAATGGCATTTGAATTCAACCACAAAACACGAGATGGATTATAAATGTACTCTCGCTGGTGCATGTAAATGTTATCAATTGCCATTTGATCACTTTTACTGTGTAAGATTCGTAAGATTGCATAGTGGGCAGGTGAAAATGACCAATTACAGTGATAGGTAATGGATAACCTTTTCTAATAGAAATAGGTATATCATTGTTATTCGATGCTTGGCAATAAGATAAATTGACGAAAAAACTATTCGATCCCTCAATTTCATGTAACTATGCGACGGATTTTCGAAGAATTGAATTGACCAAATGAGTAAAGCTTGAAACTCCAGGCAGGTGAAAATGATCAAATAGAGTTTTCCGGAAAACAGCTCTTATTTAATCTGAAGTGAATTTTGAAGCACGATATCATAGGCGGGCACTAGCTAACTACCCACAGGATAAAGAAAAATCGAAACATAGTCGGATGAGACATCACACAACCAGTGTTCGTAAGAAGAAAATAGGTGAAACTTCAGATCGCTCCCCTGTAAAATTTTGCAAATGTTACTTGGTTACTTTTACTCGGAACCCCACGATATAGTAATTATTAAATTTATAGAAATTTCACAAACAGAAAGATGAGAGAATAATTTTGATATTTCGATATTCATCGTTGTCAAAAGTAGGAGAATAGTGGTTTTCTGAATCGACTGGCTGGTGTCTTGGATGGATATGAAAATTCATGGTTTTGGAAGGAAAAATTCATTTTATCCTGCATTTTTCAATCATTAAGATTGAGGCCAGGAGGTCGCATCGATCCAAACACCCACCGATGAGCCCATTCGGATTGCTGCAGCGGTCTATCATTGCTCGGCTGTGGCATCTTCTTCAGGACCTTCACTCCAAAGAAGTCGTTGAATGTGATAGAGGGATCGTGTGACCTTGCGTGCAGCTTTAAAGGCTTCTTGGTTCAGCGAAGCTCTATGGTTCTTAATTCTCAGATTGAGTTGAGAAGCTTTCCCAACATAGTAACCCCTGCGCTGATCCTCCTCACACTGCCGACAGATCACCTGTTAAACACACATTCGAGACTGACACTCTGCTTGTCCCTGGCATTTGTAGGAGTGGAATGTATTCGGTGAGGTGAAGTGAGAGTCTTCAATAACAATCTCACAGAGTTTGCACCTCTAACGCTCACACCGATAAAGCCCAGGCTGCTGCACTTCTGAAGGCGGAATTCGTGGATGTTTGTGGAACAATATTCCACCTAGGTTCCGCCGCTATTGGTACGTGACCTAAGGCACATCCCTGAACATATCGCGGGTCAGGGAACTGGATGCTAGAATTGGTTGAAGGTCCCGGAGAATCCCATTAATCTTCTGTATTCCAAAGAAGAACGTTGTGACTGGAGGGACTCGGTCACTTTGCGGTCTTGTTCGTCGCCGATATTTGACACGAGCTGGAACCACTCTTTCACTGACAATTCGTCTCGGGTGCCCTCTCTCTATCAATTTTTCTCCCATCAGTGACAAATAATCTTCCAGGCTGTCCTGATTATTACAAATTTCGTGGCCCCTTATAGACAATGACCTTGGAATGGACCGCTTCGTGTGTGGAGGGTGACAACTGTCGTAGTGTACGTATAGCTGCTTGTTTGTAGGTTTTACGTGTACACTAGTTCTGAAGCTTCCATATATAAGAATGTAGTAAGCATCAAGCATATAGAAAATTGTCCGCTAAATCCAAATATCCTGTCAAAAATTGGAAAAGCTTGATTTCGCTTAAAAGAGCACTGGTTTTATGGAAATAATGCGGGTTTCCCAGAAACATCTTTAAAAAATCATATTTCGAGAACGGACTGAGATAATAAGGTGCGTTGGTGACATTCTGCTCCACTTGACATGTACTTTTACCCAATTTTTATACCCTGTATAAATATAATGATATAAAACGTACGTCACTTTAAAAATTCTAATCATCAATATGCAATTTCAAATTCGGGAAAACCGATGGTTGCTGCACTAAAAAGCGCCATGCCGTTCAATGAAAACTGCTGTTTTCTTAGGCACCGAGGAGATCATTGGTAAATTGATGTATGGGAATAATATACTGTCTACAATCAATAACACCTTGCTTAGTGGTACTCAGCGCTGGCCCGTATTACACTGAAAGATTGAGTATCCCCGAGTAACAGGAACCAACTGACCCTTCTGCGGTAGACGTTTGACAGATAATGCGGTCTTTGAGGGACTGTAGGAAGCGAGCAGGCAGTAAATGATTCCAATGACCGATAAAATGACCAGACGAAGGGGAAGGGAGCCACGGGCCATTAGTAAAAATAATGCGCCTTTAATGCTTTTTGCCTTTCCGGGCGATTTCCACTGGGTTGTTCCTGGTTAACTGGACGTGACTGAAATATGTTCTCTGTTTTATTAAGTAATGGTGAACCCCGTTGTCCGAATGGCTCCCCGCGATGAGG
Source organism: Creontiades dilutus (assembly GCA_031894815.1). Taxonomy (NCBI): domain Eukaryota; kingdom Metazoa; phylum Arthropoda; class Insecta; order Hemiptera; family Miridae; genus Creontiades; species Creontiades dilutus. Next base: position 23,831 of record JAVIWC010001316.1, on the reverse strand, counting down.
TCTGCCTCCCTTCGGTTAATGAATTAGTCGGCACCTGCTGGTCTTCCCCTCCAGCAGTCTGTTAGAAATGAAGCTCGAACTGTTCCGAGTGTTTTTAACTGAGAGCTACTGGTGAGCCATTTCGATTATTTAGGAAATACAACATTGTGCAATAGATTGATCGGGAAAGAGTTGAAAATCACCACCATTTTCATAGGGAACATTGCTCTATCGTTTTATCATTTTCAATAATAAATCTAATGATGTGAACATGGTGAACATTCTGGTTTGTTTTTGAAGTGGTAAACCTTCTAATAATGAACCAGAAAAAATCGTCAACTTCATGACGATTATTATTTATTTATTTATTTATTGATACGGGACGAGCCCAAATACAGGAAAAGGAACATAAATATACAGATTGGATGTTAACAACAACTTCACACACAACAGTCAACAATACCGAGACAATTAATTTGAAAACGAGACAATTACAAATAGTTCGAAAAGCCTAAATTAAACATAATATGTTATAATATAATACCTAGGATCTCAACAGATTTTTTATCCTTCCTACGGATTCATTAAAAAAGTCATAATTGTGAACAGAACAGAGCACATTGGCCTCCCTCGGCATTCTCAGAAGAGGACGGTTTAATAGATAATTTCTGTCTGCGAATGGCGTGTGGAAGACTGGTGGATCTCGCGTATGGTGAAGTGGAACCAACAAATCGACCCTGGAGAGCAGCCGAGGACAATCAATGTTACCATTCACCAACTTATGGAAGAAAGAGAGGTCCGCGCCGACTCGTCTCATCTCAAGTGGGGTCAGGCATCTTCGAGCATACAGTATGCCATAGTTGATAGAGTAGCCAGTGCGGGGCACTCCGGTTTTAAATCCAAAGAAACGGAGGAAGCACCTTTGCACCCGCTCAAGTTTGAAGGCATGAATCTCGTAGTATGGGGACCAAATCACGCTGCAGTACTCCAGTATGGGCAAAACTAGTGCACGGTAGAGCAGCACCAGTGCTGAGGGATCAGTGAAATCGCGTGAAGCCCGCTTCAGGAATCCCAGTGCACTCAAAGCCTTGGCGCAGACAGTGTCAATATGGGCAGAAAAATCCAGTCCCGCATCAAGCAAGACCCCAAGATCACGGATGGCTGTGGTATGTGCTAATGGGATTCCAGCTAGTGTATACTGGCTCATGATTGGCTGGCGTGAACGCGTGAAAGATATCACCTGACATTTGGCTGGGTTGAGGAACATTGCGTTGTCTGAGCACCATTCAAGGAGACTATTAAGGGCAGACTGCAAGCGGCCAGAATCAGCTGCAGTTGATATTTTACCGAAGATTTTGAGATCGTCTGCAAATGCCAAAAAATCTATACTGTTCAAGACCCCAGCCACACCATTGATCATTCTATTTGTTTTTGAAGTGGTAAACCCCAATAGCTGAATCCAGAGAAAAATCGTCAACCAAACACCCCCAATGATTATGAAGACCATTAGAGGATATTCCAACTGCCGTAAGAGTATTCGCTAACTCACGCAGCTCGTACCGAACCCCCCCCCCCCTTGTTGTGAACTTCTTCACCTGTTTTTCAAAATGCTGTTTGGTTTATTGTTTTTAATATGATGAACCTTTGTAACCGACCACGTAAAGCACGATACGTTCCTTCGCAACCTCTTTTACTTCAAATCAAGCCAATCAGGTCCCAAATGGAACCAATTGCAATATAATGTGATCAACTCAGAAAATTGATGTCACCTTGCAATTCATCGTAACAATTCACGACAAACAAATTAGGACTCCTAATTTAGGAGCCACACATGGGCTCCACTACTTAAGTTGGATTTCACGGTTTTTAATACTTTAGTAATATGCGGGTAGAACTGGCAGTGTAGAAACGGTGTAGTGAACGTTAGAGAGCGTCACATTGAATCCCGAACAGTTGGGACTGTACTCTTGGCATCGATCTCAACAAATCCTGAAGGGTTAAATCAAAGGGCTTAAATTCCAATAATCTGTATATCGAAAAGTTTCGAGAAAAAACTATTTTTATGTGTGTTATTGATAGACATGCCTCCTAAGAATACTATAAAATATTGGTCATATTTTATAGTAAACAACCGATTTTTTGCTAATTTTAATATAGATGCACAGGTATAACTTTTAGCTGGTGAACGGTATTTTCCATGAATAACCATCTCCCGAGGAAACTCCCTAATAGTTAATGTTCCATAAGAGAGAGCACAAACGCAATCTTATGTGGACCGCGGTAATTCAGGCGTAATGTATGGCATCTACCGATAAAAGGCAAACTGGAGCAGAGGCGGGGAGGGGACTCCGCACCCGCCTACCGACCCCTCGCTGAATTTATGTACGTTTAATTTCCTCTTGGCCGGCTATCAATGTTGAATTATGGGCATCGGGAAAACCGGGGTAACTGCGAGAGGGAGGTAACGGGCAATCGTTTCGCTCGGAGTAATCTGATCCGATACCGCGTAGGTTTGCAAGGTTTAGGACCGGTTACTCGGAGTCAGTTAAAAAATAGTTGAGGGAGCGAAAATCGCATTCAGGGGCTTATCCCTAAAAGCCCCTTAGGTTGAAATACACTTGAGTTTATAGTACTTGTAAGACGCTCAGAACGAACATATTGGTAAATAATTCATTGCTAACAGGGACTGTACGACGAAATCAACTTATGATTTTAGTGATAATTAGTCATAAAGCATGATTTTTACAGGTAAACCACATTTTGAAGAACAATTAAGGAATTTATTTCACATAGTCTAATGGAAGAACGAAAAAAGAAACACGAAAAGCGATTGATTATAGTGTAAATATAAGAAGAGCTCACTTCCACCATTATCAATCGTCAGCACAATTCGACGAAAATTTGAGTCAAACGCAAAGAACTTTGTAATCAGACTAAACTAGTGAAGATTTCACGAACTATCATTATCACCCCTTTCAAATTACACTCCAAAAGTTCTGAAATAAGCCTCAAAACTAAACCAAAATCTTGATCAAATAAAAAACTAATCGTAAGAATCCGTTGAAAGATATTATTCCCCCGAGGTCTGCTATTACCCCTTAGATCCCCTAGTTGACAGCAAATCCAACATTTCCGAGGTTCATTGCACAGTAAAACTGAAGTTGAGAGGGATCAAAATAAGATTTATGAACATCAGTTAAGAATAATCCTTACGCAATTATTGTAGGTGAGGCAACGTTAAAAAGAAATGTCTTGCACACTCTTAACACAGATACTCTTGCGCACAGATCCAAAGACGTACACCAATGATTTTCCTACGAATTTAATCATAGAATGGTCTAAATCGGGTTTAGTATTAGCGTTTTCCTCTCATACTTGGGTTGTCCCAGATCCCCTGGATCAGTTTTATCGAGCGTCCCTCTAGTGACGAATCTTTGCTTCAAATGGACGTCTTAAAAAGCAAACTACAAAACAAAATCAAATTTTACATTCGAGGAAAAAAACACTCAAATTTTTCACTGGGGTTTATTATGCAATTTCATTCATTTGGCTTGCGTTCATGATTTGAATTTCTACTAAGATTTGGAGTGTGCGTGTTTCACAGGTGATAGAACGATTATTGAATTTCAGGAGGCATACACAAATATGATCAACTGATCAATCCGAATAGGTATTTTGGTTGAGAGCCGATTTAAGTGCTCTATGCATATCTCCTGAAATTCAATAATCGCTCTATCACCTGTGAAACACGCACACTCAAAGCTTAGTAGAAATTCAAATCATGAACGCAAGCCAATTGAATAATAAACCCAGTGAAAGAATTAAAGCGTTTCATGCATATGAGATTTCAACCCGTGTATCGGCTATAAACCCTTTTAGAAGTACACTCCAGTATCCATATTCACTTATCACTAGGTTATTGCAATTGAAAAAAAAAAAAAAAATGTTTTTAGTTTTTGTTTTGATCGCAATCACCTAGTGATGTACTGAATGTGGATGCAAATTTTGGCAGCAAAAGATCATGCCATACATCGGGAATGGTTTGAGCTACAAACCTGAGGAGGGGCTCATTCGATTCCTCGTGGAGTGTTCTTCAAAAAGAGTACAAATTTAGGCCGCCTTGACTTTTTTTGAGGTTTTTAGGGATGTTTACAAAACTTTGACAACCCTTAAAGGGCACTTTAAATTAAGTTAGAGAGCTGGCTAAAGAACTGAGGCGTTGTCGGACCAACGTGGATTCTTCCTGGAAATTTCAGATTTTTTGCACCAGCCGTTTGGGAGAAAACGTGCGTACGGCGTACGGACGGAAAATTTTTTTATTGCAGATTTGGGTTCTACACCCTTTGAAACGTAAACCATTAAATTTTCAGGGAGGGTTAGACAATTTTTTTTTCAAGAACGATTACAATGGTTTATTATTGAACAATGAACCAATATCGTGTATACAATCTGTGAACGTTTAACCTGTAGTGCCCTTTATCGATTCCACTCCCAAACGGAGAGGAGTAGTAGTGGTGGACGAAATTAGTATTGGATATTTTATTTTAACTCTAACGGCTGTGCGCCTTGAGTAGAGTCACAATGAATCTATTAGATCCACCGGAAAATACCATTTTATGAAAGGGATTTTATAATAACTAAATTTGGATTTTGATGAGTCAGAAAAATGGGGTCACATAAGAATCCCGAATAAATGGATTATTAGTATAGCACGTATATGCTATTAAGCGGCAGGAAGAGGGAGTTGGAAAAAAACATATTTTTTTCACGTATAACTCTTTTAGGATTCTCCGGTCTTAATTTGAATCAATTTATGAAAATGTTTCATTTTTTGTTGTTGGACTCTGTGTTAAAGGGAAATAACGTCGATTTTGTCGATCTGATTGGGGTTAGGAACTTTTTTGTCTTGCGCTTTTCTACTTCTTTTTTGTAATTTTAAACTCAAACTTCTTGATGGATGTTAGTTGACGGTGACGAAGCAAAAGAGAAAGGAATCACGTGGCCTCTATTTCATGTTGAGTAGTTTGTTCTCAGTCCATCGATAATAGCGGAAGCATTGATTTCACTCTCATCAAGGGATGAGTTTCTTTCGACAAAAGGACATTCTACATCACTTAATGCTTATTTGTTGTAATTGTTCGTTACTATTGTAGCCGTCTTGGTCTTATGATTTGCTTTTTATCGAACTGTAGGTTGGATCATTTGCATTTCTTAAATGTATATGATTGTTGCATATTTGATAGTAATTGCCATAATATGGCAATTATATGGCAATTATATTATAATTCAACATTTTCATACGCGAATATTAATACGAGAGCAGTGGCTGAGAACAAGAGGAAGTTTTGATTTAACCCGTTTACATCGCCTACAAAAGGTTAAGGCGAGTTTAATAGCCGTTCACAATACAAAGCACATAGATTTAATTTCCTGGGCGGAAATCTTTAGGGATCTCTGTCTTGCCTTGGAAATATCGAGTCTTAACCGAAGGGTGCCCGCCAACACTCAACGAGATACATAAATCTCTGAGAGCCTTTAGGCTTGCTGAGTCTGAGGCCTTGGGAGGGCTGAGAGATTAGATCACAAAACCTCATCGATAGTCTATCGGATTTATGGAAGGGGCAGGCAATGAACCCGAAACTTCTCTCTTAAACCGAATTTATTTTCACATTCATCACGAAAACATCAAAATGGAACTACTGTAACGGTAGAACATCAGTTTCTTGTGTTCCTACGTCCGGCACGCGTTTTAGTATTGGATCTCTTTTATTGAAGCTATCTTGGTACTTTCAGTAATAGATATATACTCCTGGAAAACCTTGCACCTAATGAGAATGAGAGGAAACTCAAAAGTTACATGGAAAAATCACTCACGATTTCTAAAAAAGTGGTGCTTTAGTGAATCAATAAATCTTTAAGAAATACATTTATTGCTTATGTAATTCATTTATGAAGAGTGGTGTCGTTGGGCGAAAATCCAACATTCAATTCAAGAACTTTACTTTACTCAGTAACTGATCGCACATTAGAAGCGCATTTCGCACAAGATGGAATACATAACTACCTATTACAGATCAGATATCTGGTAAGGGTGTTAGTAAGACGAAGCCAGTCTGCTCTGGTAGCATATAATGGAACCGAACAGTTTAATCGGTAGAGTATAATCTGTCTCTGCGTATTGAACAAGAACATTCAAATTAAAACTCAAGCTTTGCTGTAGGATACAGGCGTCGCAGCGAAACAAGAACAGGGATTTTGATAGCCATTTAAACACTACAAAGCTCCGTCGGAGTGCAGTTCGATCTAATTTCCTCCAGGGAAATCTGAAGGGTTTCCTCTCTTACCTCGGGAATATCTACCCTTGTCCCGAGGATATCTGCACACTGACACTCGGTGAGAGCCTGTCTCTGAGAGCCGTGACGCCTGGCTGGCTCTGAGGCCTGAAAGGGAAGCGGGAATCGAACCCAGAACCTCATCGGGGGATTATCGGAGAAGGCCTTATTCCCACCAAAAGGCAAACAATGGATCTCGTTTACTTCCAAGCCCTGTACGGTCTTTTCACACTTCGCTCTTAACCACCACCCAACGACGTTCAGTCTCTTATCGTATTTCTGGCACGCGTTCATTTTCTTTTCTTCTCGTTCTCCTCGATGCTTTTCCACCCCCTACCACTTGTTTATTTACATGTATAATAAACGCATTATATTTTTCACCTAATAAGTTCGACTGCCGATACTTTCTCTACTAATTCCTGTTTTTTGGTTTATTATTCAATAATAAACCATTGTAATCGCTCTTGAAAAAAAAAATTTCTAACCCCCCTGAAAATGTCATGGTTTACGTTTCAAAGGGTGTAGAATTCAAATCTGCAAAAAAAATTTTTCCATCCGTCCGCCGTACGCACGATTTCTCCCAAACGGCTGGAGCAAAAGAACTGACATTTTCAGGAAAAATCCATGTTGGTCCGACGACGCCCCAATTCTTTAGCCAGTTCTCTCACTTAATTTAAAGTGCCCTTTAAGAGTTGTCAAAGTTTTGTAAAATCCCTTAAAACCTCAAAAAAAGTAAAGGCGGCATAAATTTGGACTTTTTTTACCCTCCCCAGGTCCGTAACTCAAACCATTCCCAATGTATGGCCCGATTTATGCTGCCAACATTGCATCCACATCAACAGCGTTTTTTTTTCTTTTGATCGCAGTAACCTGGTGATGTAGTGAATGTGGAAACTGGAGCGAACTCCTAAAGGGGTTTATAGCCTATACACGGGTTGAAGCATTCTGATATGCATGCTCCGTCTTACGAAATTTAAAATTTTCAAATAGAATATTCTTCCATCGTAATCGCTCTTGGAAAAAAACGCTGCAAATTCTTTCACTGGGGTCTGTTATTCAATTTCATTCATTTGGCTTGCATTCACGATTTTAATTTCTACTCAGCTTTGGAGTGTGCGTGTTTCACGTGTGATAGAGCGATTATTGAATTTCAGGAGATATGCATAGAGCAGTTAAATCAGTTCTCAACCAAAATACCTATTTGGATTGATCATTTGATCATATTTGTGTACCTCCTGAAATTCAATAATCGCTCTTTCACCTTGAAACACGCACACTTCCAGCTTAGTAGAAATTCAAATCATGAATGCAAGCCAAATGAATGAAATTGAATAATAAATCCTTGTGAAAGAATTTGCAGCGTTTTTTAATATAAAGAAATGTCCAAGTAGGAGGTGTACGATTTTTTCTTCAAATATTACAAAGTACTTATAGGTTCACTTGGTAACTAACTAGTGTAGCAGCATTATTGAATAAAATGGTGGAGCAGTGAGTTGGAAAACATCATTTGAAGATGGTCGTCCAATTACATTTTCCAGAGTATCAGACTTCATGAATCCTAAGGGAACTGAAACCGTAACCACCATTAGTGAAGAGGGGTTTGTATTATTTTCTAACAAGTGAAAATAAGGGAACGTGATACCCAGCCTTTAGCAGTCACTCATCTGGTTCATGGTTACGCCTTGTCTGTGGAGTGTTTAGCCCATACCAACAGTATAATAAAATGTTAATAGTAACCAAGTACAGGTTCTCGGCCAACTATAGGTCTGATATACTTGATGCTGACGGACACTCGTCGTCCGTCCTAATTTGGCGCGTAAAAGTCCAACCGTCAACATTTTGCCCTGGGAATGGGTTTGAAAGGTTCTATTGACATGAAATATAACTGATAATAAATTATGATAATAATTGACTAAAAATTATTCTTTTATTTGAGTAAAATAATAATAGAATCTGATATTTTGTTTTCTTAAAAATGAGACTGAAGAATTGCTTGAGAAGAAAAGTTGTACGAAACAGAGGTGATCAGCGTAAATTAATAATAGAAGAAGCACATCATGTAGGTTCTTATCTCCGGTATTGTTTACGGCAATTTTCCATGAAATTCAAATAGATCTACTTTTATGCAAGATCATGTACACCGGAAAAATGGAACCAACGAGATTAAATGATATCATGATTTGCGCTCCAATGAACCAATATTATATTATCCAAATATTATACCAATTTTTCATCTTAAAAAATGGCATAGGTGCCATATATGGCCTATATATAGGTGCTGTAGGTCTACGGAGAAGTATATCTAAACACCTTGCTCCACGTATCAGGAGGAAAAGTTATTAAAAACAGAAAATCAGGCTTACGAGGAATAAGGTAAAGAACCACCTTTGTTTCCGGCATTTGAATAGTATTTTCCGTATTTCAATTCAATCGTATTGTCGTTCAGGGGTCTATGCATTCTTGGATTAATGTTTATTTTCTCTCCAGTACGTCTGTGAGAAGATTCTGACCGCAAGGAGGCCCAAACCAATCAACAAAAAACTCGACATTTCACGAGGCAGATTGGGACAAACGTCTGTCAATGATTGAATTTACTTAAATCCTCGTAATAGTTAATACACTCAACGTCTGATATACCTATCACTGAATAGACAAAAAAGATTCCTATTTTCGCTTTTCTGTGTATTTTAGCTACTTTTGTGTATCATTAAAGACCCAATGAAACTCTAAAACACTTTTTTTTTAGACTACTTTGAGCAAATTTGAGCCATAATCTCATGGAAGATACGCTCATGAAATGTTGAGCAGAGGTCCTTACAACTTATTAGCAACAAATTGTTGACATTTAAATATGGATTGGTTATAGTAAAGCTTAGGTACATAACTAAGTCTCTAATGGTTTCGAATGTTAGAAGTTTCATTTGTTGCACTTGAGATTCACTGAATTTCTTTTTTCACTGTGCGGTTTTGTTATCGCGAACACCTTAATTCACGTACACAGATCATGAGGCTTATTTCTCTTGAGTCGTCTGGATAGGTCGTCAACGTCGAGGAGCTGAACAGCTTCTTCATTGACGTGTAGTTGTAGCCGCTTGTGATGCGCTATAGCGTGCATTCTGATTACTTCATTTACTGTTGGTATACAAAGTTCTTTGTGAAGTCGAACATTTCGGGTGTACCGGTATGCATCAACAACACACCTAAGTACATTGTTCTGAAACCGCTGTATAATATCGCGATTACTCTGAGCAGTACAGCCCCACAACTGCACTCCATAAGTCCAGACTGGTTTGAGGACTTGTTTGTACAACGTTAATTTGTTCTGGATTGACATCTTTGAGTGCCGACCCATTAACCAGCATCATTTTTCTGAACTTGATTCTGCTTTTTTATTTTTGACATGCGTTTTCCATGTAATCCAGGGTTACCCAGATACTAATCATTGGCGTGCGGTATAGTCTTGCCATTGAGATAGACCGGAATTAGTCAAGCTTGCGGTTTTAAAGTCAACATGAACTGATTTTGTTTCATTCATCCTGATCCTCCACTTTGATGTCCAGTCTTGGATTTGCTTAATAGATCTTCTTAGTTTAGGAATTGTTGCATGATTCGTTTCACCGACTGCTAGGACAGCTGTATCATCTGCGAATGTCGCTAGTGTGTTCTCCCCTCTTTCTGGTAAATCACTGGTGAACAGGATGTACAAGAGTGACGAAACTTAGTGAGTACCGGCATGTAGCATATTAGTAAAACGTAATCTTAGAGCTTTTTTGGTACTCAGAGTTCTAGTGCGTTTCTTAGCGGCTGTTAACTTTTGCAGAACTATCCCAAAAGGTAACGCATACTCACAAGTGCACTCTCACCTTGGATGCTTTCCCTGAATTACCAAAGACATTGACATTAATTGTCAAGTTGTAATTGATTCTCAAAGACAGTTACTATGAACTTACTCAACAATTCAAATCAAATAATTATAGATAGTTGAGTAAATAATTAATGCAGGCATTGCAAGAATTGATTTTGACATTAATCATAATTTAAAGACTCGACATTTTTTTTATAAGACCTCATCTATTTCAAATAAGTCGTTCATTGTCGTTTTTTAGAAGATGACAGGAAGCGCTGTGATTTAGCAAACGTTTTAAAAGCACCACCATTCTGTTCTGAATAGATTACGATGAAACAATGTTCCTGATGTGCAAAGTCAACAAACTGTACAAGTACAGTATGGACATTTGTGTACTGGTTACTGTATAATTTTAATTCTTCAACTAAAAACCTTAAATCTTTCATTTGAGAATTATATCGTGATGTAAAGTTAAACACTACCCGCGTTAAGTTGATACGCGAAAAATTAGACAAACTAATTGCTATGGGCTTTGAATAAAACGTGAAGTTTTCGCAGAGGGAGATTTTCGCTTGTCGGGTGGATGAGGGCTTTCGGAAAATAAGGGAACTGAGGGGATTATTTCATTTTTCTTTCCCCCGCCCGTAACGATCCCAAGCGTCAGTTATAAAAAACCACATATGGTGACCCGTTATAACGGTGATAAAATAAAATAAGAAGATTAAATCCTTTTTTCGGAGGGCCAGAAAAGCTTGAGGTCTCCCCCGCTTGGTCTTTATGCGTATAACAACAACAAAATGTTCTTCGCCTCATACTTGCACGCTTTCCCTTGTTTTTAAAACCGTTATCTGACGGTAGGGTAATGGGATTTCTTATTGTGTTTCCATTAACTTTTTTAGGTGCTTATTATACATGGCCCTTGACCTGAATGCATTCTTATTCCTTTTATGCCCCATTGAATGTACTCGTAGTTCGATTGTTTTCTTACTCAACATTAAATATTTTCTTAATTGTTTAAATATTGATCCAGTAATTCTGTAGGTGCTAGCATCCTATCAATGTGTAATAATTGAATTGTTGAAGTCTAACGATAAAATTAAGGTCTTAATGTTAATGTAAAAAAATATTACTTAGTATGCAAAATAATTATACATCCTTCATACTCGTACATACATTCAGTTTTGTATTATTCTCATCTTCGGGTCGCTTTCTAATTCAAATCAACCATTTTCACGTAATTTCTTACTAAAACATGAAGCTGCAGTGGTAGTCCTCCGCCCTTCAAGATATTTTCCGTAAATGAAAAGGTAGCTCTTTTTATCCTCAATATTGTCATTTTCTGCCAATATTTACTAACTTCATAAACATCGTTTATATTATACATTCTGCATATTAAATTTGAAAGTGTATCATTATGCTTCTAATTGGCACTGATTCATATTTCCAAAATTAAAATTAAAAATGTCCTCTATTTCCGTTGTACTGCTTTTGTCTGGAGAAGAAAAGCGTCGCAAGTTTAATAACAAAGCTAAAATTTGTTCTTCAGTAACAAAAATCCTCCAGGCGGTAACTTTTATAAGTATTTTCAAACGAATAATCCCATTTGAATCCAAGGAGATTCTAACTTCTCAATTATATCTCTATTTGGGTTTGTTTCAGTTGTGAAGTGAGAAGGAAAATAAGAGGGTAAAAAGAAAACCCTGGGCAAAAAACTGTTTTGGTAAAGAAGGGGTGCCGAACTTCTCACTCCCAATGATTCCATAGAACTTTTTCGAGCCCCCATCTCCCGTCTGTTCAAATTATAATTTAGCCCCAAGGAACCTTCTTCCTTAGCAGTATTTTATGCAGTCAACGATGGAGTGGAAGTGGATTGCTTGCTGTCATTTAATCCACTGATTCTTCCGGCAAGTATCTCCAAAAGTTATGAGCTCCTTGGGTAACCGCTAGGGCTGGAAGTAGTGTTCTAGTTCAGATGGATTCAATGGTTTATTGTGCTTGAGCTCCAGAACATCGTTTTGTATCCAATTCCGAATCTACTCGTTATTATACTCTACGCTGGAGAGATAATGTGGATCAGACATAACGTATAGAGTTTTTGATGTCTGTCTTATAAATAGGAACTTGGAGAAATTGTATGCGTTGTGAATGGAACAATCATCCAAGTAAATTCAGTAACCAATTTTTTCGGTCAACATTTTTGGAATCAAGCGATTTTGATAATAAGAAAACGTAAGTATAATCATTCGCTCAAATGTATGCCACTATAATGATTGATTGTACTCTTCCGCAAAAATGTATAAGGTTATTTGGGGCGTAAGTACAGAGAACACATAGTGAGAATAGTGAATCGCATTCAATTGCGCCACCTGAGCATAAGGATACACAACAATACTATGAAACCTTCAATATAATTCTTTCTGTTAGAATAGAAACTCTTCTAGAACATGAGCATAAGGATACATAATATTACTATGAAACCTTCAATAGAATTCTTTCTGTTAGAATAGAAACTCTTCTAGAACAATCTTGCTAACCTGTTGATAGGTATCTTAGTCAGATTCGGTCAGAAAATTAATGATATTCTTTTCAAGAACTTCGTCAGTTGAAAATGCAATAGAATTTCCACGCAAATAAGCGAAAAAATAAGCGCGAATTATTGTAGGTTGGGGTTCATTGAGGCCTCCATATCGGGTCAACACCAAGGTTTTCTACAAATTGATTAATAGATCATAAATTATTAAAATACTTCTTAGAATATGGAGGTGAACCAATTTAAGGAAAATAAATTTCCATAATTAAGTTGTGTGGAATAAGTTTCCATTCTATTCTATTCAAATGATACGTCCTATTGCGTACAATCCTCATGGTGGTAAAGCGCAGTTTTTTATTTGAAAACGTGGAAATGAAATGATGAAAAATATTAGTAGTTACAATATTTATATAGTTTATAAAGATGGTTGGTTGTCAAGTACGAATTAGGAATAATAGCTTTCTTGATGTATCTAATCCAATGTATCTAGTCTAATAGTCTTCTTTTTTAGTTTGTGTTTTCAAATTCTGTTTAGTAATTCACTATTTGTATTTTCCGATCGATTAATAGATGTGTACTGACGTCAAGTGTCCTGTCAAACCTCAAATGAGGAGCGGAGAACGCAGCCAAGTGGGAGCCAAGCACACAAACGGTTTGTTAGGCTTAGAATGATGGAAGGAACAATGATTCGGGTATATTGTACTTAACCCATTGTCGGCAGCCACAATGAAACCGTCGGCAGTCCTTCGGTGCTTCTATGCCATCAGACCGCATTGACCGCCCTCTTCTGTCGGTTTAGAACAATGGCTTTTGGGTCCATTAGAAAGCAATAAGGCTTCACGAGGAAGTTCATCCCCTGGCCATTCTCATCCCGGCCTTCCAGTGGACGATGTATCAATTCTACTGATATTTCCCTACTGTTTGATAACAATAGTTTAGTCTCATTTACCAATTGCAATTTTAGATCTGATTCCCTAATGAGTTGAACAAGCTATTCGCTTGGTGAAAAATAGATGAACTTGAGAATCAGGTATCCAACATCTAATTACTCATACCTAACGTTCGTACCAATTTTGTGTTTATACAGAGGTGATTGCCTCTCATTTTTATATATTTTTTAAATTCCATTTAGGTATATTTTTCACATTATAGTGTTTCATTTGTAGTTTTGAAACCAATTGAGCACCAATCTTCATTACCAAATCCAATTCGATACTGTTGAGAAGGCGAAAGTAAATTTATTGGGAATTCGTAAGGCCGTGTGTTGTTATCAGTGAATTCAGTTCAATACTACATCTCAATACTACATATGTCTGAAGGCAGTTTGAGGAGATTTGCTTTTTTTCAAAAAAAGGTCAAATTGTTAAAGATTTGTAATTCACATTTCATTATTCGTACTTCACCCCAAAACCCTTCAAATGGATATCATGGAACATAAAAAATCATATGAACGTACAACCATATTTCAACTGAGCTTTGGAGTGTGCGTGTTTCACAGGTGATAGAGCTATTATTGAATTTCAGGAGATATGCATAGAGCACTTAAATCGGTTCTCAAATACCTATTTGGATTGATCAGTTGATCATATTTGTGTGCCTCCTGGAATTCAATAATCGCTCTATCACCTGTGAAAAGCGCACACTAAAAAGCTTAGTAGAAATTCAAATCATGAATCATTGAGTAATAAACCCAGTGAAAGAATTTGCAGTGTTTTTTTCAAGAGCGATTACAATGGAAAAATATTCTATTGAAAAATTTTAAATTTCGTAAGTCGGAGCATGCATATTAGGATGCTTCAACCCGTGTATCGGCTATAAACCCTTTCAGGAGTTCACTCCAGTATCCACATTCACTACATCACTAGGTTACTGCGATCAAAACAAAACGCTGTTGTTTTTGTTTTGATCGCAGTAACCTAGTGATGTAGTGAATGTGGATGCAAATGTGGACACCAAAAATCGGGCCATACATCGGGAATGGTTTGAGCTACGGACTTGGGGAGGGACTCATTCGAATCCTCATGGAAAGTTCTTTTAAAAAAGTCCAAATTTAGGCCGCCTTAACTTTTTTTGAGGTTTTCAGGGATTTTAAAAAACTTTGACAACCCTTAAAGGGCACTTTAAATGGAGTGAGAGAGCTGGCTAAAGAATTGGGGCGTTGTCAGACCAACAAGGATTTTTCTTGAAAATTTCAGATTTTTTGCTCCACCCGTTTGGGTGAAATAAACCATGTAATATTCAGGAGGGTTAGAATTTTTTTTTTCAAAAGCGATTACAATGGTTTATTATTGATGCATTCTGATATGCATGACACTTTGTAAATTCTTTCACTGGGGTTTATTATTCAATGATTCATGATTTGTAATTCTACTAAGCTTTGGAGTGTGCGTGTTTCACAGGTGATCGAGCGATTATTGAATTTCAGGAGATATGCACAGAGCACTTAAATCGGTTCTCAAATACCTATTTGGATTGATCAGTTGATCATAATTGTGTGCCTCCTGAAATTCAATAATCGCTTTATCACCTGTGAAACACGCACACTCCAAAGCTTAGTAGGAATTCAAACCATGAATCATTGAATAATAAACCCCGTGAAAGAATTTGCAGCGTTTTTTATTTAGTATCGGCGAAGTTCATGGAGTCGATCAGATCACTGCTATTGGATGAAAACCACAAACGCCCCTCTACGCCCTTTAAGGGTTGTCAAAGTTTTGTAAAATCCCTAAAAACCTCCAAAAAAACCAAGGCGGCCTAAATGTGGACTTTTTTTTAAGAACTTTCCATGAGGAATGAGCCTCTCTGGTGGTACTAGGTTTGAAATGAAAATCGCTTAGAAAATGATGAAATCGACATTGTGCGTATAATAATATGAAATTGAACTAGGCAGAAATTGAACGAAAATAATTGATATTTCATTTCAGAAAAACAAATGTTTGACAGTAAAAATCGTATATGATACTGTGGGGTGTCTTCACGAAACCGATTTTGAATCACAAAAATCCTTCTGGTGATTGATACACTAGTGCCTACTTTATGGAATGATATACTGTCTGCGCCAATTCCCAAGTTCACGTTACAAACTAGGCCCCTTTTCTCGAATACTGGAGAAGTCCGGGATAAGTTTTCGATCCTTTTGGAATTCTAAGTTTGAGGACTTCTTAATTGTATTCTTCTGAGATATTTTCATGAACATCATTCAACGTAGTTTGTGTTGAAATCAAAATAATTAGACAGTGAGCAGGTTGGTATTTTTATAGCTATAAAAAAACGTGTACATAGGCAAAGTGGTACCGACCATTCAATACCGAGTGAAATAATAAATCAGAAGGAACGCAGAGATGAGTCACGTAATTTCAGCAGGCATCCCTTGTAGTAGATAGGCACCGTCCAGTGATATGAAGACTGAGTTTTGATACTTGCTTGTATAGTGTAGGTATATGGGTAAGAGGATATATAGATAATTACTGAGTACGCTAGGCTTTCATTTCCTTGTTTTACGTCGGTTGAGAAGCAATCAATAATACTTACCTTTAAGTACTACGTGGCGGTCCTTTTTTCCAAGAAGATGACAACCTAACGATAATTTTTTCTTGTTGCAGAAGGATTTCGCGATGCACGTATCATTTGTGGAAAGATTTACGAAGTTAATAAATAAACTTTTGGTATCTGATGTTTTTGGACATTACTAAACAGTAATTTGGTGGGAGAAGTTATTATTAAGACTAATATCCTTCCAACCCACTTCATTTTGTCGTCATGTTGATATTGACTCGGGTACAATACACACCAACTACTTACAGAGCTGATCAACAAATTAAAATCAGTTTTTTCTGCGTCTGTCTGTGATACCGTTCACATCTGAGCATTCTCTCATTTGCCGGACTCAATCAATTAACATTCCATGAATAAATTCATTTCATTTTGACAATAGGTGAGCCGGGTGGAAGAGAAAGAAGGCGTTACAATTGCAAACGACTTTCCAAACAAACGGTTCTGACAATAGTTGAAAGGTGTTGGTACGCTAGTGAACAGCGCGTGTCAAATGTTTTATGAATGAGATCTACCCCACGGATGTATAGCAGAGCAGCCATCAACATGCACATCACTGTATATTGACCTCCTGGGATTTCCCCCTTTCTGACTGATTGCATGAGGAAAGCAAGGAAACAAATGGTTTACCCAAGCATATAACCAAATTATGATATATTAATATGAATTTGATCAGTATCTGCATATATACAGACACTGATAAAATTTAAATATTCCTTCTTCTTCTTCGTTCCTTCAGCTCCTGGAGGAGCATAGGGCCTGTACGGAATTTCGCCACCTCACTCTATCCTGACTTATCCTGACGACTTCGTTCCAAGTTTTTCCTACTTTTTCAATATCTTCCTCGATTGTTCTTCGCCATGTCTTCCTGGGACGTCCTGCTCTCCGCGCCCCTTGAGGATTCCATGTCAGAGCTACTTTTTCGATCGCTTCATCTTGCTTTCGTAAAGTGTGGCCAATCCACCTCCACTTTCGTCCTTTGATTTGGAGTTCGATGGGCTTTTGGTCTGTCTTTCTCCAAAGGTCGTCGTTTGAGATCGTGGCCGGCCAGAATATCCTAACGATTCTTCTCAAACATTGATTGACAAACACCTGTAGCTGCGATCCCAGCTTCTTCGTCATCTTCCACGTCTCACTACCGTATAGCAATACGGATTTAACATTAGTGTTGAATATGCGAAGCTTCACTCTTTCAGAGACAGTTCGGTTTCTCCAGAGTGGGTACAACTGAACAAAGGCGCTGTTCGCTTTTCTGATGAGGGCTCTGACATCCTCATCAGTACCACGGCGGGTTGAAATAATACTCCCCAGGTAGGTGAAACTATTTAAATATTAAGGGTGACAAATACCCCCGATAGTATCATCAAAACCTGACGAAAGCTCTGGATGTTACGATTGTTGTAAACATTTTATTATTGCACATGCTCAGAAGTTACTTCAATTCAGACACTCCTGTCTTGTTACTACCGTCTTGTCCCCAATCCGCTTATGGTCTAGAAACCCATCATAGGGTTATTCAAATAAAAAGTTATATGTGTTACAAGACCATCATCCTTGAGGCTATTTTTGATTTAGTATCGGTGAAGTTCATGGGGTCGATCAGACCACTGCTATTGGATGCAAACCACAAACGATACAATGAATTCACGCGACGTTAGACATGTATGTACTGTATGAAGTACCTACCACATTCAACTCAAGATTGTTAATCTTCGGACTACACTGTGAAACTCGGGGATATGTAATGCACTTTAGGCTAATTTTGACCTAACTCGCAAATATTGTCATTCAAATTGTCATATTTCAACAAACTGGAAAATTACTGACTGAAAGTTTTCATATCAAAACTCCTGATGGTTGGAGTAAGAAGAGGATAGAAAGGAAATGAAATGGAGGATGGAGCTGGGATTCGCTCCTCCCCACCTTCCTCGAATCGGCAGATGCGATGATGAGCTCCTACTTCAATAACATCTTCGTCTTTTTTCCACCCGTCATTTACCCATTCTCCTCATTTGACTACCTTCATACACTTGGAAATCTACTGCCTAGATCTTTTAATTGATGATTTGAAATTTGGATAATATCTTCCTCAATAAAAGTTACAGAACAGTAACATGAATGCACATTTTCGTCAGATTTCAAACAACGTTGGGTACCGAATTTTGTTGCATACCGTGGCTTTTCCCGGATCCTATACTCCCAACATTCGGTAGCATCAATCTTTGGTCAATTGTCAGTTCATGATCTTTCCGATTCCTACCTAGAACCAAATGGATAATTTTGTACAGGCAAAATAGAACCCAGTTAATTTTTACACATGCAAATGTTGAAACTCTACTGGTATACACTACCGAATCTCAAAGTCACTCACACACACACTTTTTTATTTAAAAAAAAAATAAATTTCCCCTCAAAGGCGGAGGGGCACACCAATAAAATATAAAAAACCAAGAAATAAACAGAATAAACGTGGAAAGGACGCCCAGGTTTACCCGACCACGGCCAAACACACACACACGTATTGGCCAAACGTAGCTTGGCCAAACTTTAATGGACCAGGCATTTATTTCCGTAATTTCCAAGCCTAAAAATGAATTTTAAACGAAAACTTCACTAATTGTCAACAAGGAATTCAAATATCACAATTTCGCACGTGCGCAATTTGCGCAAACACTTTGTTATTTTGAATAGGAACTTGCATTTTTTATTGCAGATTCGGATTCTGCTCAAGATTTCATGAAAATTTGACCCCTCAACCAATTTTTTTGTTAGCGCGAAACCGGTTCATCGAGCAAGCAAAGTTGCGCAACTGCGAATTTGTCAGATGGTTAATGATGGTGATCTGTAAAGTGTAGAAAATGAATTTTCATTGTTTTTTAACGCTGATTCAAGTGATGCTATCCGTTTTTTGATTTGACCTAATTTTTGCGAAATAATGGCCGAAATTTGTTTATTTTGCTTCCGTTTTTTATTCTAGGCGCCTGTTTTCAGATTGTTACGGGGATTAATTTTCAAGGTCTGGTTGAAAAATGTAAAAATAGGAGATTGAAACCTTCTTCAGTGATCAAGTGAAAAGCCATCTTAATCTGAGTGTTGAAAGTAGAAATAAATTATGATTTTTCACGCGAAATAAACAAACTTTGGTCATTATCCCGCAAAAATTAAGTCAAATCAAAAAACGGATATCATCACGTGAATCTGCGTTAAAAAACAATGAAAATTCATATGCCAAACTTCACAGATCACCATCATTAACTATTTGACAAATTCGGGGTTGCGCAATTTTGCGTACTCATTGAATCGCGCAATCAAAAAAAATTGGTCGAGGGGTCAAATTTTCATGAAATTATGAGCAAAATCCGAATCTGCAATAAAAAATGGGGGGTTCCTATATGAAAAAACAAAGTTGCTGCGCAAATCGCGCATTAGCGCACGTTCGCAGTGGGCGAAATTGTGATATTTGAATTCCTTGTTGAAAATTAGTGAAGCTATCGTCTAAAATGTATTTTTAGGCTCGGAAATTACGGAAATAAATGCCTGGTCCATTAAATTTTGGCCACCCGGTATGTATATGTATAGTGGTGTTGAAATCGCATCGTGTATACATATGTATTATATAGATATAATTGGGTTCTTGGAAGTAAGTGTAGGTACCTGTGTAACTCTGGTTCGTCATTTATGTACATCAAAGGTCAACTCCCAATATAACTGATTCAATTCCCGGAACAGAGTATAATAATTGCCTCTCGCATTATTAATCATCCTTTGATCGAGTCGAACTAATTCTGTATTCTGTGGGCGATGGACTGTCGGAGCTTGCCGCTAACAAGCAATCATCCAGATGACGTCGTTCTTTACTAGTGTGGCATATCAACTATCTCAGTGCCAGCTCGGTCGATATCGAGTTCCATTCCAATAAGTGAGAATTTCACTCGAAATCAACAAAACACAGAAAAATCCGTTTGAATTCGAAGAATGAACTTGAATCTGCTCCACTCGTAATTACCAGTCACATGGTAAATCGTTGGGAAATGCGAGGTTTGGGTGGTCGATTTTTGACCTTCTTCTAACGTTACCTATCGATCTTTCAACCGATCGATCTGAATCGACCAGTGCAAGCAACAATAGAAGCAATAGTGGAAAGAAAAAGGTTATTGAAATTATCTGATAATTTCCCATTTCAATAACCTTTTTCTTTCCACTATTGCCATGTACTTGTTGTGAGACAGTAAATTATTGCAAGATTATTGTAGTAATATAAAATTAGAAGTTGAATTATTCCTCAGTATGGGGACAAAAAGTAATTTTACATCCGAAATTTTTATATTTTAATAGTCAAAAATTATAAAATTTCGGATTGAGAAATTGTACAGTCCTGCCCGATTGTATTAAACATTCATTTTTCCAAATAGATACATACTTGTAGGTTTTGAATCAAAGATACCATTGAATCAAAACGAAGAAACATTTCAATAATACCTAGTTCATTTTTTCATCCACTCTCACTCTGTTCAGTTCGCAAGAAAAAGTTTAGCTAACCGGGATCGTTGGAAAAACTAGATAACGATCGACCTGGCACAGGATGTAAGGATTCGTTGCTTGACGTAACCACTGGGCCATTTTTTAGAAGTTCACCAGTTCATTGCCATTATATCAGCTATTTCCGTGCTTGATTGGCGATTTTGGTTTAAATTTCATGAATTACGTTTCAAAGGGTGTAGAATCTGAATCTGCAATAAACATTTTTCCGTCCGTCCGCCGTACGCCGTACGAACGATTTCTCCCAAACGGCTGGAGCAAAGGATCTGAAATTTTCAGTCAAAAATTATAAAATTTAAAGTGCGGATTGAAGAACTTTTGGTCTCATTCTCGATGTATGGCCCGATTTATGGTGACAACATTTGGGTTTTTGGTTTATTATTGTTTGTTTGTAACCTAGAGATGACGATAGCGTTTTTAGGATACTTGTAGATACATACTGTAATGAAACGATTAATATATAGGTAATATTATCCAATATTATTACTGGGGAGATTAGTTTTCAATGATTCAATTGGCTTGCGTTCATGATTTGAATCTGTACTTTGAATCAAAATTGAATTTCAGGAGATATGCATAGAGAAATCTGAACTAAAATACCTATATGATCAGAAGTGTGCCTCCTGAAATTCAATAATATCTATTCCAAAGCTTAGTGAAATTCATTTTTTCATCTAATCACTTCACTTTCATGTTTCCAATATTTTGTTTGTCAAGGATATGGGCCCTTAGAGAGAGTGAAAGGATGAACTTACTGTAATCCGGGTCGATTTGTAATTTAAACCACTCTCTTTATAAATTCATGAAATTATTGATAATATTTTAGTGGACCATACTTGTAACTGAAATGTGGAAACTTTTTGCCACATCCAACTTGTAGGGCTTCACTTTTTATGATGTATAGTTTCTTTTTTTATAACTTCAACTGACTCCGGAAATAGGCAAGATTGAGCGTCAATGGGGTTGGGTTTTGAAGAAAATCCATAGCTTTTATGTATGCAGAACTGACTTCGTTATAAACATAAAACACGAATTCGAAGGTAGTAGGCTTCAGTTGAAAATCATGATTAATACGGTCATGTTTTATTCATCATACAAGCCGTGCGCTGGTGATTAGCGTTGACTCGAGATTAAATTATTTTACTTAAAAACCACGAAATCGATTTTCTCAGCGCTCAGGCGAAGTCGAAATAATGGCTGGAGAAAGCGGAGGTCTTTCGGAGCTAAATTAAATCTTAATAAGGTAAAGGGGTCTTGTTCGGCACGTGAAGGCTGAGTCATGCGACTTACCAGGGTTTTACAATGAGTTTCTCCCTTCAGCGGAATCACGCAGGGTTCGTCTATCCAGCTCTCACCAATCTCTGGTAAATTGAACAAGCATCTGCCTCAAATGGTGATTATCGCTGAGTCCATCAATCTAGTGGCGTAATACTGTTAGAAAACTGAGCTTCGTCATGACAGTGGTCGTCTAATTAAGAAAAAAAGCGCTTTGTCTTTTTGACTGTTGTCATGAATATTTCACAACTAGTACACAAAGTCGATGAATTTATTTTTGAGCTTCACTGATTTATACTTTCATTAGCCGCATAATAGTAGTAGTGTATATTATAATATTACTCAGCCAACAGTCCATTCTTAAAAGCGAATTCAAGGTTAAACTGCCTCCAGAACTAGGTAGATAAGTACTTACAGTGATAGTGAGAAAAAATAACAGATTAAGTCCTTCTCTGGATATTCAAACCAATCCGAGGAAAAAAATCGTTGGTCTCTCTCTCTCTCTCTCTCTCTCTCTCTCTCTCTCTCTCTCTCTCTCTCTCTCTCTCTCTCTCTCTCTCTCTCTCTCTCTCTCTCTCTCTCCACTCTCTCTCTCTCTCTCTCTCACTCACACACACACAAACACACACACACACACACACACACACACACACACACACACTAAATGTTTCCACTCTCTCTCTCAAATCTCTTACAGAGAGAGATTATATATTCCAGAGAGAGAGAGATAACAAGAGAGAGAGAGAGAGAGAGAAACAGATGTCTTAGAGAGTTGGTATTTGTAGCAACTCTCTCTCTCTGAGAGAGAGAGAGAGAGAGAGAGAGAGAGAGAGAGAGAGAGAGAGAGAGAGAGAGAGAGAGAGAGAGAGAGAGAGAGAGAGAGAGAGAGAGAGAGAGAGAGAGAGAGAGAGAGAGAGAGAGAGAGAGAGAGAGAGAGAGAGAGAGAGAGAGAGAGAGAGAGAGAGAGAGAGAGAGAGAGAGAGAGAGACTATTCTATGTATGGT
Organism: Creontiades dilutus; assembly: GCA_031894815.1. Taxonomy (NCBI): domain Eukaryota; kingdom Metazoa; phylum Arthropoda; class Insecta; order Hemiptera; family Miridae; genus Creontiades; species Creontiades dilutus. Next base: position 773 of record JAVIWC010001316.1, on the reverse strand, counting down.
AAAAAACAGTGCATGAATCTTAATTTAGGAATTTCAATACGATCCTAAATTTAATAAAGAAACTTTTTTTAAATGTTGAAAATCATAAATTGTTTTATAAGGTAATTATATTTATTCTTGCCTTGTTGTTTGACTCTGAATTAGCTATGGTGTTTATCACGACATGGAACTATTCTTCAAATGAGCCTGTCGTCCGTTCTTCTACACCTTAGTACCAGTTTAGTACTGGAACGAGTCGTAGGTAGCTTAAGAAAAGGGGTTTTTCTTGAGGTGAATTAGAGCACTTGATCCAGATTTGATTGGGAGGAACCGCCTTAATGAAACTATCGCGTGCTTGGCGACCATCAAAGGGGAGCTCTTTCCCTGCCTGACGCGACCTCGCGAGCCGAGGTGCCGAGATAATGACAACTTTCTTACATCCACCTCGTGGAGTAAATTTTATGGTTTAGATCTTCCCATTTATATTGTGCGATAACGTGTTGGCCTCTGTAGAGCTCTCTTTACTAACGCCTTGTTTTATATTCTCGTATCCAGCGTTATTCATGGATAATGGATGGAAAAAGGCTGCATTTCGGTATTACCTATTCCTTCTATGCAAATCATAGGGCTTTTCCGATCAATTGTATCCATCAAGCAGACAAAATAGCATAAAAATCTGGTAAACATGATTCGCATCCATTCGTATTTGTTCAAACGTATTGAATACGCCAAGGATTTAAGCAAAGCGTATCAAACTCGAGTAGTTATCCAGTTGCCGAGAATAGCAACTATTT
>JAVIWC010001312.1:0-26076 GCA_031894815.1 Creontiades dilutus | reverse complement strand
TGAAACACCAGTCACGTTGGTAAATGGATGCATTATTTTCTCCATTCATTGTAAGAGAAAAATTTGTGAGAAGGAAAAACAAACTGGGATAAACAAGATATTAATCAAAATCGAATACTTATACGAAGGTACGGTAATGCATAGGGATTTGTAATTGCTTCATACAAAAAACTGTTTCCCAACGTTTTTAAGTAAATTGTATTGTTTTGGTTTATTGTTCAATAATAAACCATTGTAATCGCTCTTGAAAAAAATTCTAACACCCCCTCGAAAATTTCTTGGTTTACGTTTCAAAGTGTGTAGAATCCAAATCTGCAATAACAATTTTCTGTCCGTCCGCCGTACGCCGTACGCACGATTTCTCCCAAACGGCTGGAGCAAAAAATCTGAAATTTTCAGGGAAAATCGATATTGGTCCGACAACGCCCCAATTCTTTAGCCAGCACTCTCACTTAATCTAAAGTGCCCTCTAAGGGTTGTCAAAGTTTAGTAAAATCCCTAAAATCCTCAAAAAAATCAAGGCGGCCTAAACATGGTTTTTGAAGAACATTCCATGAGGAATCGAATGAGCCCTTCCCCAGGTCCGTAGCTCAAACCATTCCCGATGTATGGCCCGATTTATGGTGCCAACATTTGCGTTATTTTAGTTTATTATTGTTTTTGTTTTGATTGCAGTAACCTAGTGATGTTGTGAACGTGGATACTGGAGTGAACTCCTAAGAGGGTTTATAGCCGATACACGGGTTAAAGTATTCTGATAACCATTAAAAAAAACGCTGAACATTCTTTCATTGGGGTTTACTTATTATGCAATTGGCTTGCGTTCATGATTTGAATTTCTACTAAGCTTTGGAGTGTGCGTGTTTCACTGGTGATACAGCGATTAATGAATTTCAGGAGGCACACAAATATGATCAACTGATCAATCCAAATAGGTATTTTGTTGGAGAACAGATTTACGTGCTCTGTGCATATCTCCTGAAATTCAATAATCGCTCTATCACCTGTGAAACAGGGACACTCCAAAGCTTAGTAGAAATTCAAATCATGAACGCAAGCCAATTGAATAATGAACCCCAGTGAAAGAATTTGCAGCATTTCATGCATATCAGAATGCTTCAACCCGTGTATCGGCTACAAAGCCTTTTAGGAGTTCACTCCAGTATCCACATCACTGCATCACTCCGTGCTCTATGCATATCTCCTGCAAGAGAATCCCATTACCCCTCAAAATACGGAGGATGGTGTCCTGAGTTCGGGAAAAATAATAAAAAAATTCTAAGTAGCGATCTTTAGTTCGCGCAAAAGGCCTAAAGTTCTAAAAAAATGTGAAAAAACTGGAATTTTCCAAAAATTGTTTAACGATGTTGTTGGGTTTTTTTACTTTCCATTGGTGATTAAAGAACAAAGTATTTAGTTACGAAAAAAAATTTATTTTCACCCTGGTGTGTTGTTTATGGTTCGCGCAAAAGCCCTGAATTTGCCTAAAATTACGAAAAAATACAATTTTAAAGACCAAATTGTTTTATAATGATTGTCTAACAAGACTGCACAGGCAATTATATTAATTTACTGCTAAATTAATGAGTTATGTAGTATTACATTAAAACAAACAACAAAACGCATTGGATGAAAGTGCGTGAGATGTAAGGTGCGAGCACTTAGAGCAGCGAGCAGTGAGCTAGCGTTGTGTACCGGCGTCGATATGTCGCGAGTGCAGCTTCTTGTTGTAATGCCCAAGTTGATATTACAGAAGAGAATATCCCAAGTTGTAGTAAGAGTGCAATTAAACCATGGTAGATGAGAATTAAACTTTCTGCAACTGCATTAGCTAGCGAAAAGTATGGGGTGTCGAGTAGGGCGACGGCTGCAATCGCCTCGTGTGTTTTACAGGATCTAGGTATAGTTACCAAAAAAGATTTGTCACGTGTAGTAGATGAAAATGAGGTTCTTTGAGGAAAACAAAAAGTTCGCAACAGTTCACAAAAAGAAGAACACAATACAAATGTACATGGCAGATACTTTGACGGGCGAAAAGATAAAACTTTATATCAGGAAAAAGTTGGCAACAAATACTATCGAAAAGAGAAATAAGAAGAGCATATAAGTCACTTGACCCCACAAAACGGCACTGGTAACGGGATTGCCGACAGTATTTTGTCCTACCTAAAAACTAAAAATTTTGGTACTGGTAAGCTACAATGGTTCATCTGCTTGCTTCACTTTAATGAACTCCCGTTCAGACACTTATTTAAAAGCGTTGATGGTGACAGTTCAGGTCCCACAAGTTTCTCAGATAAAATCGGAAAGCAGTTGTCAAGCTGTGAAACACGTCCAGTTGTCATCTTTGTTTGTTTGGACCATTGTAGCTTATCAGTGTCAAAATTTTGAGTTTTTAGGTAGGACAAAATACCGTCGGCAATCCCGCTACCAGTACCGTTTCGTGGTGTCAAGTGACCAAAATATGTTCGACCAGGCTCTTGAACCAAACTTATGTGCTCTTCTTATTTCTTTTCGATAGTATACATACTATCGAACAAATTTGTTGCCAACTTTTTCCTGATATAAAGTTTTATCTTTTCGCCCGTCAAAGTATCTGCCATGTACATTTGTGTTGTGTTCTTCTTTTTGTGAACTGTTGCGAACTTTTTGTTTTCCTCAAAGAACCTCATTTTCATCTACTACACGTGACAAATCTTTTTTGGTAACTATACCTAGATCCTGTAAAACACACGAGGCGATTGCAGCCGTCGCCCTACTCGACACCCCATACTTTTCGCTAGCTAATGCAGTTGCAGAAAGTTTAATTCTCATCTACCATGGTTTAATTGCACTCTTACTACAACTTGGGATATTCTCTTCTGTAATATCAACTTGGGCATTACAACAAGAAGCTGCACTCGCGACATATCGACGCCGGTACACAACGCTAGCTCACTGCTCGCTGCTCTAAGTGCTCGCACCTTACATCTCACGCACTTTCATCCAATGCGTTTTGTTGTTTGTTTTAATGTAATACTACATAACTCATTAATTTAGTAGTAAATTAATATAATTGCCTGTGCAGTCTTGTTAGACAATCATTATAAAAACAATTTGGTCTATAAAATTGTATTTTTTCGTAATTTTAGGCAAATTCAGGGCTTTTGCGCGAACCATAAACAACACACCAGGGTGAAAATAAATTTTTTTTCGTAACTAAATACTTTGTTCTTTAATTTAATCACCAATGGAAAGTAAAAAAAACCCAACAACATCGTTAAACAATTTTTGGAAAATTCCAGTTTTTTCACATTTTTTTAGAACTTTAGGCCTTTTGCGCGAACTAAAGATCGCTACTTAGAATTTTTTATTATTTTTCCCGAACTCAGGACACCATCCTCCGTATTTTGAGGGGTAATGGGATTCTGAAATCCAAAAATCGAGCTCCCAACAATGTTTTAGGCTGGTGTACTTTCTATGCAGGTATCGCGACCATAATGAAACTTACTTATAATGAGTAAGCTATGTATTTCGTTCATTAGCCATGCAGGCGTGTTATTCTTATGTTGAATTTAATATCCACGACGATGAACGATTAGCGAGTAGTTTGAATGTGTCGATATCAATGTCTGTATGAATACGCTGTAACGGCCGAATCCGACAATCGAATTAAGATAGAGCGATTATTTAATTTCAGGAGGCACACAAATATGATCAACTGATCAATCCAAATATCTATTTTGGTTGAGAACCGATTTACGTGCTCTATGCATATCTCCTGTAATTCAATAATCGCTCTATCACCTGTGAAACACGCACACTCCAATGCTTAGTAGAAATTCAAATCACGAATGCAAGCCAAATGAATAAGATTGAATAATAAACCCAGTGAAAGGTTTTATGATTTTATGGCACTTGTGACAGGTACAAACAGCGTTTCGTTTTGTCTTGGGCCTAGGTGTGTCTCCGGTGCAAAACGTTTCTCTTGTGTCCAAGTGTGTATACCATATTCATATGGGGCAAAACTTTTCCTGCCGAACGCGGGAAACGAACCCGAGAACCTGTGATTGTGAGTCCCACACGAAACCGCTGCGAATGACATTCTAATTTGTTCACTTATCAATGCGATGACGGACGTTGGCAGCATAAGATCATGCCATACATCGGGAATGGTTTGGGCTACAGACTTGGGGAGGGGCTCATTCGATTCCTCGTGGAAAGTTCTTCCTAAAAAGTCCATATTTAGGCCGCCTTGATTTTTTTTTTGAGGTTTTTAGGGATTTTACAAAACTTTGACAACCCTCAAAGGGCACTTTAAATTAAGTGATAGTGCTGGCTGAAGAATTGGGGCGTTGTCGGACCGATATTGATTTTTCCTGAAAATTTCAAATTTTTGGCTCCAGCCGTTTGGGAAAAAACGTGCGTACGGTGTTCGGCGGACGGACAGAAAATTTTTTATTGCAGATTTGGATGCTACACCCTTTGAAACGTAAACCATGAAATTATCAGGGGGGTTAGAAATTGTTTTTTTCAAGAGCGATTAAAATGGTTTATTATTGAATAATAAGCCAAAAAATCATTCCACATCACTTCCGGAGCTTTCCTACGAAACTACGGCACAAAAGTTAATTAAACCAGTCAAAAATAAAATTTGTGGACTAGTTTGGGCTGGATTATGGATTTTAGCGCATCGATCTCAGTCAATTTTGTATAATGGAATCGAAGGGCTGAAATATCAAAAATCTGGATATCAGACACTTTCTGAATAACAGTAATGTTTATATGTTCGTTATTACTAGACGTGGCTTCAAATAATCGAATGATGCCAGCTGTACAGTTGAGTTTTTGACAGTACAATTTTGATTTGATTATTCAAGCCATTTGTTAGTGGCGTTCTGACTTATGTATCTTCTGGTTCGAATGTTCTGTCTTTATTCTAACATTTTCTTGTATCCATATTTATACTATATAGCTACGTATTTACGTTGCATCACCGATGCGATATTTCCAACGCCACGGTCAACCATTTATTTTGATTTTGCTTGAAATGTCATCCCCATAGTTAGCACGACTGATCCCCTTGAAATATAATGCTCAGAGAGGGATCGGGCACAGCCGCGGATGTTGTCACACCGAACTCGGCCCAATTCAATCGTGTTTTCTAATCCCTTCCGAGCAATCCGGCGATCCCCATTAGGGCTGTTTACCCAGAGGGCACCCCCTCAGTGCTTTTCCACACGCTTTTTCGACTCGGGTAATAACATTGATGATTAACAACACTCACAGAATGTTAGCGTTGTGATAAATAACCGTAAATGGATACATATTTCATTAATTTATTTTGCTTTTGAGTCTACTACTTCTCGGCGCAACGGTTGTTTAAAGAACCAGGGAGTTCTCAATCATCTGACGTCACTCAGTCCTGTCCTGCGTCAGCTGAAATTCCATTTTTTCGCAACAATGAAGCTAAAGAACCCACTGTGTGACACTATCGCAACTGAAGGCCCCAACGTCTTCCAGCCAACTCAAGCGCGGTCTGCCAATTATTCAGCCACCTCTAGGCTTCTCACAGTTCATGGATACCTTCCTGTCCCATTCTCTCCATATGTCCAAGAGAGACAACCTTTTTGTTGACGCTAATAATCTACAGTGTATAGTTTGAGCTGGCTTTGAGCTGCTCGTTGGTAGTGATTCTCCTGATGAGGCTAAAAATTCGTATCTCTTCAGGATTTTAGGCAAATTCGTGTGGTTGAAACCGTTCACGCGGTCGAGACATTGAAGTAAATAATTTTAAAACAAGACAAACAAATCTTCTCGCACGGCCTTTAGTGCTCGAGTGTAAATAATAATTAAGTACGTGCCCAGCACACTGTACCGGAAAACGGAATCTGAGAATCGAATTTTTATGACAGACTGACAGGTGTGATCTCAAGTTCACGATCTCAATAATCTTGAAGGATGGTAGGAGGGGGAGGCATATTGGTGGGGTATTGTCGTTACAGTTAAGGCAAGGAAACCCGACACAACATGTCCTTAGAATCAGGGCCGGCGGGCGTACAGGGAGGGTTAACTATAAACGTGCGTTATACTATTGCCTATATAGGAGCGACCCCGGACCGCAGGGACAAAAACCCCTTCCCCGCCATCAGGTGGCAACACCGCAGCGGACTCTTTAACTCGGCCGACTATCCCTCATTAGCAGCAGTAAAGCCCCTTTCAATCTCCCCCTCTTAACGCAAGACGTTTTAGTTGCTTTTGTTGAAAAATGTAATTTTTTGTGAGATTCAAAATGTTCTCGTCGTTCTGAGGAAAACAAGTCTAAATTTCAAATCAATCGGTTCAGGAACACCTTATCAAACAAGCGTGTGGGCGTATTGCAAAAGTTTAATAAATTGGAAAAAACGTTGCAAATTTGATTACACATGGGTTGATTATTCTTGTGTCGAACTTTGTTACACTTAAACTCATGTTTCTTTGATTCAACCCCATGAAAATGGATTACCTTGCTCTGGGTCAATCGCACAGGTTTGGGACCCACTCCAATCGCTTCAGCGTCCAAAATTACATGGAACACGATACCCCACATGGCTACATGGGAAAAAACCCATTGTTGTTTGAGTTTGACTAAAACCGCTATTGGGTATTTTTACATAACGTCTAGGTATTTTTTCCCAGTTCAAATTTATACGCGTTGTGCCCTTTTTTCATGTACATCACGATTCTGGTGATGGCATGATATAATTAACTTTCAGATCATATTTGGATTGCATAAGACGTAAGTACCGCACCGTAATTAAGTACCTATGCGAGCCGTCAGGCCACTACCTGGAGTCTCGGATTTGGGCGGCGTTGCCAGACCCACAGGTCTTCAGAAAACCGCAGGGTCGCTCCTACGTGGGCAAGAGTATAGTTAAGATGGCGGGTAATCAGAGAGCAGCGAGAGTAGAAACGGAATAGGAATAGTTAATGAACAAGGCGTAGAGTTAGGTTGACATGCAATCTAAACAAAAGTTCCCTCAATGCTCCCAGCCGATCCAACCAAAGATCTCTACCTATCCATCCGAACCGAACAGGTTTATCATTTTTTATTACAAGTCTTAGTAATCGTATAGAATATGAGAGCCCTCCTTGAAAAGTCATCAACAAAAGACATGAAATATTTGTACCCTGAGTTCGAATGAATAGGCATCGGTCCACGAATGTCTGTATGAATAAGTTCGAGTAGCTGATTCATTTCTTGACTGCCTGACTTCGGGAATTTTTCGCTCGTCATCTTTCCTTTAATGCAGGATCCACATAAATCTTGCTTTCTCGAAACGCTAACGTCCAATCCTTTTACCATTTCTTTTCTGTACATAGTTGTAATTGAGTCTATGTTAACGTGACAAAATCTCTCATGCCAGTTTTCTGATTTCATCATTTCAATAATAACGTTTTCTTTCACAATTCGTTTTTCAATGCATACATATTTGATATTCCACGACAAGCATCTATTATCAGATCATTTTTGTCATAAAATTTACATGCTCCATTTTGAATATTACATTATATCCATTAATTTCAATTTTAGCAATAGAAATAGGTCTGAAGCAGAAAACAGGCACATGAAGGACTTCCCTGAGATTAAGCATGAACGTACCGTCAATTTTTGTCGAAATTATCGAAACTGTTCCTATGCCAGTTATTCTACAGTCTGCGTTTAATGCAAGCGAATCTACTTTAGCACTGTGAAATACTTTATGGGAAATAAAATCTTCTTTGTAAGGAGTGAAATGGCTACCAGCTCTGCCATTTATAAGCCATTCATCATTTCGAGAAATACTTGCAATGTTAAGTATTCATCGACTTTCCATTTTTGTCGCATATTGGTTGGTTTTGATTTGACTCTTCCTTTGATCTGCAGTACCTAGCTATATGTCCTTCTCTACCAAATTTGTAACATGTGAAGCCTTGTTTCCCTATTGAATCTTTTTGTCAATAATGCGATATCTATTAGACTATTACATTCTTCTTTCTTTGAAAGTTTCCTCTTAATACTCAGCACATAATAAACTTTCAAGTTTTTCGGGAGTATAATCCTCATCATTGAAAGTGCATACCATACTCACTACCGTTTCATATTCTTCAGGCAATCCATTGATTATTAGATTTCATATTTATTATTCGTCTACCTTAGAGCTGCCAGCCTTTACCATTTCGGTCGCATAACCCAGAAGTATGTTCACGTACGTTTCCATGTCCTGATCTTGCAACATTCTAGACGTAAAAATAATTTTTGACGCTTGTAAACGGCATAGTCGAGTCATTGGCTGAAACCTAGAGGACAATTTACTCCGGAGAGTCCTAGGACACTAAACATCTAAAATATCCTGTTGAACTTCTTCAGTTAGGGCTCTAGCGATCAACCTAAATGCTTTTCTCTTTCTTTCTTGAGTAAACTCAGCATTTTTCTTCATCATTTGTTGAGACTAATTCCCATAAATTTTGATCTTCAAGCTCTAATCGAACATTAAATGACCACGTTTTATATATTTTTCAATTGAGTTTTACGATACTGCTGTGCTATTTTGATTTACTCTGCTCCTCCTCATCCATTTCACTGTCAAGAATAGCGCAGAAAATTCACTGGGCAACCGTAACCTTTGTTAGAGAACGACGTATATTGTCATACGAAACTACACATATATTCTCGACCGTAAATTACAAAAGAATGAACTTTTCCTGAACCACAGGACGCTTGAGAACAAGGCACTAATTGATCCTATCAATAGTCAACATCAACAAGTCAACAATTAACATCAATAGAATCTCACATATAGAAAATAATGTCTATTATTGAACCTTGAGTAACCCAGCAAACCTCACAAAGACAAGAGCAATCACACATTACTATGACATAATAAACCCATGTGTAAGAGTGGGTGGTATGTTGTGTGTGTTTACCTCATTTTGGTGTTCTCATGAACATTGAGCTTATTGCAATGGAATTCGAGTAGATTTTTTACCAAAAATTGTGTACATGAATAATTAATTCTTCTGGAACAATGAGGATTATGAATTAGCCTGTAGATGTTTCTAGTAGGTTTCCAATATTTCTTTTTTCCGGGGATATTCCAACAACTCTGTACAGATTTGAATAAATGGAATAATTCAGGGTTTATTGGCTTTTTGATTGCTAGAGAGAGAAAAGGAGTTCACGTTCGACCTTCTTCAACTTCCAACTATCGAAAATTCCAAAAGCGACAACGAGCCAGAGGAAATGAATGGTTGGAAAGCGGTTCAGAGAACAATTCATAATTGCCTGGCGATCAGACCTCGGGGATTAGGGAAAAGATCAACACAGAGTTATGAAAGGAAGTTGGGTCAATTAATAAGCAAAGAGAGGAAGGGGGCTGATGGTATCCTAGAGAGAAGAGCGGTCCGCTCGCCCTTAAGTCCAAAGTCACATTCTTGTCGGTCTTGAGTTTCTAAATCCCCATCATTCTTGGTATAATCTCTTTACTTTCGTTGTCAACTTTTTAGACAACTCATTTAAAAGTGATTTGTGCTAGACGGATAGACACTAACTCAGTTTGATTGAAACACCAATTTCAAATCATGTCGAGTACCAACTAGTATTTCAAGTTGAAGTCTGGATTTCAAAATTCACTTTACGTGTTGAAATGGAATCCAGCTCTTCCTTCATTGAAGCCCGTATTTTATAATTTGCTACCCTCTCACGCTTAAATTTCAGGCCCCCTAGAAGAAGGGGATCAGAAACCACAATCAAATGATAGAGGCCATTATGTTCTTTGCCCACACTTTCTTGGCAGTTCTACTGGCTGATTTAGGGATGGCCATCGATAGTCGCTAGTATCGAAATATCGATATTTTCTTCCGTTATATCGATATTTTTCTATCGATGATGCAAGGGCCAATAGTATCGGATGTCGATAGTTAGTGACAAATATTGGTTTATTATTCAATAAATATTCTAACCCCCCCCCCCCCCCCCTGAAAATTTAATGGTTTACGTTTCAAAGACTGTAGAATCCGAATCTGCAATAAACATTTTTCCGTCCGTCGGGCGATCGCACGATTTCTCCCAAACGGCTGGAGCAAAATATCTGAAATTTTCAGGAAAAATCAATATTGGTCCGACTACGCCCCAATTCTTTAGGTAGCACTCTCACTTAATTTAAAGTGCCCTTTAAGGGTTGTCGACGTTTTGTAAAATCCCTAAAAACCTCAAAAAAGTCAGAAGCGGCTTAAATTTGAACTCTTTTTGAAGAACTTTCCATGAGGAATCGAATGAACCCCTCCCCAGGTCAGTAGCTCAAACCATTCCCGATATACGGCCCGATTTATGGTGCCAACATTTGCGTTTTGTTGGTTTATTATTGCTTATGTTTTCATCGCAGAAACGTACTGATTTAGTGATGTAGTGATGTAGTAATGTCGATACTGGAGTGAACTCCTAAAAGGCTTTATAGCCGATACATAGGTTGAAGCATTCTGATGCCCATGAAACGCTGCAAACTTTCACTGGGGTTTATTATTCAATTGGCTTTCGTTCATGATTTGAATTTCCACTAAGCTTTAGAGTGTGCGTGTTTCACAGGTGATAGAGCGATTATTGAATTTCAGGAGGCACACAAATACGATCAACCAAGCAATCCAAATAGGTATTTTGGTTGAGAACAGATTTGTGACTGTGAAAAACTCACACTCCAAAGCTTAGTAGAAATTCAAATCATGAACGCATGCCAATTGAATAATAAACCCCAGTGAAAGAATTTGCAGCGTTTTTTTCGATATTTCAGCCGATATTGATTTTTTAACCGATATTTCGGCTTCATCTGATAATATCACACTATGAACTGACATGGGGATAGTGTCACAGTAGATCCTTGTGATCCCAGGGACCAGGGGCTCAACTCACCCCCAATAGAAACTAATAAAAAGATTTAGGAATTCATTGCAAGTTGTCGCCAAAAAATGATTTTTCAAAACTAATACATGAAGTGTTGTTAGCTCAAAGCCCTTGGGCGTCTAGTAGGAATAATACACAATGAAAAAACTCAAGAACTTGATGCAATGAATTCTCTGCTAGCCAAGCACTCTTTTTCCAAGTGCTTTTTGAATGAATTTTTTGTTGCTTCTCCGCTGCCATTTCTCACCAATTTTCTCAGGAACTACAGGAATGATTGTCCCCAAATTTCCACACAACGTTCCCCTAAAAACTATAAACCTAAATTTGCGAAAACGATGTGTCAATCATAATTATGAAATAAGTAACTGTCGGCTCAATGATTCAAATGTCACTAGTTGTTTGAGTTTAAGTTAGCTTCGATAACCAAAATGACTACCTCGTTTCAAATATCAGATTCAAATAGATACAAATATATTACACAGATACAACTCACCTGATTTCAGTAGAACGGGTTCTTTTGGTAGAATAACACGAGACAAATGAGTGTTGAAGGAACTGATATGATGAGTCAAATTTGTCATAAGAGCAGTATACACTTTTAGTAAAAGCACGGTCCAGCGGAACGAAGTAAGTGAAGCAAGAAGGCTTCAGGTGCGAGAGCTCGTAGGAGTGCAGTACTGTCAACATAACAGTGAATAGTTCTACCTACGAAATCATGACACAGAATACGAACCTACCTACTTAAATGGACATGTTAAGATATTCGCTTGATCCGAAATAGAAATAATATTCTATACGCTAAAATACAGACATATCTTGATACACATATTTATTTATGTGGTGAGGCACAAACCAATGATTTTTGGCTGTACTAGGCACACAATGAAAACATATGAAATGGATTCTAAAAGTCACATGGAACTATTTCTGAAGCAGTAACCTAGAACTAGAGTAAGAACACATCCATTTGTCGTCAGTAACATGTAGAACTTGTTATTAGAGTGTGACCTTTCGTTCAGACAGCCCTAGGTGAACAATCGGTGAAAATGTGTAGTGCTCCGTCTATTTGTAGTTTAGGAGATGTGCGGTATCAAAAATGGTCATTTTTCCAAGGTAGTCGTCGATTTTTCAATCTTCTTTTGTTAACTCGATATGGCTGAAATAGTCATGAGACCTCAAATAATGTATTCGTGAAGTAGCCTGTGAAAATGGCAGCCAATCATAAGAGCAATGATATTTGGAACAAAAGGGGCAGTCAAAACTGGCAACAGCATTGGAGTGTAACATGATAACGTTAAAAAAAAAAAAAAACTACACAACTATTGCAAGCTGTAACGGTAGGTAAGCTCAGGTGATTAGAGTTGAAGAACTTGTTTAAAAAAATCAACATAATATTCTCTCGAACGCCGAATTTCCAAATTGCTCGAGTTAAGGCAAGATTACCCTTTTATTGCTGTTAGTTTAAATTTTACCCAACATCCCCATTCCCGCAGGTATTTCTAGGTATCTCAGAATATCTGGGTTCCATAGTTGCAAGCGAGTTTCTTGATGCCGTCCAGATAGCGACCCTGTTTCATACGCAATGCAAAATCCGAACGAACCTTGAATCGCAAGTTGAATAATTCATCAGGCCACGTCTTATCAAAGTGTTTCCCTCCTCTTCTTTTCCTTTCTTACTCTTCCCACTTTTTTTTCTGGCCTCATATTCTCTTTTTACGAAGAAAGGGAGTACGGGGGACGGATATGTCCTCAACTTCCATCAAACAAACAACGGGAGGGCGAGATCCCCCGACCGCATAGCGATGGCTGAAGAAGCCAAAATGCACAAGTTGTTATTCAATGCACGTTCTTCTGTCTGAAACGCTGTTGAACTCTGATGATATGGATGAGGAGAGAATCAAGTGCATCTTCAATGAGTCGACATCGTTCATCTGCAAGTCTCAAGTCGTTGTGTTTCGAGCAGGTAAGTAACATTCGTACACAACGCACGTTGGAGAACAACGAGGAAAATACCGCAGACTATTACATAAAGGTGTAATATTTCTTGGTCGGATATCTTTCGGCTGATGTCAGATATACAGTTATTTATTTATTTAACAAATGGTTTCGGCTGATCAAAAGAACAAAGTCGTTTTGAGACGGGGAAGCAGTAGAAGAAGGACAAAACAAAGTTGAATGCTGCAAATTATTATGTAACGGTTTATCATTTATTTGTTTACTATTTGGATTAGATAGTCCTTCCACGCTGATCAAGGTGTACTGCACTTGAATTGTACTGTAGGGCGTCCAGAAATAAGGCTTTCCAAGTACACTCGGAAAATCACGTAGAAATTCCACAGAAATTTAGCAAGATAAAATAAAAATACAGGCAACAAGAATGTTTCCTCTTGTTCTCGTCAACTTCATTGAAGCTTGGACATGGCGCCGTAGATAGTACGATCGTATAGAATCAACCGTGCTACTTGGGGTATCGCAAGCCGCGTTGTCTAGTTCAAACGTCCCTGTGAACTTTAAGGCTCTGCAACTCGACCGTTTACGTAACGGATTTTTCAAATGGTGAAAGAACGGGTGGTGTTACCCAGTTCAGGTCTGACGTCTGGTGAAGATACTTGAGGCAGATATTTAGAGATTTGCAATGGTCGACCGTAGTTACAGTAAGTTTTCAAAGCACCTGTTATATATCGGTAATGGATAAGTCTACGAATTTCGGCTAGAATCCAGTCCGCTCTAACCGGTTACGGTTTTTTGTTTGTTGTAAAAATGAGTAAATCCTATGTAACATTCCTGATGCAGGTGATACTGGGTTTCCTCGTTGACTTTTCCAGAAGATTCCAACAGAGATTTTTCATTGGATGATAACAAATTGATTTATATGAGGTAGGAATAATATTTTCTAATTATGAGAAGTAATTGACAAATTTATAATACTAAGTTATTACAATGACGTTGCAAAATTAAATATTTGCGTTCGATTGGTATCTGTCGTGGCAAGATGGTTTCAGATGATAAGCAGGTTCATACCTAATATTTTCGGGAGTGCAGAACCAAATATTGCATTCAAATCATTACTCAACTTTAAAGTAGAAAGTGTGATTTAAAATGCTAAGAAAAGGGGTAAGGACATACGGATATTGTAGTAGTGGATATTGCAGATTATGTGATTGTGCGTTGTGATAACTCCTCGAGTTTCAAATCGAAAACAGGTAATTCTGAACACGTCTAGTACAAGAATAATAAACTTTGCTTAATAATATGCTGGGTTTTAATACAACCAACCAACAGCAGTTCGTGTCACAATGAACACTATGAGAATGTAATCCACAAACTTGAAGCGTTGCCAATAAAACATCCCGCTCCCTCATTTCCTGAAAGTTTCATTTCCATAACAAAATTTAATCTTAAGAATAGGAGAAGGTCTCGGAGTTCTCGTGAGGACGGGAATTGTTCTCACTCGATTTTCTTCCCGGAAAAACAAGGAATATGAGAAGCTGGAGTTGGAGTAGTCAAAAGACGAAGAGAGCGGAGGGGGATGAGGGACAGGTTTTGCTGAATTTAATATTTCTTATGAGATGCGGAGCGAGGAGATAAAATAGAACCGAACTTCGTTTTACGGTTACGTAAACAGAGCAGCCTAATATTTAAATGTTGTTCTAGATTTGATAGCGAACTTAACTGCAAGTAGTGGAATCACTGGAAATTCTATTTTTTACAAGATTGAGATTTTTACTCGTATTAACTCAGTTCTTTTTGCAAATCTGAGGAATCATTTGTATCACATCTACATTGATTTATCGTATTTTGATGATTTGCATTCCCAATTTAAAAAAGAAATGTACATTCATTTCATCAAGTATTACAATTTATTAGTAGTACTTCTTTGGCAATGCATCAGTTACTGAAACAAGACTGTGGGTGTCGTGTGGACTGAAACACATCCTGTACTTCTTATCAGATAGTTATTTTCATCAATGAATAAGATTTGCAGGAGCATATCACGACACTTACTGAGGACGTCGTCTGAAAATTCGTGAAAACGTCTCTCCCTACTCCTGTGAGAATTTCGTCTTTTCAGTCGCCAGGACAGATCATCAATGTCCAGTAACTTCTCAACAACCTCGTTGAGAATGGTGAGGTCGTTGTGGGTATCATTATTCTTCGAGTAGCGGTAATCGTCGGTGGCTTAAGTACCATAGTACTTAGTTAAGGAATCGCTGCATAGTATCATGATTATTTTAGAAAGTGCTGCCCTAAGATTCTGCACCATATGCCCAGGCTTGTATAAACTTGATTTATTTCGGACAGACGATTTTGATCGTCTGTCAACCAATCAATTCATTTTTAGGAATTCGGTATCCAAATCTATTTTTTAAATATTTATTTGTTTTCACATGTGCTCTCCACCAGAGGCTTGTACTCGGACACTCCCAAACATTTTCTCTCTCTGGTGGATTAGTTGAATTTGAGGATACTGTGCATAGTTCTTTATGAGTTTCATTTGACATAAATTAATATATCGCTCACCAAATCCGGAAATGCAAAATCGATCACACCTTATTTTCGCAAGTCTTCGGTCTCCATGTAGTAACCGAATTTGGAGTCAAGGAACGACGTATTAATCATCTTATTAAAATTCCAAAGCGATCGTGTCCATTAGTAGCTGCTGTGCATTCGTGAATATGAAGTCTTTGTTACAAGCTTCATTTTAAGATCGTCAACTGATTATGATGAAAGTTGTAGAAAGTGTACAGAAATGGTTGTGATTATCCTTAGGATTCTTCTTCTGGTCTGAAACCAATTCACTGTACTTAACCGAGCAGTCTATTGGAAGCTCCATTTCTAATAAGAATTATTTTGTACAAAACTATCCGGGTTGTGTAGAGTTGTTGAAAGAGAAAACGTTGGTTTATTTAATGAGATGAAAAATTCAGTTGCTTTCCTGAGAGTAAATAGTATAGAACTTAATTAGTTCCATTGTTATTCGGAAAGCATGGGATATGTTTTCTTTAATCTCCCCTTAAAGTTGGAGGGAGCACACCATTCAGTATAAACGAGAAAAAAAAAACTAAACAAAATTAAAGTGGGAGGAACTCCAGGTTTACTCGACGCCTATAGAATGACCACGAGTTGAAGTAGGTTCCCCAGATGATACGGGTGGTGATACCACGAAGTACTCCTGACGAGATGCCTAGCTCGAGTAACTCCGTGACCATAATGTTATCAGGAGCCACTCCTTTTAGCTCAGGTTTTAGCTGTCATACTAACTTTTCTAAGCTGTACAGGTCTGCTCCATGTCCACGCTTGCACTGACAATTTGCACATCCAGGATTGTGGCTGACACATTGGGCTTAGTTGCAACTATATCTGGCTTCTTGCCCTGATCACGCGGCACTTGACACAGTCTCTCTATTTCTCCACACTATCATGGTAACAATGGTTTGCTTAAATTTACAACGTTGATCGGGTTACCACAGAAAATAGCTTGAGAGTGAATGAGTAGTAAATGAAGGCTAGGGTGATGGAGGCTAACTTGAAATTATATTTGATGTGTAAATAGTTTAATAATTCATTGGTAACACTAGTTACGTCTAAGGCTTTATATAAATTGATAAATCAAATTATTTGTGGAATTTCAAATGTTTGGTATTGAAAAGGGTATGCAACGAGACACGGTTTCGAGCAAGGTAGTATACATACATGTGAGCTCCAAAGAAACGAATGAAAGCTCCAAACTATACCTAGTCTCACGTTGTTTACGTTGCCCACGGAATCCCTGTCGTGATAAACAAATCGATCGAAATAACGGCAGTCTGGAAACCAACTGCGTGTGGCAAAGATATTTCCCGTTCTCCCCTTTCACACTCGACTAAAAACCTTGTGTGATCTAATACAAGGGAATCTTTCGGCGGTGGGGTGAATACCAATGATCCAGACAAGGTGTAATCTCTCGCGAATCGGGAATCATGGCCGGAACGAGTAGCTCACCCTTGACATCAATGTAAACACAGTAAACTCAATCTGTTTACTCATTCATAACTCAAGAGACTTCTTTTTTCTTTAAGCTGTAACACGAACGCTGAATATGAATGTAATGGTTATAACGCCACCTAACCATTCGTGATGTTTTCAAAACGGATTCTATTCAACCTCGATGATTCTGGATAATCTTGATGCGATGTTTCCCTCCACACTCCTTCTTCACGTCATTCAGAAAGCCAACAACTCTACAAATTACTACTATAAATTACTGACATCAACATAGTGCACAAGGCATCCAAAACGTTTTAAATGTTACGGGCCAGATGTACTTCTTTTTATTTTTCATTTAGTACCTGGAGGCCCGCACGGAGCCCCCGAGAGAGTCACCCAAACACATTGCTGACGTTTAACCCGAACGCAGCGCTCCGCTGCGAACTCATTATCGTCATTATTTCAAACACTCTGTAGTACTAAACTAGTCGGTACATATACATGAGTAATTTCAAAAGATGATTCATCTGGATCCTCTCTCCAGGAAAAGTGTTGTTCACCTCTCATTGATTTTCTTTTTTTCAAAATTGGCATTCGGGGCAGGCATCATAGAGCTGAACATACCCAACCAATAGGATATGCAAAGCCTTCAGCACGCAGTAAAAGATAATCTCGATGATGCATACGACGCGACGATTCTAATGAATCCGAGGAATATCAAAACTAATGTAAGAAAATACATGCTGAAGAAGCCCACGTTGTATGTGCGAAACGTCCAAATATAGATTTCCATGACAGTGAAAAGTTTTTGAAGAGCTCCAACAACACGTTCGATATAAACGTATAGGTGAAAAAATTAATGATTTTCCTATTTTTAGGGCGCCTTTCTGAAGCAAGGCTTCGTCAGAAGACGGATGCCTATTAGAATGGGTCCATGAAAAAAAACTAATAACTGCATAAAAATCTATTTCAGCCCGCTCTAAGAGCGAATCCGAGAATAAACACAAGCGTGTATATAACAAATTTTATCAACACCCCCCAGCCTGTGATTCTGAACTGATTTTCATGATAATATTTAGGTGCGAGTCCAATTTTACTCTAGCTGTGACACAAACACCCGAAATTTCGTATTTAACGACCGAAGAGAGTGAGTAAATAGACAGCACTCTGAGCATCTCAACCTGCCTAGATTGGTACCCTCGGGGATCGTCCGCTTCAAGGCGAGAATCGCTGTGTTGAAAAACGATTTTATGACCTCTTTTTATACTTTTTTTCTGACGTGGATGTCCTTCCATGTCGCCAAGAGCACATTTTATCGAATAGATCACAAAATCAGTACAAGTGTTATTTGTAATATTACTGACAATACAATTTTAACATTATGGTAAAAATGAAAAAAAAAGAAGATAAATATTGTCTTTGTATGATGTTCAAAGGGAAATCAAACGTCTTTTTTTAGCATATTCCAAAAAGGTGATAATCATCCTTTTTTTCAACAATCAGCTTAAATTTCTTACACCAGGGTGGTCCTTAGATTGCAGTCTTTTTTTTTTAAATTTTTTTTTTTAATATTTCATCACTTAGTAGGACAACCAGCGTGCCTCTAGGTGCAACATTGTCAATTGGTTACGATGAAAATAAATTTTTTTGAATCTGCATTGATTATCATTCATTGATGTATTTGGATAGCTGTATTATATTGACCACCTTTCCTTCAGTTTAACAATAAGCAATCTGGAAAACAACAAGGATTGGAAAACCATGTACAGGTACCACCTCTCCATTCATTTCTTACCTAATTATGCATGAATAATGGTATACAACAGGGATATTAGTAAACCCATTGAACTGGGCTTCGTTTATATACTTCGCTTTCTCGAGTGTATATGCCTCTTCAACCCGTTCAACAGCGAATACGATTCGCGGAACACATCGGAATTAGAGTGGAATCCCTAAAGGGATTTTCAAACCCCAAACAAATCCGCGGTTGGGATTTTGTACAGTAAACATCCAGAAATGTTAAAACGAGATGAGAGAAACATTGTTTCAAAGCTTCCCATAAGTAGAGTTGTGTGAAAGCTGGGAACGCAACATTCAAAAGTACTGATTCGCTTTTTCTCTCTTCCCGGAGAAAAAACCTTCGTACGACACTGAAACACACTCTGTCCTCCTACAACTCACCTCACTCCCTTGACGAAACCGAAAAAAAAAAGAATAATAAAACGAGAGAAAAAAAAGCCTCCTCCGGTAAGAAAAATAAGAAAGGGAGAAAAAGTTTGAGATTTCTTTTTTCCCGAGCGCCAAGGAGAGCTTGAGGGTATGAAAATCCATTAAACTACTTCAAAGACGCCGGAGAAAGTGGGTGTGGCCGCGAAGGGAATAAGCTCTTCGTAAAGGCTGTCATTTTCCAAACGTTCCCATAAAGAGATTGCTTCGGAGCTCGGGGTGTTTTCACCTTTCGCACCACTTTGAAGGCGAGACGGACCAATATCGTTCGGGATTCCTCCCCTTTAAGCCGGTTTAAATCCTCGTGGCGAGCGTCGTTCTTGCACGAAAGAAAGAAAGGAAGGAGGAGGAGCGGTCGAATGAAATTGTTTTGCACGAGGGGTGCGGATATTTCAATCTCGGGTGAATTATTCATTGCAATCCATTTCAGGGATTTCAAAGCGGCGAAAAAAAGTTTCGGATCCTTGAACAATAGTAAGGGAGATCGCTCAGTACTTTGATCTATCTATTTTGAAAATCTCGGACAAACAACAAACTTCGAGTGCAAACGAAGTCTCACTCAGCTATCGAAAAAAAAACAGTAAAAAAACGTAAATTTTGCTGGTTTTCCGAATGAAAAGAGTTAATCAGTCCATAGAATGATTATATAAAAATTCTTGTGAATTATAGTAGTTATACATTAGTGAAAGACGACACTCAAGTAATAGGTGACACGTGAATTTCTAATAGCAGGTAGTTTTCTTTGAGATGGGTTGCTGCGGTCAAAATCAGCTCCAGACCCCAGGCTACCAGCAGTGCCGTCATGAATTGTTGTGTTGGGGTCTTCATTCCACTCCATCAGCATCTCGAATGCTCTCATTTTGCAAGAAATTTACTTTTTCTTCTTTTTTGGAAAAATATTTTCATATCATATGAATTTATAAAAGGCTTCGGCAATAGACGTGGTTATGCGAACCCCCAATGTTGGCTTACCGAACCGACCAAATGAATTCACACCAACGAAATCGCTCCAATAACTTTTTTGTTGACAAATATTATGAGAAATTATAGTTTGATGACAGGTTAAAAAATAAGTCTCCTAAAAATATGTTTGGTGATAATGCGTTCGAAGAACGAATTCTGGCGGACGAAAAACACACTCATGTTTTGACCAAGTTCATACGAGAGGGGTTATTTAAAAAAAAAAAAAAAAGAGAAAAGTAGGTAATAATTGAGACACAATTTTTTATTAGGACAGTATTGTTTTACATAACATTTTTTCCATTTTCAGAAATGGAACAATAATACCATAATAGAAGCAATGTCAATGCTTTCAGACGACAAAAATCCGTAAAAAGAGAAAGTTATTCTTCAAATGAGGTAAAAACTTCGCAAATATAATGCTTACCGCCGGTTTTTTGTTGGCACTGTTGCTAAACCACAACTGCCCTAGCTGCTGGGAACGATCAATTTGAAAACGAAAAATCAAGATCATCACTGAACATAAAAACCATTTGCGCAGCGTCCTTGATCCTTACCTGCGTCTATGGATCAAGTAGAGTCTCTAGGGTTCATACCATGTATACACCCGGCTGCTGGATGGGTCTGCCTTGAATTCATATGGAGTCATCAGGATTGAATGTGTTAAGGAAACAGATACAAATGAATGAAACCTAAACATAAATCACTTGATCTAGCTGTCTAGGAATACCGAAAAAATCCAAGCTTTAATAAAACCTAACAACATAATGTATTTTCTGAGAGACCATAATGATTTTCTTCCATTCAACGATGTTGCGGAAAATATGAAAATGTCTCTTGAAAATGTTGCGAACCTGGGAGTCAGTGATTTTCTCATCCAATGATAACCAGGCAACAACATATCAAAATTCCAAAGAGGTGTTGTTTGGTCTTATTGATGAATTCTCGTAGGTGGCAATGACATTTCAACAGCCTAGTTTACATTTGATTGAGACATTATAATCAAAGAAACGACGTCTTATTTGTTCCTGAAGGCCTATTTTTCGATCAAGAACTTTCAAGTGACAGATTGCAACGATATTCAGATTCTTCCTCTATGGACCTCTCTACTCGGGCTTGAATCTCGTTCAACTATTGGCGAACCCTCAGCAGGCTAGGGCAGTTCGTTACGCCAATTTGCAGTTTCTTCCTGTCTGTTCCGACTGTTGTTACGCAGAAAGTGCTAGAATCAGGTCAATGTCCACAACAGCCTGCGTCTTTACGGTTTGAACTGATCGAAACCAGCGCTCCCCAGGGAGATTGAAGGAGTTAGGCCATTCCGTAATTTAACGCCTCCTCCCCCGTCACAAACTTTCCAGTTTTGGTGAGCAATCAACGAGAAATGCTGAACGGCTTACTGTTCCATCAACTGGAGAGTAACTTTTTTTCCCAAAGCTACTTGTGTTGGACCGTTCTGCATGCTGGATAGGATTATCGTTAGTTATCACATGTCAATCAAAAATCCACTCCTGGTTTGTCATGTAAGCGGTGTTTCGCAATAAATATTACTTACAGTCGCTATGCCCATGATTTTCTCGACAATTTCTATGGGATTAATTGTTTAAAGCAGGTTCTATCCCTATTTGTGGAATCGATTCACGATACGTTTATCTGTTGTGATCCAGTAAAATGATGATTTGCTGTTTACTGTAAATATAAACTCAATTATCCTATGGGGTAATGTACGAACTGAGCCTGATGCACAAAGGTTGACATATGCAAGAATAATGAACAGTTGTGTTAGAAATAATATCCAATTAAATCCTCGGGCACTGGGTTTGTCTCTTTTACGAAAGGTCATTATCGGAGTTGTTCATAATACCATTGAAAATCCAATTCAAGCAAAGTTGTTGATTGGAAAAAGTAGAAACACACCATGTTTTAAAAGAGATCCAATAATTACTTTTAGCTCTTTCCGATTCTGAAAAATGGATTTCCCGGTACAGTCTAGCACACTACCGCATTCAAAATTGTATTTGCTGAACTTCTGCACCAGTTAATTGTGCGTTTTTGGCAACTTCCAAACACACTATAAGTACATTTTTATAGGTCTGGGAACTTGACGCAAATTGAAGTCGAAATTCGGATTATCGAATTTCGGTGGGATGGACAGACTGACATTTAGGGATACAGACAAGAAGTGGGGGGATTTAAAAAGAAGTATTGTACAACGAGTTTGCTATGAAGATAACATTAACATATTGAAGTGTGTCAACATTTGGGGCTGAAAAATGCATTATTCCATAGCTTGTCAGTCTGGTAGTCGATTCACAGCGGCGAACGAGGGAAACTGCCACGAAAGCTTGGACGGAGTGGGATATCATTATTATTGCTGTTCGAAATTAAATTGAAGCCTAATTCTTAAACTTGGAAGTTTGACAGTCTAAACCACGGAAACTAAAGCACACGGTAGGGGTCAGCGGCCAGCCCCTCGGGGATTTCCCGAGTGAGTTGACGTCACTGTTGCACACCTGTTTTACTCGCCCCTAAGCCTTAGGCCTGCCTTCAAGTAATTAGTTTGTCTCAAGCGGCGGTTTTCGATTCGGCACAGTCATCGATTCGGCACACCTCTTATCACGATCTTATCAGATAAGATCGATGTGTCCTTACATCGATCTAATTATCGATTATTACATCGATATAATGCCATCTAGAAACTATTATCACGGCCAATCAAACCCGAAATCGTTGCTTTCATTCCTATTTCTGTTTCTTCTGATCTATACTTCACTAGAAGGATTGATGTAGGATATTTTTTTGATTTTGATGTGCGAGCGTAGCGAGCATCCAGACCACCAAACTAGACGGTAGGAGATTTTTGCTTTCACACCAGAAATTGTTGCTTTCATTCGTATTTAGATCGATAATTAGATCGATGTAAGGACACATCGATCTTATCTGATAAGATCGTGATAAGAGGTGTGCCGAATCAATGACTGTGCCGAAACGAAGTACGCCGTCTCAAGCTTTCTGAATGTGCACCCGCGAGCTCAATAACTTATTTTCTAATTGATTTGTAATTTAGTTTCCGTGGTCTAAACCATGGTGACATAAATATCCATTTGTAACACCATTAGTTATATCATATACAGCTCTTAATTTGTTTTAATATTTCTGGTTTAATCAGTTTATTTCAAGTGAGTTACGAAAAGTTCGATTTTCCTTGTGGGAAGTGAACTGAGGTGGGGGTAGCGGATAGAGGTTCGCAGGAGGTCGGCGAGTTTCCTTAGTGCGTAGGAGTATAGCGGTGATGAATGCCACTGACATGACTGGAAGCTGCCTTCAGGTTCAAGCACCTGAGTGATTGATGGGCTACTACATGACCGGACCCTCGAATGAACCTCTCTCATCTGCCTTCACTCTTTTAGAGTTCTTTTACCCCAAGAAATATCAGCTAGACATTGAGTAGGAGGTGATGTTGGTATAAGGATAGCAGCAACGTCGAAAGCTGTACTTCCCCAAGATACGCAGATTCAAACAATGAAGCACCCGATTTTCCGTTTTTTTCCCAAGTGGTAGCCCATCTTGATGCCTACTTACTACTGTCTTTAAACCTCACTGAAATGTATACACTTGGAAAACTCTTCAATTGTGTCGCTGAGTTTTATTAGTTACAATACTTCGTACCAAAAAATTCAGATTCCTATTTGCCTTCACTTTCTCTCTTTTGTCGAAGTTCTAGTCCTTGGAGAGAATGAGCGGATGAACGTAAACCCCTCCTGGGACGATTATATTCATTGAAGCAAGTATATCAATTACAAACATGAAAACAGTACCTACCTATTGTTATTTCAAAAATTCTCCATGTTCAAATTTTTGAACGAGAACCCAAATGTAATTTTTGACCCAAGCTTTATCAATTTTGGTTCGGTTGTTTCGGGAAGGAAGACGGAAGGATTTTTTCGAAATTGGATTTTCGGATGTCAAACAATAAATTCTGATGTGTGTGTGTGGTGAATTTCTTGCTTAATTAGAAAGGTTCACTAGTTTTAATGATGAACGTAAATCACATAGTTATCATGTAAATAATGTCATATTCGGCCGTGAGCTCTAGTACGTCAAGACATATAATTATAGAATTACGACGTTTAAAAACGGCAACAGCCTCCAAATGGTATGAAATGATGAGCTCATACTTTCACGACATGGTCCCAGAAAAAACACGGTATTGCACGCTCTACTGAACGTCAAACACGTACAATTAAAAATATGCGTTCTTTTACAAAATAGAGAACGAAAATACGAGAAAGAAACATTTTTCAGCCATATTTATTGCGAGCCCCCCTCCCGGCTATTCTCAGAACCCTGGGAGTGTGATGGACATTGCCCTTCCCGATTTTAGAATCCGTCGCTTTGGGAAATGAATCAGACGTTTTCAAGCGTCTGGGTCATCCTTCGAGCGTGGCGGAGCATTATTGCCGCATCCACCTCAATGGAAGGGGCAACTATACCATTGCATCACCTCACGTACTGCACTAAAGAACTCCGACCGGTTTGTGTTTAGTCCCCACACTGCATTACTATAAGCTCCAAGGTTCCAAATGTTCGGCATTGGTGTGTTTCCAGTTGACGGATTTGGTACAATATCCATCACAAACTCCACAATCAACTCTGTTCGAAATACGATTCTTCGTATGAACCATACTTCTTGTTTGAAGAACCATGGTATTTTTGGTGATAATTGTAGAATTCCTTTGTAACCAGTAGCTGTTGTGTGAGTGGATGTGTGCTATCCATCCTTTTTTGTATTTATCTGTCATCACCGGGATGTTTAATAGCGTTCGTTTTTCTGGTCCTAGTTTCGCTAATTGATGTAGGTACCTTTTCATTTGCGTTTAATCCTGCATGGGATTTCACCTGTATACGTGTTGTATTTTTGTTTTCACCTTCACATATTTTCAGGAGTTGGAGGGGAATTGGTTGTTGGTTGAGTTATGTATAAATGCATTGAAGGAGAGTTGTTTATAAGGCTAAAAGTTACTACACGACAGAACCAGCATGAAAAGTTAGATTTTACAGTTTTTAAAAATCGATTTGGACGTACTTTGAACCACTTTGACACTAGAATAAATTTGTATCAAAATCAGTTCACCATTCTAGTTACCTAAAGGAAACACTGCAAAGTGGTTTTTGTCGGTTTCCCAGACTGTAACTGAGTTAGTACTTTTTTGGAGATTACGAACTGTTGGTTCCCCCTAATAAATGCTGACGATCTCAATTTTCGTCCTATCACCGGTTTTCAGCCAGTGTCTTCCACGCTGTACGGGTCGTTGCTGCATCCCGGCCCTCTAATTTGATTCTAGCCCAACAGATAGCAGCACCTATGCGGGCATATTTAGTTCCCTAATTTCTCGGCCAGTTTTCATGATATTTTATCAATAAAAGCAGTTTTGTGTTCAGTAAGTTTTTAGAATTCACGCTACTGAAGAAATAATTTTTAATTTTTGTAAATAAAAATTTTTGAAGTGAAAATTAACTTTACAAACTTTAATTATGAAATCGCAGGTAGTCATTTTAAAGAGCTAATTTTTTCATTAATTTTACAGTTTTTAAACTAAAAATCGGTCAATCCATTCGATCGTAATCCTTTTTTCATTATATCGCAACATTTACCTCCAGGCGCGGTGTTGCCGCTCCGCGCGGGGTCGGTAGCTAGAAGCGACAGGCGTCGGGAGGTGAGTGGGACCGACCGCCGGGTTCCGTCCCCACTTCAAAACTCCCGAGCGAGATCCCCTACAAGCATTTGTAGTATAAATACCGTACGTCCGGTTGTATTTACTTGCTGAATTGTTCGCAACTGCTGATAATCGCTGATTCTGAACGGCCAGGTTACGTTTCTTGCTATAAGTTATTTATGCTTCGTTCCTTCTTATAATATTATCAAGTGAAATTATCAGTGCGTATAATTGAAATATGTTGCTGCGCCGCATTCGGATAATTAGAAATTAATTACCTACATAAAGTTATAGTTTGATGTGATTAATTACTAT
>JAVIWC010001310.1:0-26573 GCA_031894815.1 Creontiades dilutus | reverse complement strand
ACACACCAGTAGACTGCTAAGCGAAATGTTGCTCTTTCTTAGTGAGGCGAAACGGAAGCTTTAACTGCACGGTACTAGATGATGTAGTATGGCGGTAAACTGTTTCATAAATACTTGGATGTTAGTGGACGTGAAATATGGACACGTGATCACACTTACGATCAAATGGACTGAGGAAGTCACTACCCGCTTGTTGTTGTTCGTGACCAACGTGGACATTTCTGTCGACACCTATCTTTATCTTGTGACTTATCCCCGGATCACGTTGCCTCTGGCGCTGTCGGGTTGTTGAACAAGCAATTTATCGAAGTATATTTCCCCACGTGCAATTTCAAATTATCTACCTTCAAACGTCACGACGGTGTCGGTTGATTTATCGCATAAACGCCTCCACTATCTTGCAATCTATTAGCGTCCCCCATTCTCTGGATTCTTTGGTCAGACTCCGGAAATCGTTTTTCCAACTGTCCATGCTGCCCCAAACTCTAATCATTGTTTTGTACTTGACACTTAATGTTGTTCTTACCATTTGGCTTTCCAGTCCCACTATACGAAAAATAAAGGCTGCAAATAATTACACAGTTTACCATTGTCATGCACCTGTTTTCTTGTGTAGTACATATTGGGCCATAAAAGGGCTTAGAATTTATGTTCAACAGCTCTTTCGTACGTGTAGAAATGAGTTTGGCAGCGCTATTCTTTGCCTTTTCATCATTTCATCATTGTTCTTAATGATCATTGTTATTGTTGCACTTTTTCATCGTTCATTGTGTTCAAATCAGTTTTTCTAAGAAGACATTTTCGTGGTACAACCCCCACTCAGTATACTTGCTTAGCGACTCCTCCCTAGTCTGAAAAAGCGATAAAACGATAAATAAAACGTCGGCTCGATTATTCAAATGATAAGTTGTTTGGTTTTGTCTCAACTTTGTCAAAAAAGATTACCACCTTATTTCAATAATCAGATTCAAATATATATATATGTACTACAACTATCACGGATCCAACTCACCTGATTTTCAATAGAAAGTGTTTCTTCAATAAACAACACTGTTTGTAATATGAAACAAACAGTTATAATAATAGCTGTTCAAAAAGCAGTAAATCACTTGAGAGCACAAATAAGCCCTTTGAACGAAGTGAGAGAGAGTGGGAGTCTAGCCCCACACTTGTGCAGTATTATCAATCTAACAAAACGAAATTATGCCAACAAATTCGTGACACAGAATTAGTACCTACCAGAATTGGTACATAAATTATAGTGTCTAGATATTCGCGTGATATAAAATAGAAACAATATTCTATACGCTAAGATACAAACATATCTTGATACAAATATCCATTCATGTGGTGAAGCCAAACTAATAATTTTAGGGCAAACTAGGCTCACAATGAAAACATAGTAAATGGATGCTAGAAGTAACATGGAACCATTTCTGAAACAGTGACATAGATGTTGGTTATAGAGTTAAGACCACATCCGTTTCTCGTCTCGATTGTTGAGAGGAGTGGAAGAGGGGTGATCCTCATTCTACGGGACAATCGAGGTTTTAATTCTGACTAAAAAAATTTGGTTCTCCTAAATTTATGGTTTTTTTATTATACAATCTAGAATATCAACAATCTTACTCGTATGGTATAGTAATGTACAATAGGGTGTATCGACTTTTAACTTTTTTTTGTTTACGAATTCCAAGTTGAAAAAAAAGTTGCTACTAGGTACTACGAATTACCATAACAAATTTTAGATTTTAAAAAAAATGTTTAGATCTCCCCTACAAGGCTTAAGTTTAGAAATTTTACTAAAAAAGTCAATTTTTACAAAAAATTAAAATAACCTAAAACATATTTTTTTCTAAGTTGCAAGTTAATATTACACTAGGTAATAATAACCACGAACAACTATTAATTATCTCAATAATGTAGCACATAATGTAGGTCTCCCGCACAAGGCCTAAAAGTCGGAAATTTCGGCCGATTTTTGCAATTTTCCATTACTTGGATATCTTTATGGTTCATACATCAAACCTTAAATGTAACTAAAACCTGGTTTGGATTGGTTGGAATTGTTGTAATAAATAAAATAATGAAGAACAGTTCAACGAAGTTACTTGTATGAGAAAGTTGTTGAAATAAACTCTTATGTTATTTGATGTTACTATAAAAAAAAAAAAGTTATAACATGTCACAAAGTTTAGTGTAGTAGTCAAAGATAAAGTATATTGTTGATTTTTTAATATTAAATGAGAGTTTTAGCACTGTGAGCAAGCGTTTTATTGTTCTATTGCAAATTTAATGGCTTATATGTATTCCTCCTTTGATCTTCGCTTAAAAATCTGAAACCAAATTTATACAATGTATATATAGTATTTATGCAGTGAAGAACTACTGATTTAAAAAACAATTATGAGAGCTATTACAATTTCCTGGATACAGTAACATAAAAACGTTATTAAAAAACAAAGTAGTCTATACACTTACTTGAATTTTATTCCTTTGCAGAGGTTTTGTACTGGCTCTTGGTCTCAAACGAAGGTAGCTCTTTACGGTCTCTCAGTCTGGCACATACGAAACAGTGTCTTTCGATCAGCCCACATACTCGCTTTGAAGCTTCGGTGACTTCTTTCAAAGAGAACCGAGAAAGCTAGTGCAACCGATATGAAAGGTATAGGGATATTTAAACCCCTCAGATCAATTTGATGCTAAAGATTATATAGATACAATTGGTTGGCAATCAAATTTAGTAACCGAACTGATATAACTGATTTTGTCACTGATATAAGCCTAGAAGAGTTGAAGTCAATTTCGGAAACTGGCACAAGTGGGAGGGTTGAATTTACAATTCCTTCTCATACTCAAACGGTGGAACGAATTGTGAAAGAAGTCACCGAAGCTTCAAAGCGAGTATGTGGGCTGATCGAAAGACACTGTTTCATATGTGCCAGACTGAGAGACCGTAAAGAGCTAAAGCTAAAGCTAAAAATCACCCAGAGAATAACATTTTCTTCGTTCGATTACAAATGATTTGTTATTGAAAATGGTACAATTAGGTGTAGAACGTATTGTACAAATTCACGTTTGTTATATTAGGTTTTCTTAAATGTTGTCTTCATGATTCCCCGTCCACTGTTGTAGGTGTGCGAAGGGGATATGGTGGAAGTGAGGGTGTTCAACCATTTGAAGACGGAGACGCTGACCATCCACTGGCACGGGGTTCACCAGACGATCAGCCCGTTCTCCGACGGGGTCCCCTACATCAACCAATTGCCGCTGCCCCCGAGCGCCGAGTTCAAATACACGTGGATCGCCGAGCCTCGAGGGACCCACATTTGGCACGGCCACTCCGGTACTGTTCGAAATACCATAAACTCGTCTAAATTAACCCTAGAATGGCATTCCTATTCATTCACCGTAATCTGACAACGGGGGTCCCCAGAACCTCATTTTTTTAACTTTATTTAAACTTTCAGTAACACATACTATATGTTTTGCTTATTTAAGTATTAAATTAAGCACAGGACGTACAAGGCACATGTGTTGGGGTTTCTGCCCAGCGACAGTCCCTCTTCAATTGTAGAGTTAAGTATGGATGTTTCTTAAGAGTGAATAATATGAGATAAAGGTACAGTAACGTAATAATGTTCAGATTAAACAGCAGAGATGCACTTTAGTTTAGTAGGTCATCAGCTCTTTTTCGTTTTAGGCGTCTTGGTTGATGCCTATCCCATAGTGACAGAAAATTATCAAAAAAACGTCTGCCAAGTGAGTCTGGCACATAGCTTCCTCGTATCCATAAGATGACAGTATAGATCATTGAATATTTCATCGAAATCGGTCAAGAACTCTCGGAGTTATGCTTGTAACAAGGATTTCACGTTTGCGCATGCGCAGAGGCTACTATTGATCCCGGGGTCATGAAACTTATAGGGGACCATCTACACATCAAACCGAACAATCCCTGAAAATTTCATCGAAATTGGTCAGGAACTCCTGGAGTTATGCGCGTAACAAGGATTTCACGTTTGCGCATGCTCAAAGGCTATTATTGATCCGGGGGTCATGACAACTCATAGGAGACCATCTGCACCCCAACCCGCACAATCCCTGAAAACCTCATCAAAATCGGACTATAACTTCGTGTAGTTTTGCCCGTAACAAGGATTTGCAGACAGACAGACAGACACAGACACGGAACCAAAATTGTTCAGAAAGGTCTAAAACGCAAAATGCGAGTGGAATTTTTGATTTTGGGGACAAAACATTTTTCACATTCCGAAAGTGAAAACAATGCTTCCACTACCTTAGTGACTCGGAAGCAATAGGAGTAGGATGGCTTGAAATAGAGACAGTGATGGTGGTTTTTATAACTTCTTCCACTTCGGGGATGTCGAGGTCTTTGTGAAGAACAGCATTTCTGACATACCAGGGTGCATTCGTGATGAGGCGAAGCGCTCTATTCTGTTGAGTCTGGACCTTCTTTATTTGGGTTCAGACACAGCCATACAAAGACCCAAATCGTCAGCAGCCATACTGCCAGATCGGACGTACTAAGGTCAGGTATAGTAATAGTTTATTATCGAGTGACAGAGGTGAGTCGGGACCGAGCAGGGGTTCGAGGAGGTTCAGTCTCGAACGGAGTTTTTTGACGAGCTCTCCTGTATGATGGTTGTACGTGAGTCGTTGTTGTAGGTATCGAACTGCGTCAACTTTTGGTATTGGGGTGCCATTAAGCGTCAGTGGGTTGGAGTGGAAGTCGGTTTTGAGGGTAAAAACGGCGCAAATTCTTTCACTGGGGTTTATTATTCAATTGGCTCACGTTCATGATTTGAATTTCTACTAAGCTTTGGAGTCTGCGTGTTTCACAGGTGATAGAGCGATTATTGAATTTCAGGAGGCACACAAATATGATCAACTGATCAATCCAAATAGGTATTTTGGTTGAGAACCGATTTAAGTGCTCCATGTATATCTCCTGAAATTCAATAATCGCCCTATCCTGTGAAACACGCACACTCCAAAGCTTAGTAGAAACTCGAATCATGAATGCAGGCCAAATGAATGAAATTGAATAATAAACCGCAGTGAACGAATTTGTTGCGTTTTACCTACATTTAGGGGAATGCTTCAACCCATGTCTCGGCTACAAAGCCTTTTAGGAGTTCGCTCTAGTATCCACATTACTACATCACTACTACGGGTTACTGATATCAACAAAAAAACAATAATAAACCAAAATAACGCGAATGTTGGCACCTTAAATCGGGCCATAGATCGGGAATGGCTTGACCTACGGACCTGGAGAGGGGCTCATTCGATTCCTCGTGAAGTGTTCTTCAAAAAGAGTGGACATTTAGGACGCCTTGACTTTTTTTGAGGTTTTTAGGGATTTTACAAAACTTTGACAACCATTAAAGGGCACTTTAAATTAAGTGAGATTGCTGGCTAAAGAATTTTGAAGTTGTCGGACCAATATTGATTTTTCCTGAAAATTTCAGATTTGTTGCTCCAGCCGTTTGGGAGGAATCGTGCTTACGGCGTACGGCGGACGGATGGAAACATTTTTATTGCAGATTCGGATTCTACATCCTTTGAAACGTGAACCATGAAATTTTCAGGGGGGTTAGCATTTTTTTTCAAGAGCGATTACAATGGTTTATTATTAAATAATAAATCAAAATTGTAAACCACATGATTTTGTTTCATTGATTGACATTCGCCATTCTTCAGTCCAATGTTGGATTTGATCAGAGATGATGTTACACGTTATCTGGTGCCACGGTACCGGACTTATTCCGCAAAAGGATGGCATGATCGTCGGCAAACATGGCTGAGGTGGTATTTTGTGACACTGGAATGTCGTTCACATATATCTAATACATAATTGGGCCCCACGCGCTTCCTTGCCGCACTGACGCGTTCATTCCCTTGCTCGGAGATTTCCCTGTCTCGCAATTTACAAGAAACGAGCGATTCGATACGAACGATTGTACCAATCTGGACCTCATATCTTTCATTTTTATTTTTATTTTTTATTATTTTGACCAACTAAATTCGATTTTTCACTCTATGGGATTAAATTAAAACTCAAACAACATTCTTTGTGTTTCTGATACAACTAAATCGCAAAATCAGACATTTGAAGTGGGCTCTAATAGATCTTCGTATCAAGCTGAGCGTACAATATTAAGATGTTCCACTATGAATCTATTTCTCAGAAACGCAATGTACAAATTATAAATAAACACACTAATTCCTATCGTAGACGGTATCCTCATAACCATTAGCCATATAAATAAAAGTTATTCAGGTGTATCTAAAATGGTTTTAGATCTTGAAGAATTTTTCATTATTAGACCTCTTGAAAACCACGCTTGACCTTACCTGTCAAGCGCCGCTTAACATCCGGTACCCTGAAACCATATCTATTCCTGAAAACCCTGTTCCTATGTAAAAATATTCAAAGCCTTTAATGGACTCCAAATTCCCCAAGCTGCTTTGCGCCGTTGGTTGTACCCAAGCCACCCTTTTCTGGCAAACGGTCAGTCACTCCTAGTCCCCCCCCCCCAGCACCCTGGGGTTTCCTGGGGTAGCTGTAACCCCGTCCATGATTGGTTTCTACTACTCCCCTCTCTCTGCTCCCCCTGCAACTACTTCCCCTCCAAACAAAATGTTCGGGTTTTTGGTTAACAGAATCTGGAGTCAGTTTTCTCCTTCGTTTTACACTCTTGTTAACTTGGCTCTCCTGGGACCTCCCTAATATTGGCTGGGATACCTATATAGTTGTCACTTATCAAACTTGACTGACTTCATATCATAGTTATCAAAGTGACTTCATTTTCCTAACTAAGTAGTGGCAAAGCAGCATATTTTGTGATATTGTTGGCTACTCGCGAAACCTCAACTTTGGCAGAAGCACCCTAAGGTTTTATTCAACAACACCTTTATTTATTTGATTGGTTCACTGTATCGACGAATACGAATTGATTATGTATTTCCATACTCGTTCATTGAGCACCTACGCATTGATTTGAAATACAGCCTCCATCAGTTAACTGCACAACCGGTTACATCTTCCTTGGGTCCACCTTAACAAAAGTCGTAAGAATGGCTTATTTGTATTGACGGGTAATTAATCATTCCGAATTCGTTAGGAACAGACTTTTGATTCAAAAAAGCAAATAGCCATAAATTTAACTATTAGATATTAATTTACCTGTTTGTGTGTAATAACTCCCAAACTGCAAGATAAATTCATCTTCAAAAAAATCATCGACTATTTATAGTCTAGGAAAGAGGTGTTTTGAACCCCTGTCCTGAATTTGCCATGTTATTCGCTAGCTATGTGTATTTGTACACTTGTTTGAAACCACTCTAAACAACAAACTAAATAGAAGGAACTAACGACCGATACGATTTAGCGTTCTCTAAACATCGATAGGAATGTAAATAACTTTTCGCTAACGATCACCTCAATAACGCGCTAGGTAAGGTCAGTTCTTCAGAAGTGCTGAAAGGAAGCAGGAAGCTTTCAATTGAAACGGTAAACGATATTTTAGAAACGCAAACGATCTCGAGAATTGTTTCAGAACGGAAAACAAATGCAGTATTACGAAATTAGGTATTACTGTTACGAGTAGGTCATTAGGTGGGGAGTATTACAGTGCCTGAATACTTTTTCGAATACTTCTGGCAAATTTAAGGAATTCAGATGGAAAATGATACCATATCGTAATTTACCAAATTCATGGTTTCAGCGGTGTAGTTACATGAATAAAACGGAGAAGCGTGAATTTTTTTAAAAACCAAATCAGCGTTTTGGCGTGAGATAATGCCTCTGGTTATAACATGGCTGTATAGATCATTGAAAATTATTATTGACTAAAGAACTTCGTTCAATTAGGCGAAGTAAATATTTAATTAGGGTAAATTTATTGTTATGCAGGAGCGTAACTTGAGAAAATAAAGGTAGGCATGTTCAACTATCGAACAAACTATAAAATATACCTAATAAGTCCGAACAATCCCTGAAAATTTCATCGAAATCGGTCAAGAACTCCCGGTGTTATGCTTGTGGCAGGGATTTCACGTTTGCGCATGCGCAGAGGCTGCTATTGATCCGGGGGTTATGAAACTCATAGGGGACCATCTATACCCTAACCCGCACAATCCCTGAAAATTTCATCGAAATTGGTCAAGAACTCCCGGAGTTATGCGCGTAACAAAGATTTCACGTTTGCGCATGCGCAGAGGCTACCATTGATCCGGGGGTCATGAAACCTATAGGGGACCCCTAACCCGCACAATCCCTGAAAATTTCATTGAAATTGAAATTGGTCAAGAACTCCCGGAGTTATGCGCGTAACAAGGATTTCACGTTTGCGCATGCGCAGAGACTACTACTGATCCGGGGGTCATGAAACTTATAGGGGACCACCTACACATCAAGCCGAACAATCCCTGAAAATGTCATCGAAATTGGTCAAGAACTCTCGAAGTTAAATTGAGTTATGCAAAAAATCATAGGTCACTTTACACTACGTGGATCGTATTTCAAAGGCAGGCCGCGCCATAAGGCACCTAATTAATTATTTAAATATTTATAATGAAAATCGATTGGCAGACGAAAGACACCTATGGCAGGTTATCTGGGAAAATGACCCATATACGACGTGACTTGGAACAAATTGTATGAAATGAAAATTGAAGAAAATTTAACGCTCTTTTCAACGGTATAATTTGAAAATAATTTATTAAGTAAATTGAGGGAGTTATGACCATCTCGGTGAAGTGAGTTCGAAAATACGAAAAGAACTTTCGTCTTTCTTATACTGAAGGCCCTCTATATTAGTGATCGATGACAGATTCCAGGATTATCTTCAAATGTGTACATTGTACATTGGTTCATCGTATGGGAACTGTATATATCGTAGTTCCAAGTTGCTAAAATATCAGGACTTCGACGAAATACTAGCTTGGTCAGGTTTCAGTTTTATGACGCTCAATCTAATGATGTTGCCAGTAAAAAAGTTGCTTCATCTTCGCGGCCACGTTGACTAATTTCAGAAGTGATACAGCACAATTGTGATGACCTTGGGGTCGCTGCGCAGACGTTTTACTGATAAAACGATTAACTAGCCGTAAAAGTTGAGTACTGGAGCGTTAAAGTACGCGATGCTCCGCAGAGGTTAGTGATAATTTGAGGAGGTTGGGTTAAATCCTGGAAGGATTTAGCGTCTGCCACGGGGTGTGATTTGGAATTTGAAGATGTTAAAAGAATGAAAGCTCAAATGACTAAAATTATTGAGAAACTGGCACATATGGAAAAAGGTGGAATGCTTCAAGAGAGCTAATGCCGCCGAATTTCATTTAAATTATTGTAAATAAAGGAAATTGTAAATCTGAATGCTCCCTACATAAACGACTTGCATAGCATGCAAACAATTAGTAATATTTTCAAAGGCCGAACGGAGATGCTGGACCTAAACTACAAGAAATAGGAGAGTAACAGAATTTTTACATGTGCACTATGCAACTTAGAAGAGGAAGAGTCCGTCAAACATTTTGTTGCCAAATGTCCAATCCTGTCACACACCGAAGAAAATACCTCGGAACGTCGAGCCTAACGAGAGAAGAATTTATGAGAATAATGAAGGGGCAAGACTGGGCTCACCTTGATAGTTATTTGAAAGAAGCAATATCCTATAGAAAATACTTAATTTCACAATTTAATTACAATTGAAAGAAAATACAACAACACCTGTGTCGTAATAAGAAATAATTATGAGAAAAAATATTAGAAATCGCTACAAAATATAAAACATTAATCATTATTAGAATGATATTTAGAAGAACATACCTCCCTGCAAGTTTGAACTTTACGATTGTAGTTAAAAAATTCTTGCGTACAAGTCTGCAACGCATTAGGACATTTCATGTCTTTCCCCTCCCTCCTTCTTCCCTTCCATCTTCTAGCAATCTTGTCTTCCTCTGTGAATTACATTTTTTTTCAATATAAAGAAAACAAAAATTAAACTCATATTTTTAGCTTCAGTAGCCACTCTGCTGATCAAGACCCTGTACACCTTATTGTTCATGTCCTAAGGAGGCTACCAGCCAAATTTCAGCTTTCCACAGTTGATAGGAAAGAAGTTAGCTTCAGGAGCCACTCAGTTGATCGAAACCCTCTGCACCTTATTATTCACGTCCTAAGGAGGCTACCAGCCAAATCATAATAATCATATAGCCAAATTTCAGCTATAATCATATAGGTACCTACCTACCTCACTTCTACGAATCATAATAACCATTGAGCATATTTCGTTACGTAACGTAACGTGACATAACGACAATTTGGTTTTGTGCTATAGCAAAGACATGAAATGTCAAAACGAATATTAGGAGTAATGTTTATGAATAATTACTATTGATGAAGATCTCTGCTGGGAGTTTTCTCGATCAACCTCTCTTAAATCTAATCTAAATCTAAATTAAATAAATAAATATGATTGATAAATAAAATTCGAATTGTTAATAAACTAATAAGTTACATAAAATAAGCATGAATTAATAGAATAACACTGTTATAACCTAATAAGCATTTTCGATGAACAGTTCACTCATATACATTTATTATGTTATATGTGTATTGATAGACACAGCTAATGGACTCAATGATGCATCTAAAATGGCGAACTCCGGCTGACGGATTATCCAAAGTCTAAAAAGAGTATGCTGTCACAATGAATTGTAATTCAAAATGGAAAAATAAAGGATACGTTCATTCATTCAGTGATAATTTGAGGACAGTGGTATTTTTAGATACTTGGACGAAGCACACTTGGATCGTTTTGTAAACATTTGTGTTTCAGATTTGGGGGGATATCAAATTTCAGGGGGAGAAATTGCTTCGAGAGCACGTTTGTGGGATTTTGTAAAAAATGCATGCGGGAATCACAAAATGAGCAAAAAATGCACTCTCACCTAAATATTTAGCTTCAAGTCAGTCTTAGTGAAGAATCACAGCGTCAAATTGTAGTTGAGTAAATTAGTCTTCGGGTCCGGGTGTGTAGTTTGTAACATTTTTTTGTTAGAAATTCTTCCCAACAATCTAGCAGGAGTTGCGCTTTGTCTTTGGTTTGCTTTCGGAGTGGGTTTCTACTACCCTACAGGATCTATCTAATTTTGAGGCACGACTCCGTTTTGAGTATCTTAGGAGATCCGATTTTCACCTAAGGATCTCAAAGATTCCATCATCTGCCACCGGGGGGGGGGGGGGGAGGCTTTGTAGATAATTTCATGAGGATTGTAGCTGAGTCCGTAGAACAGTTTTATCCATTTACCCACATCTGAGTTGCCGCGGTAGTAGAGGAGTAAATTTTCGTCCTTTTGAATCCTACGAAACCATAAAAGTGAACCGGAAGACTAATCAACTCATGATTGACGGAAGACCGGCTTGACAAGCGAAGAGAGAAGAGAAAAGCGGAGCGGTAGACCTCTATGGTTCTACATTTAAATGATTAATTTTACACATTTAAGTACCGAAGATGAAAAATTGCCTATGCAACCTACAAATATGGGATTCTAGCTCAGAGGAGGGGATCTTGTAAACAGAGAAGAAAGCTACGGCTGGGGGGGGGGGGGCTAACAAGGGTTTACGTGAGCGCATTCTGTGTAGATTCAACCAGAGCACCAGAGAGGCTAGTGCTTACCAAGGTGGCAGATACACGAATGACCCCCTCGGGCAGACGGGAAAGTGGTGATGCCGGGATAACAAGGGGCAGAAGGAGCCCACCCGAAGGTTAGTTGAAGGAGTGTTGAGTGGAGGTGGGGGGGCGGAACTGTCGGGTCGGTCGCTAAGAACTGGATTGTACTCCTGTTAATCATTTAAATGACAACAAGTAGCAAAGGTCAGATCAGAGGTCCCGCAAACGTGACGCATTCATCGAGGCCCACCAGTTCCCAATTTTCGCAAATAGCCAAATTTGGATAATAAATCAGTATTTGAAGATGATGGTGATTTACCTAATTTATACTACTTACCATGAAAGGTCGCCTGTACTAAGTGATGGAGACAGGTTGTTCGAGCGAGCTGGGGTGTCAGTCCTCTGCCTGTTTACTTTCAGTGGGAGTACCTACTGATTAGCCCGGTTCGAATCCGGCAGGTACCAATGATTAGGGCCAAAATCCTATCAAGTGTTGTTTTCCTCTCCTATCGTTAGACAGTTCACTTCTGATCTCGATATCACGTGAATCCAAAATGCTCCCAACCCAGGGGCGTGAGGCAATGGGAAGCCACGAGCGAAATCGTTAGACCTAGTTCCGGTCCTTTCTGGGGGACGGCTGGCGACGTCCGCGACACCTCCGGGTAGCCGGACGAAAATCCAAGGTGAAATTCCTTGTTTACTTTATTTTACTTTATGAAATGTCGCCTATGCTAAGTCATGGACTGATACCGTAGCGTTAAGATTACAGTCAAGACTAGTTACCCTTGTTGTTTTAGTAAAGTTCTAACGGATTCGGCTTTCAATTCGCAGGTTTCCAAGAAGCTGAAGGTTTGTTTGGCCCAGTAGTCATCAGGACAAATGAATCAGACTACGTGAGCTC
Organism: Creontiades dilutus; assembly: GCA_031894815.1. NCBI lineage: Eukaryota > Metazoa > Arthropoda > Insecta > Hemiptera > Miridae > Creontiades > Creontiades dilutus. Next base: position 13,970 of record JAVIWC010001310.1, on the reverse strand, counting down.
GTTGTACGACACTGATCTACCGGAACACACTGCTATCATTTGGCATTGGTATAACCAGGTAGGTTTTAGTGTACTACAAATTTATCACATCTAATGTTTATAATATCACTAGCTGACCCGGCAAACGTTGTTTCGCCTTATACATTATTTCTAGTTTCTAGATAAATTCTAGTGAAGACAAAAAGTAATTTACTTACTATAAGTGTGTAAGTATGTGGTATATGCACGAAATAGGCGATATAAATAACAAATGCCAAACAATATTATTTTCAAGTTATCATAGTTTATTTCTTAAAATTACATATCACATATTAATTACGACAGTAACTCTAACAAACAACATCTATCTTTTAATGGTAAGTACAGCGTGAACAATATTTTTTGTTAGTTTTTATCTGTCATTTTGTTAGCTTTAATTAAACTTTATAGGTTATCCACCAGGAAGCGGGGTGTTGTTTCATGAAGGCTGGAATTTGCTTATATTCATTCATTCATTCTTTTTTCCCGACGTTTCGGAGTGGTAAAACACTACATCATCAGGGGATAGTTTCTTTTGGACAAAATGTAATTAATTAAATTAAATTGAATTTAATTTAAATTCCTATTTGATAGTGATCATTAAATTCTGGTCAAAAAGTTTAAATGTCTAAGTATTATTGTTATTGTTGTTATAGGTACAGAGTTTTTATCAAATGTTGTTTTATTGTGTATTGATCACTGTAGTAAATCAAGTAGGGTCATGAAATGCTGGATAAATAGAAGGATTCATTTTTGACTAATGCGACTGCAGTGAGCTGCTAATAATAATTTTGACGTGGATGAGTGTCCAAAAGAGACTATCCCCTGATGATGGAGGGTTTTAGCAATCCGAAACGTCGGGAAAAAAGAATGAATAAATGAATATAAACAAATTCCAGCCTGAATTTGAATTCCAGCCATGAAACAACACCCCGCTTCCTGGTGGATAATGTATAAAATTTTTTGTTAGCCCATCTTCAGCGAGCACAAACAAACTGGGTGGTTTACCCACTCGAGAGCTGCCACGTACAATTGCTCGTGTAAAAAACATGGTGGACTCAAATCTAAGCCACAAATAGACATCTTCTGTCCTTGGGATTTGTTTATTGTCATCGCAAATGTCAGGATTAAACTTAAATAATAAAAATAAATGTTTATTTCATTAAACAAATCTTAGATTTGCCATAAGCTAAGGGAAACTTAAATCGAAGTACAGTTAGAAACACTTTAATTTATCAGTTATCGCGCGGGATGATACTGATCAAATAACTAAAATGGCTATAAAAAATAGGGGTTGGTGGTAAAAAAGTAAAAATTTAGGGTTGTATGTAATTTTTTAATGCCACATTATTTTGAAAAAATAATGATAACAAAACATTCCAAAAATTAAAAAAATGTTAAGGGTGAACAACCCAACAAGGGTTATGGAAGATAGATAGTAGGCGATTCTCGCACCTACTGAATACGCATATAAAATTAGGTAAAAATCGGTGAAGCCGTTTCGGAGGAGTACGGTAATTAACGTTGTGACATGGCAATTTTATACAGGGTGTCCCAGGAGTTATGCACAATCTGACTACTACGTGTTCTACATCTCATTTCCAACCAAAAATGCCACATAGCAATTTCTTGCCAGAGGCCTTGTTTCCGAGCTATTTGCGATTCAAGATTTTTCTCGTGTTTTCGATCGTGTGTCATTAAAACTGTCATACCTCCCTCAATTGTGGAGATAGCTCAAATTCGATGACACCGTTGGAAAGAGCGTTAAATTTTCTATCTATTTGATGTCAGAAAACTTTTTTAAATTGCATTGAAGATGTGCGATTGCTGCGCGAAATGGCAGTTTTCTCAAAATCTTGAAATCGCCTGTTTTTTATCTCGCCTAGAAACCCCATGAATGCTTGACGCAGAACTGTGCAGCCCTGATAAAACGTGCGCCAAAATGTCAGCTTTCCAACGGTGTAGTCGTTTTGGTTTTAAAAAATATTTTTACTTAAGGAAATGGTGTTTAACTGCCGAAAAACGTGTTTTCTGTTAAAATTGAGGGTTTTCCAAAATTCTCGACGAAAAAAGGTTGTTGGCGGGATATACGTAACTTCTCACGACAAAAAGCAATAAGTAGATAAAAAACAGATAGTTTACTAGGTAAAGAAGGATCAGTGACACAAACAATATTATCTACCAATATTTTTTCCTCATACTATCCGACGTGTTCGCTAGGGTGTGAGTTGTACACAGGAGGAGTGTGACTCCCTTGCTGCTTCAGAAGCATTACCATTGGCAAAACCGTACAAAAAAATCATGTCAACATACTCACTTGTGGTACAGCTACTCAACTGAAAAGCAAATCATCGCAATCGGTACGTAAATGAACACAAACAATAGCTGTCTCTCGGATCTTCGATTATCCTGACTTTGGCTGGACAGCTTGAAAATGCCGTAGACGCTGATCACAAACGAACGTTTTCATTCATTAAATTCATTTTCATATTTCATTTTTAAATATTTATTTTTTAATTTAAATCTTAACAATCTTGTTTAAACTCTAACTCTTTGTTTGAATCGATTTAAACCCCAATATCTTACCATTGTCCAACAGCTGGATAACATGTTCGAGTCAATAAACATTTTACTAAAACTGTATTTGGTCAGAAACAACAAATTATCAACATTGCAACACCCAACGCTACGTCCAAATCATAATGGGGTTGATGATACACGGCGCACAAAGCAACCCCTCCTTCAAGACCGGGAGGTCGTGCGGGTCATTGCATAGCCTCGCCCCTGACCAAGACAACGCCTCCTCCGTAGCTTTCCCAATTTACAAACATTAGGTCTTTTTTAGTGATACAGGGTGTCACAATCCGACTACTACGTGTTCTACAACTCATTTCCGACTGCGATGAGTTGCATTCATCTTCGAGACTTTGGAAAAACCTCAATTCTAACACAAAACACACGTTTTTCTGCAGTTAAACACCATTTCCTTAACAAAAAATATTTTTAAAAACCAACACGACTACACGGTTGGAAAGCTGACATTTTGGCGCACGTTTCACCAGTCCTGCACAGTTCTGCGTCAAGCATTCATGGGGTCTCTAGACGAGATTAAAAACAGGCGATTTCAAGATTCTGACAAAGCTGCCATTTCGCGCAGCTATCGCACGTCTTCAACGCAATTTAGAAAAAAATTTTCGACATGAAATAGATAGAAAATTCAACGTTCTTTCCGACGGTGTCATCAAATTTGAGCTATCTCCAAAATTGAGGGAGTTATGACAGTTTTAATGACTTAAGATCGAAAACACGCAAAAAATCTTAAATCGCGAATAGCTCGGAAACGAGGCCTCTGGCAAAAAATTGCGAATAGGCATTTTTGGTTGGAAATGAGTTGTAGAACACGTAGGAGTCGGATTGTGCATAACTCCTGGGACACCCTGTATATTAGATATCTGGATGCTTCACGTTTCCAATGTGAAGAACATTAGGATTGCAGAAGTTCGCACTTGTTAACTGTTGATGAACTTGTGGGTTTATTTCTTCTGAATTTAACAATTTGGTATAGCGCTGTTTTCACCGAAAAGTATGAAAACGAAATAATAACAACGCTGGATATTATTAAATAGAGGTTTATTATTTCTATGTTAGAATAACCCTTCGACCACTGGCGGTTTCTGCCCTAAAACCAGGGGGTGCACCAAGACCGTAAGGGACACCACGAAGAGAACGTGAGACAAAAATGTGATTTTCTCATCGAAATACCAATTTCAATTACCATCATGCTGATAAATTATAAGTCGTTCCGAGAGAGAGTAAAGTTAAGGGAGGAATATCAATTGTGAAGTTTTAACCAGGAAAAAACATTTTCAAGGAAATCCTGCCCCCTTTGCGAAGGTCGAGCATCTGGTCCAGTGGTCTTGTGACCGTACAAGAGTTATTCTAGAATAGAAATGATATTCCTTTGTGTTCTAAACTAGAGTATAAAGTTGATGGATTTATGACGATTTTACAGCCTTCTCAAGAAATTCTAGTTCCCACTCTCATGACGAACGGTGGCGTTTACGGTTATGGATTCACTATCAACGGAAAAGCGGCGTTCAAAACCTTTACGGATCCAAAAAGGCCGGGACAAAACTTCACGACCGAAAGAGAAGTCTTCAACGTTACGTCTGTAAGTTGAGCTTGAGAGCTTGATTTTATAAAAATTAACATGCAGCATATTTGGTTGCGTGACTAGGTACAAAGTCATCTGTCAGTTCAGGAACCTTTTTCAGAGTCTTTATCATAGGAAAAGTTAAATTTTAATAGCTCCGAAAATTAAGGAAAATTCCAAAATTATCTTCGTGGAAATCCGTTTCTAGGCATTCAGAAATAGTTTCTTACGCTTTTCAGCGTCTGGAGTTAGTGATTCCTGTCGGGAATTCGTTTTGTGTTATTTATTGGGAGTTTGAATTCCCCTGTTCGACCGGGACCAAACTTCTTAGTGTTCGCACCGGCGAGATCTTGCAATTTTCCCCTTCTAAAATTGTATCCCAAAATCTCTTTGTTTTACCTCAACACCTCGTGGAAAGGACAAGTACAGTAAAGACCAGAATTTCGGTTAAATTAAACACTACGTTTCTTTATTTTTACAATCTGAATCGTTTATGCCACAATGCCACGAATCAAAAGTTCTGTACCTTGTGAAGGTATGAAGGTCGTGCTGAGGAAAGCCGCTAGTGGGTTGGCTAGGGCTGGTGCAGCTTGGGCTGAGGTTCTTCCAAGTCCGGAGAGTCTTCAGCAGGGGGAATGATTCGCTCACTGCCCGAAACAATCGGTTGGTAAATCAGACAATTTTCCGAACTGTTCTCGAGGAGCCTTTTCCGAATCCTGGAGGGAGGTATTTTTTTCCGCTGCTGTGAGTAGTGGGGCATCGACGGCTGAGCGGGTTGACAAGCTCAGCAGGTCTGCCCTTTAAACTAGGCGGGAGCTCCCAAGTTCCGTTTCCAGTAGGTTTCCCTTGCCATTGGTTTTTCATTAAATTCGTTCCTCACAGTCCGCCCTGGTTGAAGTAGCATGTCCTCATGCTGGCAGTAGGCAGTTGGCAATGAGCAGTTCTCCGGTGGCGTCGGGGTATTGAGCGTTGTCGGCATTTGCTGTCTTCAGAGTTGTCCGAGGTGAATGTCAGCATTCGGCATGTGGCTTTAGCATGTGGCATGTCTGCTATTGTGGCTACTATGTGTGTTGGTTTTTTTTTCGGTTAAATATGATGGACCTCTTTCTTTCCTTCATCATTCTTGAAAAAATCAAGCATTCCACAAGAAAGAATGTACCCCTTAGATCGCCCATTCCCAGCAAAAATCGTCAAAAACTACTTGAAATTCCCGTTTAAATATATTTATTACCAACTTCAAAAAGGAGGCAGTAAATACACAATTCAGATTGTATGGTTTTTAACACTATCATTATGTATATAGATTTGATAGCACATAACGTATTTTTTTGTGTTTACTTTTTTCTAGCAGAATCAATCTAATCGAAATTATGTGAACTGCGAATTAGGACATTCAAAACTTTATTCACATAATTATGCCGATTAGCGGAATTAAATTTCGTGAAAATGAGCTAAACAATCAGTAGGTATACGTGTGAAAAATGTTGACAATTGAGAAACATTGTTTAAAAAGCTGAATGGTTTTCCATAAAATGTACAGTCTACCGTCTTCAGCTGAAACGTATAAATAAATAGAAAATATTACCGGGAGGCAGGAGTTTTACAGGAGCTTCTTGAATATCCAACAAAATTGGGAGGCCTTGCTCTCGAAAATCCTGTCATGACGGCCTCCAAAGCTTTTGAGGTATCCAGAGAAGCCACTGCGCCACTCATTCAAGCCATAAAAAGTGGCAGCACGCTAGATGTTGCCCAATATGAAGGTGCTGTGGTGTCAAAGTTGCGAGAAGTGGCTACACAACGTAAAGCCACTGAGCTTGCAGCCAGCGAGCAGCTCCTGGCAACACTACCCACAAGGCAGCAAAGAACCATTCGAAGGACAAGAGAGGCGTCCCAATGGCTCAGCGTCCTCCCATTGGCGGCAGACAACTTCGACTTGTCACAATCCCAATTCCGCGATGCACTGTCCATTCGGTACGGCTGGGAACCGAAAGGGTTGCCAGTGTGGTGCGACGGATGCGGGAGTCCCATGGACATGAATCACGCCCTTAACTGTATGAAGGGAGGCCTGATCAAACAGAGACATGACCTCGTCCGAGATGAATGCGCAAAAATAGCGAGCCTTGCATGGAACGGCGTGGTCACAGAACCAGTTTTACGTGACAGTGCTGACGGCAGCCCCGGCTTGGTAGCGGACATGAAGGTCCATGGCGTGTGGGACCGTGAGAGACCTGCGTTTTTCGATACCCGCGTTATAAACGCTGACGCAGTCTCTTACTCCTCCATGGATTGGCCTACCGTCTCCCGGCATGCAGCCCAAGCCAAACACGCAAAATACGATAGAGTCGCTGAAGACCTGAGAGGGTCTTTCACGCCACTCGTCGTTTCATGCGATGGCGCATTACATAAAGAATACGAAGCCTTCCTCAAGAACGTTTCCTTACGCCTCGCCAACAAGTGGTCAAAATCCTACTCCCAGGTGATGATGTGGGCACGAGTGAAAACTCAATTCTCGGTTCACCGAGCAGTCTCCATGAGGCTAAGGGGCCCTAGGAAACACGTACGAGGACTAGGACTAGAGGACGGAGCAGCAATTTGGCTACCGGAAGACTAAAATCACACACACACACACACACACACACACACACACACACACACACACACACACGCACGCACACACACACACACAACGTACCTACTTACATACCTACATAGATATATATATATATAGTTAGGAAAAAAATGAAATCAGATTAGTTTGGCAAAATCAATTTGAATTTTTGGCATACTATCAAATTGAAGTTTTTGGCAAATTAATTTGAACCTTTGGCACGAATCACTTCTAATGTTTTTGGCATCTCAATTTAAACTTTCGGCGACTCAATTTCTACTTCTGGCTTCCATACCACCTCGAGCTTTTGGCATATCAATTTATACTTTTCACAGATCCCAACTAACCCAACATTCCACCCCATATAATGATCAATAAATGTTTTTTCTCTCTCAAATAAAAAAAAAATAGAAAATATTAATCAATATCGAAAAAGCATAATTAAAAGGATTGGTCCGTACGTTGGGCTCAGTAAATTAAAAAAAAAAAGGCAAAAAAGATAAAAAAATAAATGAAGATTTCAATATGTTTATCCGTAATTGGTTTATAAATAAATACAGAATTCTGTTCATCAAAAACATATCAACAAGGACGTGGGACGTACAAAACTGTATACAACAAATTAAGCCGATAAATTTAACTAAGCTTCATAAATATAATATAACAATAACAATGAAAATTTGGAAAATTATTTGAAGAGTTGATTGGTTAGGAAACTTGTTGTCATAAAATTTATAGTACGTTTGATGACATAGTTTGAGCTCAGTTAAATTCTCACATTTTAAAAATTATGTTAACAAATCAATAAAAACGGATAAAAGTGTTGAAAACCGTTTAAATTTATTTAATTTACTTTTGCGTCCGAAAACTACTCATAAAATGTGTGTCAACTGTGAAATAAAACATTGAATAAGGAGTATACAAAATTATGCGGATCGTAATTAACTTTTATGAAAAGAAGGTAGAATTAATAAAACTTGTAAAGTGTAAAACCTTGAAACATTCGTTTGTGATGCTGATTATTATCTGTTTGTCATACGTTCTACAATGTCTTGCTGGGAGTGTCTTTGACGACACTACATTAATGAATGTTTACAGTTAGTTATCATACCATAAGGTTTTGTTTATATCAACAACAAAAAGTTCAGTCGCGAATATGCTTTTAATTATTACAGTTCAGTATTGAATTCCGTTCACGACTTTTCATTTGTAAACATTTCACTGGCGACGAAGAAAAATGGCTCACTCAGGAGAAGGAAGGGGAGACCAATCTCCTCACGAGTTTCAAGCATACATGAGACAGTTCTTCGAACTGCAGACTCAAATGATGAGCGCCTTACTACAAAGACATTCTGACGGGAGTGAGGTATCCAACTTACAGGCATTCGTTCCAGCTTTCCCCGAATTCCAACCGAGCAATGAAAAATGGGAATCGTATCAGTTACGACTGCAACAGCATTTCAAAGCCTATAACGTCACAAGCGACGAAAAAAAGCGAGCATATTTTCTCTCTTGGGTGGGAGCAGAGACTTTTTCGTTACTTCAGAAGTTGTTTGGCGTCGGGGATGTGGGAGGCCAAGGTTATATGGACTTGATTAACAAATTAACTGAATATTTCACAGAAGGAGCGCATGTATTAGCAGCACGTTTCCAATTTTACAGATCTGAAATGAAGGCTAATCAAACGTATGGAGAATGGTTAGCAGAGCTAAGAGGTATTGCTAGGGAGTGCAATTTCATGTGCCCTAAGGAGGGGTGTAACCAGTCATTGGTCGATGACAGTATACGTGACGTTCTAATTCTCCAGACCCCCCATGACCATGTAAGAACGCGGGCCTTGCAAATGACAAACCCGACGCTAAATGAGGTTCTCTCCATAGCTCGAACATATGAAACGACTATAGCTGCTAAGTCTATTATTGATAGTAAGCCATTAGATGATGTACGTCAACCAAACGCAGTAAACACACTTGCTTCAGAGTATAAGAAACCCAGAGGAAAAACTAGAAACGGGGGCAACTCATCAAATACACCCCGAACTTCGCGAGTATGTGGGCGTTCTCAGCAAAGGCCATTTCGTTCAAGAGGATCATCCGAATCAAGTGACGGGAGCCATGCAAATAGTCCTGAAGGTCGCAAATCTGTATCAGGACTGGAATTCGTTCCAAATTACCGCAAGTCTTGCCCCAATTGCCACATTAAGCACTCTCGCTACAACTGCCCACATTATAAAACAACTTGCAATCGTTGTGGGAAGATGGGTCACATTGAAGCTGTGTGTTGTTCCAAATCAGTTTATTGGGTAGAAGAAATTCAATCGCTCTTGCCAGCCGAGACAGTGCAACCGGGATACCGCTATTACATTAACGTGTTGATCAATAATACACCTATTCACATGCTTCTTGACTCGGGAGCAACGTGTTCAATGATAACAGCATCCGCTTACGAAGCTTTAGGAGCACCAACATTGCAACCACCTACCACAAAACTTCAGGGTTACGGTGGCAATGGAATCTCCCTATTGGGATGGTTTACAGCGAAGGTACAGCTTCAAGACACCACGAAGTGCTTAAGGCTTCTTGTGACCGATGCTCCTTCAGGAGTGAATATCTTCGGAACATCCTGGTTTCAAGCATTTGACATCAAGTTGTCAGCTCCAAATCTCTCTGTAAACTCTCTGGTAACTGAAAGAAATGAGGGTACAGCGATCCAAAAGGTCGAAATCCTTTGTAAACAGTTCAAATCGCTGTTTGAACCAGGATTGGGTACGTGTCAGTCATACAAGGCGTCATTAAAATTGAAGCAGGGGGCTCGCCCAAAATTCTTCAAACCACGTCCACTACCATTTTCACAATACGAAGCAGTAAAGACAGAAATAGAACGCCTTGAAAAGGCTGAAATAGTCAAACCAGTTAAATTTAGCGACTGGGCAGCTCCATTAGTGGTTGTTTCAAAACCAAACGGGAAAATACGTATGTGTGGAGATTTCAAAGTGACAGTGAACTCTCAGCTTGAAGTTGAACAATATCCTCTTCCGAGGGTGGAAGACTTATTGCAAAAGTTGAAAAATGGTAAGCGTTTTTCGAAGATTGATCTAGCAGACGCATATCTACAGTTAGAGTTGGACGAGGAATCAAAAAAACTAGTTGTCATCAACACACCTTTTGGATTGTTTCAGTACCAACGCTTAGCTTTTGGTATTGCCAGTGCACCAGCTATTTTCCAGGCTTTAATTGAACGAGTGATTGATGGTATTCCGGGGTGTGTTAATTTCTTAGATGATATTGTGGTGACCGGAGCAACAGATGAGGAGCATTTGATCAATTTAAAAACCCTTTTTGAACGTCTCACAGAGCATGGTTTTCGTTGCAATCTTCAAAAGTGTTGTTTCTTTCAAAAGGAGGTGGAATATTTAGGAAGCCATCTCTCAGAACATGGAGTGAAACCAAGTGAAACGAATTTGAAAGCCATCAAGCAATTGAAAAGACCGGCAAATTTAACAGAATTACAATCATTTCTGGGAAAGGTGAACTACTATCACAGATTCGTACCAAATTTTTCAACGCTGGCTGGACCACTGAATACCTTGAGGAAGAAAAATGTTCGATTTCAATGGGGGCAGGAACAAGAGGAAGCTTTTCAGAAACTCAAGGACCACATTCTTGATGCAGCCAGATTGGTTATATATCGAAGTGAGTACCCTCTTATTTTAGCCACCGATGCTTCTTCGTATGGAGTAGGTGCAGTGCTGTCTACACGTTACCCAGATGGGTCAGAGCATCCCATAGCATTTGCTTCTAAGACTCTAAGCAAGCATGAGAAAAATTACAGTCAAATCGAAAAAGAAGCGTTAGCAATCATATTTGGCGTTAAAAAGTTTCACCAATATTTGTATGGGCGATCATTCGAGCTGTTGACCGACCATAAACCACTGGTATCTCTGTTTAATCCAAACAATAAGCTTCCAGTTTATACTCTATCACGTCTGCAACGCTGGGCCATCACTCTCATGAGTTATAACTATATCATCAAATATCGGGCCAGTAGTCAACATTGTAATGCTGATGCATTATCCCGCTTACCAGTTGGTACTGACATTGAATTTGATAAATCTGAGGAAGCTTGTGCTTGGTTAGAAGAAAAGGTCCAAGCGAGTATAAATAAATTTCCAATTGATGCAAAGAAAATAGCTGATGAAACTTTCAGGGACAATGTATTGAAGCAAGTGCTCAATTTTATATCACAGGGCTGGCCTGAGAAATGTCCGAATGATCGGATCAAACCATTCTTCGAACGTCGATTGTCAATATCCTCTCGAAAAGGAGTCATATTACTGGATGATTACCGAGTAATTGTGCCACAAACCTTGCAGCCGCAAGTACTTAAGCTACTCCATACTGGACACTGGGGAATCGTTCGAATGAAGCAAATGAGTCGACGACATTGTTGGTGGAGCCAAATGGATAAAGATCTAGAGCGTGTGGTTAAAACCTGTCAGTCGTGTCAGGCTGTGCAACCTAATCCCCCAAAACAGCTACAGAGTTGGCCCAAGGCAGAGAAAGCATGGGAACGAGTTCACATAGATTTGGCTGCTTTCCAGAATTCTATGTGGCTTATAATTGTGGATGCTTATTCAAATTTCCCATTCATTACACTCATGAAGTCAACCACATCGTATGCTATAATCACTGCCTTGAAGTGTGTCTTTCTAATGGAAGGTCCCCCGGAAACATTAGTATCAGACAATGGGCCACAATTCGTGTCAGAAGAATTCGAAAGCTTTTGCATGAGTGCTGGCATGAAGCATCTTACAACTGCCCCATTCCATCCTGCCTCCAACGGAGAAGCGGAACGATGGGTGCGCACTTTCAAAGAGGGGATGAAGAAGGCATTGGCAGATGGTGCCACCAGTCAAGCCGAGGCTTTGAACACTTTGCTGTTTTCCTACAGGACCACTCCAGGACAAGTTGGCAAATCCCCAGCCGAGTTATTACATGGCCGACAACCAAGGACAGCTTTGGCATTATTGACCCCAAGAAAAGAGGCAGTTTCCCTCCCTGGTGAAGGGTGTTCTAAATTCCAAATTGGAGAAAGAGTACAAGTGAGATTTTTCACAGGATCGCCATGGGAAGTAGGTACCGTAATTAGGCAACACGGTAGAATGATGTACCATTTGAACACTGCAAGAGGAAAAGTTCGACGCCACCAAAACCAGCTTCGAAAGTCTTATGTTGAAACACAGCCCAGAGGGATCTTGCGCAGAAGTTTGGAGACAGAGTTTCCCTGGGCGGAAGAACCAGCCACTGGCCGACAGAAACACCATACTGCTACTTCACAGTTACACCAAACTGATTGGGAACAGGGAAATATACGTGAGGGCACTTATCCTGAGCAACCTCGCAGAAGGAGAAGAGTAACTTTTCACCCAGACGTCCTTCGTCGATCTACCAGGAGCCGCCGGCCGCCGGACCGCTACGTACCTTGACTTTAAATAGGAAGGGAGGAATGGAGTGTCTTTGACGACACTACATTAATGAATGTTTACAGTTAGTTATCATACCATAAGGTTTTGTTTATATCAACAACAAAAAGTTCAGTCGCGAATATGCTTTTAATTATTACAGTTCAGTATTGAATTCCGTTCACGACTTTTCATTTGTAAAGTTTCAACACAACACTGGTTGTGTGATGTCTATGATATCGTGCTTCAAAATTCACTTCAGATTAAATAAGAGCTGTTTTCCGGAAAACTCTATTTGATCATTTTTACCTGCCTGGAGTTTCAAGCTTTACTCATTTGGTCAATTCAATTCTTCGAAAATCTGTCGCACAGTTACATGAAATTGAGGGATTGAATATCCCTTTTTTTCGTTTATTTATCGTGTTGCCAAGCACCTAGTAACAATGACACACCTATTTCTGTTAGAAAAGGTTATCCATTACCTATCACTGTAATTGGTCATTTTCACCTGGCCACTATGCAATCTTACAAATGTTACACAGTAAAAGTGATCAAATGGCAATTGATAACATTTACATGCACCAGCGAGAGTACATTTATAATCCATCTCGTGTTTTGTGGTTGAGTTCAAATGCCATTTGGTCACATAAAACTCTTTGGGTCAGGCAGGTAAAATTTATTTTCAAGTATTTCTTGCACATCAGTCTGAAGATAACGTTCTTAGCAACAACACACAGTAGACAACGTTCCTTAGTACCGGAATGACAAAAAAAGCTCATTTTGAAAAAAATGTTACTTGGTCACTTTTACCCGGAACCCGACGATATGAGCTAAATTGAATCAAAATTGTGAAATTTATACCTGTTTTAAAAGTTTTACGTTAGCGCATGCGCAGAGCGACCCGCTGATTATATTGACACGAAATTCGTATGGGACCTCAAGAGACCTTACCCACATAATCCTTCGAAATTAGAGCTGAATTCGTTGAAAAATGTGGAAATTACGGCTGTTTCAAGAATTTCACGTTAGCGCATGCGCAGACCGTACCGCTGATTATATTGAGATGAAATTCGCATGGGACCTTAAAATGCCTTATCCGCATATGAGCTAAATTCATTCAAAATTGTGGAAGTGAAGGCTCCAACGAGGAAATGCGAACTGACAGACAGACAGACAGACACAGAACCAAATTTGTTCAGTAGGCTATTAAACGCGAAATGCAAGTAGAAATTTAGAATTCGGACAACAAAATTTGTTTGGCTCCCGCAAGTGAACACAAGGCTTTGGCTGCTTCGCAGATTCGGAACCAATATGTTCATCACTTTCCAGCCTGTTGAAAAATGGATTTTAATTAGTGTAAGTTAAACTCTGTCGTTAAACTAAAAATTAACATTACTTTACTTTCCATTATTTGGACATTATTGTCCAATCTGTCTGAAAAAAAAGGAAGTTACCTCCAACTCTCTCGGAATATTGAGAATTGGCTTTAAATATTAATGTCCGCTCTCTGGACGAAATAAAAAAGTACGTTACTTTCCACCCTCAAAAACTTTCAAAAACTAAAAGTTAAAATAAAAAACAATGAAAACTCGGCGCTGCGCTGATTATCCACGGACAGAAATCGATATTCCAGCCAGACGAACTAATTTTTGTGGGCTTAATATTTTTCTAACTCGTGTGATGTGAAAAAAATGGAACTTACGATCGATATTAGTTTATGAGTCAACATA
>JAVIWC010001308.1:0-26816 GCA_031894815.1 Creontiades dilutus | reverse complement strand
AGCGATTAAACAGAAATTAATTTTTGAGCAATTTTGATGAAAAAACGCGAAAATAACCATGAAGGAAGCGTTTTATCGAAAAAAGGACTTCAGATTCGTGTTCAGCACCCCGAAAAACCCCTTAGAGAGTAGGTTTGAAAGCGATTAAACGGAGTTAATTTTTGAGCAATTTTGATGAAAAAACGCGAAAATAACCATGAAGGAAGCGTTTTATCGAAAAAAGGACTTCAGATTCGTGTTCAGCACCCCGAAAAACCCCTTAGAGAGTAGGTTTGAAAGCGATTAAACAGAGTTAATTTTTGAGCAATTTTGATGAAAAAACGCGAAAATAACCATGAAGGAAGCGTTTTATCGGAAAAGGACTTCAGATTCGTGTTCAGCACCCCGAAAAACCCCTTAGAGAGTAGGTGTGAAAGCGATTAAACAGAGTTAATTTTGGAGCAATTTTGATGAAAAAACGCGAAAATAACCATGAAGGAAGCGTTTTATCGAAAAACGGACTTCAGATTCGTGTTCAGCACCCCGAAAAACCCCTTAGAGAGTAGGTTTGAAAGCGATTAAACAGAGTTAATTTTGGAGCAATTTTGATGAAAAAACGCGAAAATAACCATGAAGGAAGCGTTTTATCGAAAAAAGGACTTCAGATTCGTGTTCAGCACCCCGAAAAACCCCTTAGAGAGTAGGTTTGAAAGCGATTAAACAGAGTTAATTTTTGAGCAATTTTGATGAAAAAACGCGAAAATAACCATGAAGGAAGCGTTTTATCGAAAAAAGGACTTCAGATTCGTGTTCAGCACCCCGAAAAACCCCTTAGAGAGTAGGTTTGAAAGCGATTAAACAGAGTTAATTTTTGAGCAATTTTGATGAAAAAACGCGAAAATAACCATGAAGGAAGCGTTTTATCGAAAAACGGACTTCAGATTCGTGTTCAGCACCCCGAAAAACCCCTTAGAGAGTAGGTTTGAAAGCGATTAAACAGAGTTAATTTTTGAGCAATTTTGATGAAAAAAACGCGAAAATAACCATGAAGGAAGCGTTTTATCGAAAAAAGCACATCAGATTCGTGTTCAGCACCCCGAAAAACCCCTTAGAGAGTAGGTTTGAAAACGATTAAACAGAGTTAATTTTTGAGCAATTTTGATGAAAAAACGCGAAAATAACCATGAAGGAAGCGTTTTATCGAAAAAAGTACTTCAGATTCGTGTTCAGCACCCCGAAAAACCCCTTAGAGAGTAGGTTTGAAAGCGATTAAACAGAGTTGATTTTTGAGCAATTTTGATGAAAAAAACGCGAAAATAACCATGAAGGAAGCGTTTTATCGAAAAAAAGGACTTCAGATTCGTGTTCAGCACCCCGAAAAACCCCTTAGAGTAGGTTTGAAAGCGATTAAACAGAGTTAATTTTTGAGCAATTTTGATGAAAAAACGCGAAAATAACCATGAAGGAAGCGTTTTATCGAAAAAAGGACTTCAGATTCGTGTTCAGCACCCCGAAAAACCCCTTAGAGAGTAGGTTTGAAAGCGATTAAACAGAGTTAATTTTTGAGCAATTTTGATGAAAAAACGCGAAAATAACCATGAAGGAAGCGTTTTATCGAAAAAAGGACTTCAGATTCGTGTTCAGCACCCCGAAAAACCCCTTAGAGGTAGGTTTGAAAGCGATTAAACAGAGTTAATTTTTGAGCAATTTTGATGAAAAAACGCGAAAATAACCATGAAGGAAGCGTTTTATCGAAAAAAGGACTTCAGATTCGTGTTCAGCACCCCGAAAAACCCCTTAGAGAGTAGGTTTGAAAGCGATTAAGCAGAGTTAATTTGAAAAAACGCGAAAATAACCATGAAGGAAGCGTTTTATCGAAAAAAGGACTTCAGATTCGTGTTCAGCACCCCGAAAAACCCCTTAGAGAGTAGGTTTGAAAGCGATTAAACAGAGTTAATTTTTGAGCAATTTTGATGAAAAAACGCGAAAATAACCATGAAGGAAGCGTTTTATCGAAAAAAGGACTTCAGATTCGTGTTCAGCACCCCGAAAAACCCCTTAGAGAGTAGGTTTGAAAGCGATTAAACAGAGTTTATTTTTGAGCAATTTTGATGAAAAAACGCGAAAATAACCATGAAGGAAGCGTTTTATCGAAAAACGGACTTCAGATTCGTGTTCAGCACCCCGAAAAACCCCTTAGAGAGTAGGTTTGAAAGCGATTAAACAGAGTTAATTTTTGAGCAATTTTGATGAAAAAACGCGAAAATAACCATGAAGGAAGCGTTTTATCGAAAAAAGGACTTCAGATTCGTGTTCAGCACCCCGAAAAACCCCTTAGAGAGTAGGTTTGAAAGCGATTAAACAGAGTTAATTTTTGAGCAATTTTGATGAAAAAACGCGAAAATAACCATGAAGGAAGCGTTTTATCGAAAAAAGGACTTCAGATTCGTGTTCAGCACCCCGAAAAACCCCTTAGAGAGTAGGTTTGAAAGCGATTAAACAGAGTTAATTTTTGAGCAATTTTGATGAAAAAACGCGAAAATAACCATGAAGGAAGCGTTTTATCGAAAAACGGACTTCAGATTCGTGTTCAGCACCCCGAAAAACCCCTTAGAGAGTAGGTTTGAAAGCGATTAAACAGAGTTAATTTTTGAGCAATTTTGATGAAAAAACGCGAAAATAACCATGAAGGAAGCGTTTTATCGAAAAAAGGACTTCAGATTCGTGTTCAGCACCCCGAAAAACCCCTTAGAGAGTAGGTTTGAAAGCGATTAAACAGAGTTAATTTTTGAGCAATTTTGATGAAAAAACGCGAAAATAACCATGAAGGAAGCGTTTTATCGAAAAACGGACTTCAGATTCGTGTTCAGCACCCCGAAAAACCCCTTAGAGAGTAGGTTTGAAAGCGATTAAACAGAGTTAATTTTTGAGCAATTTTGATGAAAAAACGCGAAAATAACCATGAAGGAAGCGTTTTATCGAAAAACGGACTTCAGATTCGTGTTCAGCACCCCGAAAAACCCCTTAGAGAGTAGGTTTGAAAGCGATTAAACAGAGTTAATTTTTGAGCAATTTTGATGAAAAAACGCGAAAATAACCATGAAGGAAGCGTTTTATCGAAAAAAGGACTTCAGATTCGTGTTCAGCACCCCGAAAAACCCCTTAGAGAGTAGGTTTGAAAGCGATTAAACAGAGTTAATTTTTGAGCAATTTTGATGAAAAAACGCGAAAATAACCATGAAGGAAGCGTTTTATCGAAAAAAGGACTTCAGATTCGTGTTCAGCACCCCGAAAAACCCCTTAGAGAGTAGGTTTGAAAGCGATTAAACAGAGTTAATTTTTGAGCAATTTTGATGAAAAAACGCGAAAATAACCATGAAGGAAGCGTTTTATCGAAAAACGGACTTCAGATTCGTGTTCAGCACCCCGAAAAACCCCTTAGAGAGTAGGTTTGAAAGCGATTAAACAGAGTTAATTTTTGAGCAATTTTGATGAAAAAACGCGAAAATAACCATGAAGGAAGCGTTTTATCGAAAAAAGGACTTCAGATTCGTGTTCAGCACCCCGAAAAACCCCTTAGAGAGTAGGTTTGAAAGCGATTAAACAGAGTTAATTTTTGAGCAATTTTGATGAAAAAACGCGAAAATAACCATGAAGGAAGCGTTTTATCGAAAAAAGGACTTCAGATTCGTGTTCAGCACCCCGAAAAACCCCTTAGAGAGTAGGTTTGAAAGCGATTAAACAGAGTTAATTTTTGAGCAATTTTGATGAAAAAACGCGAAAATAACCATGAAGGAAGCGTTTTATCGAAAAACGGACTTCAGATTCGTGTTCAGCACCCCGAAAAACCCCTTAGAGAGTAGGTTTGAAAGCGATTAAACAGAGTTAATTTTTGAGCAATTTTGATGAAAAAACGCGAAAATAACCATGAAGGAAGCGTTTTATCGAAAAACGGACTTCAGATTCGTGTTCAGCACCCCGAAAAACCCCTTAGAGAGTAGGTTTGAAAGCGATTAAACAGAGTTAATTTTTGAGCAATTTTGATGAAAAAACGCGAAAATAACCATGAAGGAAGCGTTTTATCGAAAAACGGACTTCAGATTCGTGTTCAGCACCCCGAAAAACCCCTTAGAGAGTAGGTTTGAAAGCGATTAAACAGAGTTAATTTTTGAGCAATTTTGATGAAAAAACGCGAAAATAACCATGAAGGAAGCGTTTTATCGAAAAAAGGACTTCAGATTCGTGTTCAGCACCCCGAAAAACCCCTTAGAGAGTAGGTTTGAAAGCGATTAAACAGAGTTAATTTTTGAGCAATTTTGATGAAAAAACGCGAAAATAACCATGAAGGAAGCGTTTTATCGAAAAACGGACTTCAGATTCGTGTTCAGCACCCCGAAAAACCCCTTAGAGAGTAGGTTTGAAAGCGATTAAACAGAGTTAATTTTTGAGCAATTTTGATGAAAAAACGCGAAAATAACCATGAAGGAAGCGTTTTATCGAAAAAAGGACTTCAGATTCGTGTTCAGCACCCCGAAAAACCCCTTAGAGAGTAGGTTTGAAAGCGATTAAACAGAGTTAATTTTTGAGCAATTTTGATGAAAAAACGCGAAAATAACCATGAAGGAAGCGTTTTATCGAAAAACGGACTTCAGATTCGTGTTCAGCACCCCGAAAAACCCCTTAGAGAGTAGGTTTGAAAGCGATTAAACAGAGTTAATTTTTGAGCAATTTTGATGAAAAAACGCGAAAATAGGTTTGAAAGCGATTAAACAGAGTTAATTTTTGAGCAATTTTGATGAAAAAACGCGAAAATAACCATGAAGGAAGCGTTTTATCGAAAAAAGGACTTCAGATTCGTGTTCAGCACCCCGAAAAACCCCTTAGAGAGTAGGTTTGAAAGCGATTAAACAGAGTTAATTTTTGAGCAATTTTGATGAAAAAACGCGAAAATAACCATGAAGGAAGCGTTTTATCGAAAAAAGGACTTCAGATTCGTGTTCAGCACCCCGAAAAACCCCTTAGAGAGTAGGTTTGAAAGCGATTAAACAGAGTTAATTTTTGAGCAATTTTGATGAAAAAACGCGAAAATAACCATGAAGGAAGCGTTTTATCGAAAAAAGGACTTCAGATTCGTGTTCAGCACCCCGAAAAACCCCTTAGAGAGTAGGTTTGAAAGCGATTAAACAGAGTTAATTTTTGAGCAATTTTGATGAAAAAACGCGAAAATAACCATGAAGGAAGCGTTTTATCGAAAAAAGGACTTCAGATTCGTGTTCAGCACCCCGAAAAACCCCTTAGAGAGTAGGTTTGAAAGCGATTAAACAGAGTTAATTTTTGAGCAATTTTGATGAAAAAACGCGAAAATAACCATGAAGGAAGCGTTTTATCGAAAAAAGGACTTCAGATTCGTGTTCAGCACCCCGAAAAACCCCTTAGAGAGTAGGTTTGAAAGCGATTAAACAGAGTTAATTTTTGAGCAATTTTGATGAAAAAACGCGAAAATAACCATGAAGGAAGCGTTTTATCGAAAAAAGGACTTCAGATTCGTGTTCAGCACCCCGAAAAACCCCTTAGAGAGTAGGTTTGAAAGCGATTAAACAGAGTTAATTTTTGAGCAATTTTGATGAAAAAACGCGAAAATAACCATGAAGGAAGCGTTTTATCGAAAAAAGGACTTCAGATTCGTGTTCAGCACCCCGAAAAACCCCTTGAGAGTAGGTTTGAAAGCGATTAAACAGAGTTAATTTTTGAGCAATTTTGATGAAAAAACGCGAAAATAACCATGAAGGAAGCGTTTTATCGAAAAAAGGACTTCAGATTCGTGTTCAGCACCCCGAAAAACCCCTTAGAGAGTAGGTTTGAAAGCGATTAAACAGAGTTAATTTTTGAGCAATTTTGATGAAAAAACGCGAAAATAACCATGAAGGAAGCGTTTTATCGAAAAAAGGACTTCAGATTCGTGTTCAGCACCCCGAAAAACCCCTTAGAGAGTAGGTTTGAAAGCGATTAAACAGAGTTAATTTTTGAGCAATTTTGATGAAAAAACGCGAAAATAACCATGAAGGAAGCGTTTTATCGAAAAAAGGACTTCAGATTCGTGTTCAGCACCCCGAAAAACCCCTTAGAGAGTAGGTTTGAAAGCGATTAAACAGAGTTAATTTTTGAGCAATTTTGATGAAAAAACGCGAAAATAACCATGAAGGAAGCGTTTTATCGAAAAAAGGACTTCAGATTCGTGTTCAGCACCCCGAAAAACCCCTTAGAGAGTAGGTTTGAAAGCGATTAAACAGAGTTAATTTTTGAGCAATTTTGATGAAAAAACGCGAAAATAACCATGAAGGAAGCGTTTTATCGAAAAAAGGACTTCAGATTCGTGTTCAGCACCCCGAAAAACCCCTTAGAGAGTAGGTTTGAAAGCGATTAAACAGAGTTAATTTTTGAGCAATTTTGATGAAAAAACGCGAAAATAACCATGAAGGAAGCGTTTTATCGAAAAAAGGACTTCAGATTCGTGTTCAGCACCCCGAAAAACCCCTTAGAGAGTAGGTTTGAAAGCGATTAAACAGAGTTAATTTTTGAGCAATTTTGATGAAAAAACGCGAAAATAACCATGAAGGAAGCGTTTTATCGAAAAAAGGACTTCAGATTCGTGTTCAGCACCCCGAAAAACCCCTTAGAGAGTAGGTTTGAAAGCGATTAAACAGAGTTAATTTTTGAGCAATTTTGATGAAAAAACGCGAAAATAACCATGAAGGAAGCGTTTTATCGAAAAAAGGACTTCAGATTCGTGTTCAGCACCCCGAAAAACCCCTTAGAGAGTAGGTTTGAAAGCGATTAAACAGAGTTAATTTTTGAGCAATTTTGATGAAAAAACGCGAAAATAACCATGAAGGAAGCGTTTTATCGAAAAAAGGACTTCAGATTCGTGTTCAGCACCCCGAAAAACCCCTTAGAGTAGGTTTGAAAGCGATTAAACAGAGTTAATTTTTGAGCAATTTTGATGAAAAAACGCGAAAATAACCATGAAGGAAGCGTTTTATCGAAAAAAGGACTTCAGATTCGTGTTCAGCACCCCGAAAAACCCCTTAGAGAGTAGGTTTGAAAGCGATTAAACAGAGTTAATTTTTGAGCAATTTTGATGAAAAAACGCGAAAATAACCATGAAGGAAGCGTTTTATCGAAAAAAGGACTTCAGATTCGTGTTCAGCACCCCGAAAAACCCCTTAGAGTAGGTTTGAAAGCGATTAAACAGAGTTAATTTTTGAGCAATTTTGATGAAAAAACGCGAAAATAACCATGAAGGAAGCGTTTTATCGAAAAAAGGACTTCAGATTCGTGTTCAGCACCCCGAAAAACCCCTTAGAGAGTAGGTTTGAAAGCGATTAAACAGAGTTAATTTTTGAGCAATTTTGATGAAAAAACGCGAAAATAACCATGAAGGAAGCGTTTTATCGAAAAAAGGACTTCAGATTCGTGTTCAGCACCCCGAAAAACCCCTTAGAGAGTAGGTTTGAAAGCGATTAAACAGAGTTAATTTTTGAGCAATTTTGATGAAAAAACGCGAAAATAACCATGAAGGAAGCGTTTTATCGAAAAAAGGACTTCAGATTCGTGTTCAGCACCCCGAAAAACCCCTTAGAGAGTAGGTTTGAAAGCGATTAAACAGAGTTAATTTTTGAGCAATTTTGATGAAAAAACGCGAAAATAACCATGAAGGAAGCGTTTTATCGAAAAAAGGACGCTTCAGATTCGTGTTCAGCACCCCGAAAAACCCCTTAGAGAGTAGGTTTGAAAGCGATTAAACAGAGTTAATTTTTGAGCAATTTTGATGAAAAAACGCGAAAATAACCATGAAGGAAGCGTTTTATCGAAAAAAGGACTTCAGATTCGTGTTCAGCACCCCGAAAAACCCCTTAGAGAGTAGGTTTGAAAGCGATTAAACAGAGTTAATTTTTGAGCAATTTTGATGAAAAAACGCGAAAATAACCATGAAGGAAGCGTTTTATCGAAAAAAGGACTTCAGATTCGTGTTCAGCACCCCGAAAAACCCCTTAGAGAGTAGGTTTGAAAGCGATTAAACAGAGTTAATTTTTGAGCAATTTTGATGAAAAAACGCGAAAATAACCATGAAGGAAGCGTTTTATCGAAAAAAGGACTTCAGATTCGTGTTCAGCACCCCGAAAAACCCCTTAGAGAGTAGGTTTGAAAGCGATTAAACAGAGTTAATTTTTGAGCAATTTTGATGAAAAACGCGAAAATAACCATGAAGGAAGCGTTTTATCGAAAAAAGGACTTCAGATTCGTGTTCAGCACCCCGAAAAACCCCTTAGAGAGTAGGTTTGAAAGCGATTAAACAGAGTTAATTTTTGAGCAATTTTGATGAAAAAACGCGAAAATAACCATGAAGGAAGCGTTTTATCGAAAAAAGGACTTCAGATTCGTGTTCAGCACCCCGAAAAACCCCTTAGAGAGTAGGTTTGAAAGCGATTAAACAGAGTTAATTTTTGAGCAATTTTGATGAAAAAACGCGAAAATAACCATGAAGGAAGCGTTTTATCGAAAAAAGGACTTCAGATTCGTGTTCAGCACCCCGAAAAACCCCTTAGAGAGTAGGTTTGAAAGCGATTAAACAGAGTTAATTTTTGAGCAATTTTGATGAAAAAACGCGAAAATAACCATGAAGGAAGCGTTTTATCGAAAAAAGGACTTCAGATTCGTGTTCAGCACCCCGAAAAACCCCTTAGAGAGTAGGTTTGAAAGCGATTAAACAGAGTTAATTTTTGAGCAATTTTGATGAAAAAACGCGAAAATAACCATGAAGGAAGCGTTTTATCGAAAAAAGGACTTCAGATTCGTGTTCAGCACCCCGAAAAACCCCTTAGAGAGTAGGTTTGAAAGCGATTAAACAGAGTTAATTTTTGAGCAATTTTGATGAAAAAACGCGAAAATAACCATGAAGGAAGCGTTTTATCGAAAAAAGACTTCAGATTCGTGTTCAGCACCCCGAAAAACCCCTTAGAGAGTAGGTTTGAAAGCGATTAAACAGAGTTAATTTTTGAGCAATTTTGATGAAAAAACGCGAAAATAACCATGAAGGAAGCGTTTTATCGAAAAAAGGACTTCAGATTCGTGTTCAGCACCCCGAAAAACCCCTTAGAGAGGGTTTGAAAGCGATTAAACAGAGTTAATTTTTGAGCAATTTTGATGAAAAAACGCGAAAATAACCATGAAGGAAGCGTTTTATCGAAAAAAGGACTTCAGATTCGTGTTCAGCACCCCGAAAAACCCCTTAGAGAGTAGGTTTGAAAGCGATTAAACAGAGTTAATTTTTGAGCAATTTTGATGAAAAAACGCGAAAATAACCATGAAGGAAGCGTTTTATCGAAAAAAGGACTTCAGATTCGTGTTCAGCACCCCGAAAAACCCCTTAGAGAGTAGGTTTGAAAGCGATTAAACAGAGTTAATTTTTGAGCAATTTTGATGAAAAAACGCGAAAATAACCATGAAGGAAGCGTTTTATCGAAAAAAGGACTTCAGATTCGTGTTCAGCACCCCGAAAAACCCCTTAGAGAGTAGGTTTGAAAGCGATTAAACAGAGTTAATTTTTGAGCAATTTTGATGAAAAAACGCGAAAATAACCATGAAGGAAGCGTTTTATCGAAAAAAGGACTTCAGATTCGTGTTCAGCACCCCGAAAAACCCCTTAGAGAGTAGGTTTGAAAGCGATTAAACAGAGTTAATTTTTGAGCAATTTTGATGAAAAAACGCGAAAATAACCATGAAGGAAGCGTTTTATCGAAAAAAGGACTTCAGATTCGTGTTCAGCACCCCGAAAAACCCCTTAGAGAGTAGGTTTGAAAGCGATTAAACAGAGTTAATTTTTGAGCAATTTTGATGAAAAAACGCGAAAATAACCATGAAGGAAGCGTTTTATCGAAAAAAGGACTTCAGATTCGTGTTCAGCACCCCGAAAAACCCCTTAGAGAGTAGGTTTGAAAGCGATTAAACAGAGTTAATTTTTGAGCAATTTTGATGAAAAAACGCGAAAATAACCATGAAGGAAGCGTTTTATCGAAAAAAGGACTTCAGATTCGTGTTCAGCACCCCGAAAAACCCCTTAGAGAGTAGGTTTGAAAGCGATTAAACAGAGTTAATTTTTGAGCAATTTTGATGAAAAAACGCGAAAATAACCATGAAGGAAGCGTTTTATCGAAAAAAGGACTTCAGATTCGTGTTCAGCACCCCGAAAAACCCCTTAGAGAGTAGGTTTGAAAGCGATTAAACAGAGTTAATTTTTGAGCAATTTTGATGAAAAAACGCGAAAATAACCATGAAGGAAGCGTTTTATCGAAAAAAGGACTTCAGATTCGTGTTCAGCACCCCGAAAAACCCCTTAGAGAGTAGGTTTGAAAGCGATTAAACAGAGTTAATTTTTGAGCAATTTTGATGAAAAAACGCGAAAATAACCATGAAGGAAGCGTTTTATCGAAAAAAGGACTTCAGATTCGTGTTCAGCACCCCGAAAAACCCCTTAGAGTAGGTTTGAAAGCGATTAAACAGAGTTAATTTTTGAGCAATTTTGATGAAAAAACGCGAAAATAACCATGAAGGAAGCGTTTTATCGAAAAAAGGACTTCAGATTCGTGTTCAGCACCCCGAAAAACCCCTTAGAGAGTAGGTTTGAAAGCGATTAAACAGAGTTAATTTTTGAGCAATTTTGATGAAAAAACGCGAAAATAACCATGAAGGAAGCGTTTTATCGAAAAAAGGACTTCAGATTCGTGTTCAGCACCCCGAAAAACCCCTTAGAGAGTAGGTTTGAAAGCGATTAAACAGAGTTAATTTTTGAGCAATTTTGATGAAAAAACGCGAAAATAACCATGAAGGAAGCGTTTTATCGAAAAAAGGACTTCAGATTCGTGTTCAGCACCCCGAAAAACCCCTTAGAGAGTAGGTTTGAAAGCGATTAAACAGAGTTAATTTTTGAGCAATTTTGATGAAAAAACGCGAAAATAACCATGAAGGAAGCGTTTTATCGAAAAAAGGACTTCAGATTCGTGTTCAGCACCCCGAAAAACCCCTTAGAGAGTAGGTTTGAAAGCGATTAAACAGAGTTAATTTTTGAGCAATTTTGATGAAAAAACGCGAAAATAACCATGAAGGAAGCGTTTTATCGAAAAAAGGACTTCAGATTCGTGTTCAGCACCCCGAAAAACCCCTTAGAGAGTAGGTTTGAAAGCGATTAAACAGAGTTAATTTTTGAGCAATTTTGATGAAAAAACGCGAAAATAACCATGAAGGAAGCGTTTTATCGAAAAAAGGACTTCAGATTCGTGTTCAGCACCCCGAAAAACCCCTTAGAGAGTAGGTTTGAAAGCGATTAAACAGAGTTAATTTTTGAGCAATTTTGATGAAAAAACGCGAAAATAACCATGAAGGAAGCGTTTTATCGAAAAAAGGACTTCAGATTCGTGTTCAGCACCCCGAAAAACCCCTTAGAGAGTAGGTTTGAAAGCGATTAAACAGAGTTAATTTTTGAGCAATTTTGATGAAAAAACGCGAAAATAACCATGAAGGAAGCGTTTTATCGAAAAAAGGACTTCAGATTCGTGTTCAGCACCCCGAAAAACCCCTTAGAGAGTAGGTTTGAAAGCGATTAAACAGAGTTAATTTTTGAGCAATTTTGATGAAAAAACGCGAAAATAACCATGAAGGAAGCGTTTTATCGAAAAAAGGACTTCAGATTCGTGTTCAGCACCCCGAAAAACCCCTTAGAGAGTAGGTTTGAAAGCGATTAAACAGAGTTAATTTTTGAGCAATTTTGATGAAAAAACGCGAAAATAACCATGAAGGAAGCGTTTTATCGAAAAAAGGACTTCAGATTCGTGTTCAGCACCCCGAAAAACCCCTTAGAGAGTAGGTTTGAAAGCGATTAAACAGAGTTTATTTTTGAGCAATTTTGATGAAAAAACGCGAAAATAACCATGAAGGAAGCGTTTTATCGAAAAAAGGACTTCAGATTCGTGTTCAGCACCCCGAAAAACCCCTTAGAGTAGGTTTGAAAGCGATTAAACAGAGTTTATTTTTGAGCAATTTTGATGAAAAAACGCGAAAATAACCATGAAGGAAGCGTTTTATCGAAAAAAGGACTTCAGATTCGTGTTCAGCACCCCGAAAAACCCCTTAGAGAGTAGGTTTGAAAGCGATTAAACAGAGTTAATTTTTGAGCAATTTTGATGAAAAAACGCGAAAATAACCATGAAGGAAGCGTTTTATCGAAAAAAGGACTTCAGATTCGTGTTCAGCACCCCGAAAAACCCCTTAGAGAGTAGGTTTGAAAGCGATTAAACAGAGTTAATTTTTGAGCAATTTTGATGAAAAAACGCGAAAATAACCATGAAGGAAGCGTTTTATCGAAAAAAGGACTTCAGATTCGTGTTCAGCACCCCGAAAAACCCCTTAGAGAGTAGGTTTGAAAGCGATTAAACAGAGTTAATTTTTGAGCAATTTTGATGAAAAAACGCGAAAATAACCATGAAGGAAGCGTTTTATCGAAAAAAGGACTTCAGATTCGTGTTCAGCACCCCGAAAAACCCCTTAGAGAGTAGGTTTGAAAGCGATTAAACAGAGTTAATTTTTGAGCAATTTTGATGAAAAAACGCGAAAATAACCATGAAGGAAGCGTTTTATCGAAAAAAGGACTTCAGATTCGTGTTCAGCACCCCGAAAAACCCCTTAGAGAGTAGGTTTGAAAGCGATTAAACAGAGTTAATTTTTGAGCAATTTTGATGAAAAAACGCGAAAATAACCATGAAGGAAGCGTTTTATCGAAAAAAGGACTTCAGATTCGTGTTCAGCCCCGAAAAACCCCTTAGAGAGTAGGTTTGAAAGCGATTAAACAGAGTTAATTTTTGAGCAATTTTGATGAAAAAACGCGAAAATAACCATGAAGGAAGCGTTTTATCGAAAAAAGGACTTCAGATTCGTGTTCAGCACCCCGAAAAACCCCTTAGAGAGTAGGTTTGAAAGCGATTAAACAGAGTTTATTTTTGAGCAATTTTGATGAAAAAACGCGAAAATAACCATGAAGGAAGCGTTTTATCGAAAAAAGGACTTCAGATTCGTGTTCAGCACCCCGAAAAACCCCTTA
This sequence comes from Creontiades dilutus, assembly GCA_031894815.1. NCBI lineage: Eukaryota > Metazoa > Arthropoda > Insecta > Hemiptera > Miridae > Creontiades > Creontiades dilutus. The sequence continues at coordinate 13,687 of JAVIWC010001308.1, read as the reverse complement.
GAGAGTAGGTTTGAAAGCGATTAAACAGAGTTAATTTTTGAGCAATTTTGATGAAAAAACGCGAAAATAACCATGAAGGAAGCGTTTTATCGAAAAAAGGACTTCAGATTCGTGTTCAGCACCCCGAAAAACCCCTTAGAGAGTAGGTTTGAAAGCGATTAAACAGAGTTAATTTTTGAGCAATTTTGATGAAAAAACGCGAAAATAACCATGAAGGAAGCGTTTTATCGAAAAAAGGACTTCAGATTCGTGTTCAGCACCCCGAAAAACCCCTTAGAGAGTAGGTTTGAAAGCGATTAAACAGAGTTAATTTTTGAGCAATTTTGATGAAAAAACGCGAAAATAACCATGAAGGAAGCGTTTTATCGAAAAAAGGACTTCAGATTCGTGTTCAGCACCCCGAAAAACCCCTTAGAGAGTAGGTTTGAAAGCGATTAAACAGAGTTAATTTTTGAGCAATTTTGATGAAAAAACGCGAAAATAACCATGAAGGAAGCGTTTTATCGAAAAAAGGACTTCAGATTCGTGTTCAGCACCCCGAAAAACCCCTTAGAGAGTAGGTTTGAAAGCGATTAAACAGAGTTAATTTTTGAGCAATTTTGATGAAAAAACGCGAAAATAACCATGAAGGAAGCGTTTTATCGAAAAAAGGACTTCAGATTCGTGTTCAGCACCCCGAAAAACCCCTTAGAGAGTAGGTTTGAAAGCGATTAAACAGAGTTAATTTTTGAGCAATTTTGATGAAAAAACGCGAAAATAACCATGAAGGAAGCGTTTTATCGAAAAAAGGACTTCAGATTCGTGTTCAGCACCCCGAAAAACCCCTTAGAGAGTAGGTTTGAAAGCGATTAAACAGAGTTAATTTTTGAGCAATTTTGATGAAAAAACGCGAAAATAACCATGAAGGAAGCGTTTTATCGAAAAAAGGACTTCAGATTCGTGTTCAGCACCCCGAAAAACCCCTTAGAGTAGGTTTGAAAGCGATTAAACAGAGTTAATTTTTGAGCAATTTTGATGAAAAAACGCGAAAATAACCATGAAGGAAGCGTTTTATCGAAAAAAGGACTTCAGATTCGTGTTCAGCACCCCGAAAAACCCCTTAGAGAGTAGGTTTGAAAGCGATTAAACAGAGTTAATTTTTGAGCAATTTTGATGAAAAAACGCGAAAATAACCATGAAGGAAGCGTTTTATCGAAAAAAGGACTTCAGATTCGTGTTCAGCACCCCGAAAAACCCCTTAGAGTAGGTTTGAAAGCGATTAAACAGAGTTAATTTTTGAGCAATTTTGATGAAAAAACGCGAAAATAACCATGAAGGAAGCGTTTTATCGAAAAAAGGACTTCAGATTCGTGTTCAGCACCCCGAAAAACCCCTTAGAGAGTAGGTTTGAAAGCGATTAAACAGAGTTAATTTTTGAGCAATTTTGATGAAAAAACGCGAAAATAACCATGAAGGAAGCGTTTTATCGAAAAAAGGACTTCAGATTCGTGTTCAGCACCCCGAAAAACCCCTTAGAGAGTAGGTTTGAAAGCGATTAAACAGAGTTAATTTTTGAGCAATTTTGATGAAAAAACGCGAAAATAACCATGAAGGAAGCGTTTTATCGAAAAAAGGACTTCAGATTCGTGTTCAGCACCCCGAAAAACCCCTTAGAGAGTAGGTTTGAAAGCGATTAAACAGAGTTAATTTTTGAGCAATTTTGATGAAAAAACGCGAAAATAACCATGAAGGAAGCGTTTTATCGAAAAAGGACTTCAGATTCGTGTTCAGCACCCCGAAAAACCCCTTAGAGAGTAGGTTTGAAAGCGATTAAACAGAGTTAATTTTTGAGCAATTTTGATGAAAAAACGCGAAAATAACCATGAAGGAAGCGTTTTATCGAAAAAAGGACTTCAGATTCGTGTTCAGCACCCCGAAAAACCCCTTAGAGAGTAGGTTTGAAAGCGATTAAACAGAGTTAATTTTTGAGCAATTTTGATGAAAAAACGCGAAAATAACCATGAAGGAAGCGTTTTATCGAAAAAAGGACTTCAGATTCGTGTTCAGCACCCCGAAAAACCCCTTAGAGAGTAGGTTTGAAAGCGATTAAACAGAGTTAATTTTTGAGCAATTTTGATGAAAAAACGCGAAAATAACCATGAAGGAAGCGTTTTATCGAAAAAAGGACTTCAGATTCGTGTTCAGCACCCCGAAAAACCCCTTAGAGAGTAGGTTTGAAAGCGATTAAACAGAGTTAATTTTTGAGCAATTTTGATGAAAAAACGCGAAAATAACCATGAAGGAAGCGTTTTATCGAAAAAAGGACTTCAGATTCGTGTTCAGCACCCCGAAAAACCCCTTAGAGAGTAGGTTTGAAAGCGATTAAACAGAGTTAATTTTTGAGCAATTTTGATGAAAAAACGCGAAAATAACCATGAAGGAAGCGTTTTATCGAAAAAAGGACTTCAGATTCGTGTTCAGCACCCCGAAAAACCCCTTAGAGAGTAGGTTTGAAAGCGATTAAACAGAGTTAATTTTTGAGCAATTTTGATGAAAAAACGCGAAAATAACCATGAAGGAAGCGTTTTATCGAAAAAAGGACTTCAGATTCGTGTTCAGCACCCCGAAAAACCCCTTAGAGAGTAGGTTTGAAAGCGATTAAACAGAGTTAATTTTTGAGCAATTTTGATGAAAAAACGCGAAAATAACCATGAAGGAAGCGTTTTATCGAAAAAAGGACTTCAGATTCGTGTTCAGCACCCCGAAAAACCCCTTAGAGAGTATTGAAAGCGATTAAACAGAGTTAATTTTTGAGCAATTTTGATGAAAAAACGCGAAAATAACCATGAAGGAAGCGTTTTATCGAAAAAAGGACTTCAGATTCGTGTTCAGCACCCCGAAAAACCCCTTAGAGAGTAGGTTTGAAAGCGATTAAACAGAGTTAATTTTTGAGCAATTTTGATGAAAAAACGCGAAAATAACCATGAAGGAAGCGTTTTATCGAAAAAAGGACTTCAGATTCGTGTTCAGCACCCCGAAAAACCCCTTAGAGAGTAGGTTTGAAAGCGATTAAACAGAGTTAATTTTTGAGCAATTTTGATGAAAAAACGCGAAAATAACCATGAAGGAAGCGTTTTATCGAAAAAAGGACTTCAGATTCGTGTTCAGCACCCCGAAAAACCCCTTAGAGAGTAGGTTTGAAAGCGATTAAACAGAGTTAATTTTTGAGCAATTTTGATGAAAAAACGCGAAAATAACCATGAAGGAAGCGTTTTATCGAAAAAAGGACTTCAGATTCGTGTTCAGCACCCCGAAAAACCCCTTAGAGAGTAGGTTTGAAAGCGATTAAACAGAGTTAATTTTTGAGCAATTTTGATGAAAAAACGCGAAAATAACCATGAAGGAAGCGTTTTATCGAAAAAAGGACTTCAGATTCGTGTTCAGCACCCCGAAAAACCCCTTAGAGAGTAGGTTTGAAAGCGATTAAACAGAGTTAATTTTTGAGCAATTTTGATGAAAAAACGCGAAAATAACCATGAAGGAAGCGTTTTATCGAAAAAAGGACTTCAGATTCGTGTTCAGCACCCCGAAAAACCCCTTAGAGAGTAGGTTTGAAAGCGATTAAACAGAGTTAATTTTTGAGCAATTTTGATGAAAAAACGCGAAAATAACCATGAAGGAAGCGTTTTATCGAAAAAAGGACTTCAGATTCGTGTTCAGCACCCCGAAAAACCCCTTAGAGAGTAGGTTTGAAAGCGATTAAACAGAGTTAATTTTTGAGCAATTTTGATGAAAAAACGCGAAAATAACCATGAAGGAAGCGTTTTATCGAAAAAAGGACTTCAGATTCGTGTTCAGCACCCCGAAAAACCCCTTAGAGAGTAGGTTTGAAAGCGATTAAACAGAGTTAATTTTTGAGCAATTTTGATGAAAAAACGCGAAAATAACCATGAAGGAAGCGTTTTATCGAAAAAAGGACTTCAGATTCGTGTTCAGCACCCCGAAAAACCCCTTAGAGAGTAGGTTTGAAAGCGATTAAACAGAGTTAATTTTTGAGCAATTTTGATGAAAAAACGCGAAAATAACCATGAAGGAAGCGTTTTATCGAAAAAAGGACTTCAGATTCGTGTTCAGCACCCCGAAAAACCCCTTAGAGAGTAGGTTTGAAAGCGATTAAACAGAGTTAATTTTTGAGCAATTTTGATGAAAAAACGCGAAAATAACCATGAAGGAAGCGTTTTATCGAAAAAAGGACTTCAGATTCGTGTTCAGCACCCCGAAAAACCCCTTAGAGAGTAGGTTTGAAAGCGATTAAACAGAGTTAATTTTTGAGCAATTTTGATGAAAAAACGCGAAAATAACCATGAAGGAAGCGTTTTATCGAAAAAAGGACTTCAGATTCGTGTTCAGCACCCCGAAAAACCCCTTAGAGAGTAGGTTTGAAAGCGATTAAACAGAGTTAATTTTTGAGCAATTTTGATGAAAAAACGCGAAAATAACCATGAAGGAAGCGTTTTATCGAAAAAAGGACTTCAGATTCGTGTTCAGCACCCCGAAAAACCCCTTAGAGAGTAGGTTTGAAAGCGATTAAACAGAGTTAATTTTTGAGCAATTTTGATGAAAAAACGCGAAAATAACCATGAAGGAAGCGTTTTATCGAAAAAAGGACTTCAGATTCGTGTTCAGCACCCCGAAAAACCCCTTAGAGAGTAGGTTTGAAAGCGATTAAACAGAGTTAATTTTTGAGCAATTTTGATGAAAAAACGCGAAAATAACCATGAAGGAAGCGTTTTATCGAAAAAAGGACTTCAGATTCGTGTTCAGCACCCCGAAAAACCCCTTAGAGAGTAGGTTTGAAAGCGATTAAACAGAGTTAATTTTTGAGCAATTTTGATGAAAAAACGCGAAAATAACCATGAAGGAAGCGTTTTATCGAAAAAAGGACTTCAGATTCGTGTTCAGCACCCCGAAAAACCCCTTAGAGAGTAGGTTTGAAAGCGATTAAACAGAGTTAATTTTTGAGCAATTTTGATGAAAAAACGCGAAAATAACCATGAAGGAAGCGTTTTATCGAAAAAAGGACTTCAGATTCGTGTTCAGCACCCCGAAAAACCCCTTAGAGAGTAGGTTTGAAAGCGATTAAACAGAGTTAATTTTTGAGCAATTTTGATGAAAAAACGCGAAAATAACCATGAAGGAAGCGTTTTATCGAAAAAAGGACTTCAGATTCGTGTTCAGCACCCCGAAAAACCCCTTAGAGAGTAGGTTTGAAAGCGATTAAACAGAGTTAATTTTTGAGCAATTTTGATGAAAAAACGCGAAAATAACCATGAAGGAAGCGTTTATCGAAAAAAGGACTTCAGATTCGTGTTCAGCACCCCGAAAAACCCCTTAGAGAGTAGGTTTGAAAGCGATTAAACAGAGTTAATTTTTGAGCAATTTTGATGAAAAAACGCGAAAATAACCATGAAGGAAGCGTTTTATCGAAAAAAGGACTTCAGATTCGTGTTCAGCACCCCGAAAAACCCCTTAGAGAGTAGGTTTGAAAGCGATTAAACAGAGTTAATTTTTGAGCAATTTTGATGAAAAAACGCGAAAATAACCATGAAGGAAGCGTTTTATCGAAAAAAGGACTTCAGATTCGTGTTCAGCACCCCGAAAAACCCCTTAGAGAGTAGGTTTGAAAGCGATTAAACAGAGTTAATTTTTGAGCAATTTTGATGAAAAAACGCGAAAATAACCATGAAGGAAGCGTTTTATCGAAAAAAGGACTTCAGATTCGTGTTCAGCACCCCGAAAAACCCCTTAGAGAGTAGGTTTGAAAGCGATTAAACAGAGTTAATTTTTGAGCAATTTTGATGAAAAAACGCGAAAATAACCATGAAGGAAGCGTTTTATCGAAAAAAGGACTTCAGATTCGTGTTCAGCACCCCGAAAAACCCCTTAGAGAGTAGGTTTGAAAGCGATTAAACAGAGTTAATTTTTGAGCAATTTTGATGAAAAAACGCGAAAATAACCATGAAGGAAGCGTTTTATCGAAAAAAGGACTTCAGATTCGTGTTCAGCACCCCGAAAAACCCCTTAGAGAGTAGGTTTGAAAGCGATTAAACAGAGTTAATTTTTGAGCAATTTTGATGAAAAAACGCGAAAATAACCATGAAGGAAGCGTTTTATCGAAAAAAGGACTTCAGATTCGTGTTCAGCACCCCGAAAAACCCCTTAGAGAGTAGGTTTGAAAGCGATTAAACAGAGTTAATTTTTGAGCAATTTTGATGAAAAAACGCGAAAATAACCATGAAGGAAGCGTTTTATCGAAAAAAGGACTTCAGATTCGTGTTCAGCACCCCGAAAAACCCCTTAGAGAGTAGGTTTGAAAGCGATTAAACAGAGTTAATTTTTGAGCAATTTTGATGAAAAAACGCGAAAATAACCATGAAGGAAGCGTTTTATCGAAAAAAGGACTTCAGATTCGTGTTCAGCACCCCGAAAAACCCCTTAGAGAGTAGGTTTGAAAGCGATTAAACAGAGTTAATTTTTGAGCAATTTTGATGAAAAAACGCGAAAATAACCATGAAGGAAGCGTTTTATCGAAAAAAGGACTTCAGATTCGTGTTCAGCACCCCGAAAAACCCCTTAGAGAGTAGGTTTGAAAGCGATTAAACAGAGTTAATTTTTGAGCAATTTTGATGAAAAAACGCGAAAATAACCATGAAGGAAGCGTTTTATCGAAAAAAGGACTTCAGATTCGTGTTCAGCACCCCGAAAAACCCCTTAGAGAGTAGGTTTGAAAGCGATTAAACAGAGTTAATTTTTGAGCAATTTTGATGAAAAAACGCGAAAATAACCATGAAGGAAGCGTTTTATCGAAAAAAGGACTTCAGATTCGTGTTCAGCACCCCGAAAAACCCCTTAGAGAGTAGGTTTGAAAGCGATTAAACAGAGTTAATTTTTGAGCAATTTTGATGAAAAAACGCGAAAATAACCATGAAGGAAGCGTTTTATCGAAAAAAGGACTTCAGATTCGTGTTCAGCACCCCGAAAAACCCCTTAGAGAGTAGGTTTGAAAGCGATTAAACAGAGTTAATTTTTGAGCAATTTTGATGAAAAAACGCGAAAATAACCATGAAGGAAGCGTTTTATCGAAAAAAGGACTTCAGATTCGTGTTCAGCACCCCGAAAAACCCCTTAGAGAGTAGGTTTGAAAGCGATTAAACAGAGTTAATTTTTGAGCAATTTTGATGAAAAAACGCGAAAATAACCATGAAGGAAGCGTTTTATCGAAAAAAGGACTTCAGATTCGTGTTCAGCACCCCGAAAAACCCCTTAGAGAGTAGGTTTGAAAGCGATTAAACAGAGTTAATTTTTGAGCAATTTTGATGAAAAAACGCGAAAATAACCATGAAGGAAGCGTTTTATCGAAAAAAGGACTTCAGATTCGTGTTCAGCACCCCGAAAAACCCCTTAGAGAGTAGGTTTGAAAGCGATTAAACAGAGTTAATTTTTGAGCAATTTTGATGAAAAAACGCGAAAATAACCATGAAGGAAGCGTTTTATCGAAAAAAGGACTTCAGATTCGTGTTCAGCACCCCGAAAAACCCCTTAGAGAGTAGGTTTGAAAGCGATTAAACAGAGTTAATTTTTGAGCAATTTTGATGAAAAAACGCGAAAATAACCATGAAGGAAGCGTTTTATCGAAAAAAGGACTTCAGATTCGTGTTCAGCACCCCGAAAAACCCCTTAGAGAGTAGGTTTGAAAGCGATTAAACAGAGTTAATTTTTGAGCAATTTTGATGAAAAAACGCGAAAATAACCATGAAGGAAGCGTTTTATCGAAAAAAGGACTTCAGATTCGTGTTCAGCACCCCGAAAAACCCCTTAGAGAGTAGGTTTGAAGCGATTAAACAGAGTTAATTTTTGAGCAATTTTGATGAAAAAACGCGAAAATAACCATGAAGGAAGCGTTTTATCGAAAAAAGGACTTCAGATTCGTGTTCAGCACCCCGAAAAACCCCTTAGAGAGTAGGTTTGAAAGCGATTAAACAGAGTTAATTTTTGAGCAATTTTGATGAAAAAACGCGAAAATAACCATGAAGGAAGCGTTTTATCGAAAAAAGGACTTCAGATTCGTGTTCAGCACCCCGAAAAACCCCTTAGAGAGTAGGTTTGAAAGCGATTAAACAGAGTTAATTTTTGAGCAATTTTGATGAAAAAACGCGAAAATAACCATGAAGGAAGCGTTTTATCGAAAAAAGGACTTCAGATTCGTGTTCAGCACCCCGAAAAACCCCTTAGAGAGTAGGTTTGAAAGCGATTAAACAGAGTTAATTTTTGAGCAATTTTGATGAAAAAACGCGAAAATAACCATGAAGGAAGCGTTTTATCGAAAAAAGGACTTCAGATTCGTGTTCAGCACCCCGAAAAACCCCTTAGAGAGTAGGTTTGAAAGCGATTAAACAGAGTTAATTTTTGAGCAATTTTGATGAAAAAACGCGAAAATAACCATGAAGGAAGCGTTTTATCGAAAAAAGGACTTCAGATTCGTGTTCAGCACCCCGAAAAACCCCTTAGAGAGTAGGTTTGAAAGCGATTAAACAGAGTTAATTTTTGAGCAATTTTGATGAAAAAACGCGAAAATAACCATGAAGGAAGCGTTTTATCGAAAAAAGGACTTCAGATTCGTGTTCAGCACCCCGAAAAACCCCTTAGAGAGTAGGTTTGAAAGCGATTAAACAGAGTTAATTTTTGAGCAATTTTGATGAAAAAACGCGAAAATAACCATGAAGGAAGCGTTTTATCGAAAAAAGGACTTCAGATTCGTGTTCAGCACCCCGAAAAACCCCTTAGAGAGTAGGTTTGAAAGCGATTAAACAGAGTTAATTTTTGAGCAATTTTGATGAAAAAACGCGAAAATAACCATGAAGGAAGCGTTTTATCGAAAAAAGGACTTCAGATTCGTGTTCAGCACCCCGAAAAACCCCTTAGAGAGTAGGTTTGAAAGCGATTAAACAGAGTTAATTTTTGAGCAATTTTGATGAAAAAACGCGAAAATAACCATGAAGGAAGCGTTTTATCGAAAAAAGGACTTCAGATTCGTGTTCAGCACCCCGAAAAACCCCTTAGAGAGTAGGTTTGAAAGCGATTAAACAGAGTTAATTTTTGAGCAATTTTGATGAAAAAACGCGAAAATAACCATGAAGGAAGCGTTTTATCGAAAAAAGGACTTCAGATTCGTGTTCAGCACCCCGAAAAACCCCTTAGAGAGTAGGTTTGAAAGCGATTAAACAGAGTTAATTTTTGAGCAATTTTGATGAAAAAACGCGAAAATAACCATGAAGGAAGCGTTTTATCGAAAAAAGGACTTCAGATTCGTGTTCAGCACCCCGAAAAACCCCTTAGAGAGTAGGTTTGAAAGCGATTAAACAGAGTTAATTTTTGAGCAATTTTGATGAAAAAACGCGAAAATAACCATGAAGGAAGCGTTTTATCGAAAAAAGGACTTCAGATTCGTGTTCAGCACCCCGAAAAACCCCTTAGAGAGTAGGTTTGAAAGCGATTAAACAGAGTTAATTTTTGAGCAATTTTGATGAAAAAACGCGAAAATAACCATGAAGGAAGCGTTTTATCGAAAAAAGGACTTCAGATTCGTGTTCAGCACCCCGAAAAACCCCTTAGAGAGTAGGTTTGAAAGCGATTAAACAGAGTTAATTTTTGAGCAATTTTGATGAAAAAACGCGAAAATAACCATGAAGGAAGCGTTTTATCGAAAAAAGGACTTCAGATTCGTGTTCAGCACCCCGAAAAACCCCTTAGAGAGTAGGTTTGAAAGCGATTAAACAGAGTTAATTTTTGAGCAATTTTGATGAAAAAACGCGAAAATAACCATGAAGGAAGCGTTTTATCGAAAAAAGGACTTCAGATTCGTGTTCAGCACCCCGAAAAACCCCTTAGAGAGTAGGTTTGAAAGCGATTAAACAGAGTTAATTTTTGAGCAATTTTGATGAAAAAACGCGAAAATAACCATGAAGGAAGCGTTTTATCGAAAAAAGGACTTCAGATTCGTGTTCAGCACCCCGAAAAACCCCTTAGAGAGTAGGTTTGAAAGCGATTAAACAGAGTTAATTTTTGAGCAATTTTGATGAAAAAACGCGAAAATAACCATGAAGGAAGCGTTTTATCGAAAAAAGGACTTCAGATTCGTGTTCAGCACCCCGAAAAACCCCTTAGAGAGTAGGTTTGAAAGCGATTAAACAGAGTTAATTTTTGAGCAATTTTGATGAAAAAACGCGAAAATAACCATGAAGGAAGCGTTTTATCGAAAAAAGGACTTCAGATTCGTGTTCAGCACCCCGAAAAACCCCTTAGAGAGTAGGTTTGAAAGCGATTAAACAGAGTTAATTTTTGAGCAATTTTGATGAAAAAACGCGAAAATAACCATGAAGGAAGCGTTTTATCGAAAAAAGGACTTCAGATTCGTGTTCAGCACCCCGAAAAACCCCTTAGAGAGTAGGTTTGAAAGCGATTAAACAGAGTTAATTTTTGAGCAATTTTGATGAAAAAACGCGAAAATAACCATGAAGGAAGCGTTTTATCGAAAAAAGGACTTCAGATTCGTGTTCAGCACCCCGAAAAACCCCTTAGAGAGTAGGTTTGAAAGCGATTAAACAGAGTTAATTTTTGAGCAATTTTGATGAAAAAACGCGAAAATAACCATGAAGGAAGCGTTTTATCGAAAAAAGGACTTCAGATTCGTGTTCAGCACCCCGAAAAACCCCTTAGAGAGTAGGTTTGAAAGCGATTAAACAGAGTTAATTTTTGAGCAATTTTGATGAAAAAACGCGAAAATAACCATGAAGGAAGCGTTTTATCGAAAAAAGGACTTCAGATTCGTGTTCAGCACCCCGAAAAACCCCTTAGAGAGTAGGTTTGAAAGCGATTAAACAGAGTTAATTTTTGAGCAATTTTGATGAAAAAACGCGAAAATAACCATGAAGGAAGCGTTTTATCGAAAAAAGGACTTCAGATTCGTGTTCAGCACCCCGAAAAACCCCTTAGAGAGTAGGTTTGAAAGCGATTAAACAGAGTTAATTTTTGAGCAATTTTGATGAAAAAACGCGAAAATAACCATGAAGGAAGCGTTTTATCGAAAAAAGGACTTCAGATTCGTGTTCAGCACCCCGAAAAACCCCTTAGAGAGTAGGTTTGAAAGCGATTAAACAGAGTTAATTTTTGAGCAATTTTGATGAAAAAACGCGAAAATAACCATGAAGGAAGCGTTTTATCGAAAAAAGGGACTTCAGATTCGTGTTCAGCACCCCGAAAAACCCCTTAGAGAGTAGGTTTGAAAGCGATTAAACAGAGTTAATTTTTGAGCAATTTTGATGAAAAAACGCGAAAATAACCATGAAGGAAGCGTTTTATCGAAAAAAGGACTTCAGATTCGTGTTCAGCACCCCGAAAAACCCCTTAGAGAGTAGGTTTGAAAGCGATTAAACAGAGTTAATTTTTGAGCAATTTTGATGAAAAAACGCGAAAATAACCATGAAGGAAGCGTTTTATCGAAAAAAGGACTTCAGATTCGTGTTCAGCACCCCGAAAAACCCCTTAGAGAGGTTTTGAAAGCGATTAAACAGAGTTAATTTTTGAGCAATTTTGATGAAAAAACGCGAAAATAACCATGAAGGAAGCGTTTTATCGAAAAAAGGACTTCAGATTCGTGTTCAGCACCCCGAAAAACCCCTTAGAGAGTAGGTTTGAAAGCGATTAAACAGAGTTAATTTTTGAGCAATTTTGATGAAAAAACGCGAAAATAACCATGAAGGAAGCGTTTTATCGAAAAAAGGACTTCAGATTCGTGTTCAGCACCCCGAAAAACCCCTTAGAGAGTAGGTTTGAAAGCGATTAAACAGAGTTAATTTTTGAGCAATTTTGATGAAAAAACGCGAAAATAACCATGAAGGAAGCGTTTTATCGAAAAAAGGACTTCAGATTCGTGTTCAGCACCCCGAAAAACCCCTTAGAGAGTAGGTTTGAAAGCGATTAAACAGAGTTAATTTTTGAGCAATTTTGATGAAAAAACGCGAAAATAACCATGAAGGAAGCGTTTTATCGAAAAAAGGACTTCAGATTCGTGTTCAGCACCCCGAAAAACCCCTTAGAGAGTAGGTTTGAAAGCGATTAAACAGAGTTAATTTTTGAGCAATTTTGATGAAAAAACGCGAAAATAACCATGAAGGAAGCGTTTTATCGAAAAAAGGACTTCAGATTCGTGTTCAGCACCCCGAAAAACCCCTTAGAGAGTAGGTTTGAAAGCGATTAAACAGAGTTAATTTTTGAGCAATTTTGATGAAAAAACGCGAAAATAACCATGAAGGAAGCGTTTTATCGAAAAAAGGACTTCAGATTCGTGTTCAGCACCCCGAAAAACCCCTTAGAGAGTAGGTTTGAAAGCGATTAAAAGAGTTAATTTTTGAGCAATTTTGATGAAAAAACGCGAAAATAACCATGAAGGAAGCGTTTTATCGAAAAAAGGACTTCAGATTCGTGTTCAGCACCCCGAAAAACCCCTTAGAGAGTAGGTTTGAAAGCGATTAAACAGAGTTAATTTTTGAGCAATTTTGATGAAAAAACGCGAAAATAACCATGAAGGAAGCGTTTTATCGAAAAAAGGACTTCAGATTCGTGTTCAGCACCCCGAAAAACCCCTTAGAGAGTAGGTTTGAAAGCGATTAAACAGAGTTAATTTTTGAGCAATTTTGATGAAAAAACGCGAAAATAACCATGAAGGAAGCGTTTTATCGAAAAACGGACTTCAGATTCGTGTTCAGCACCCCGAAAAACCCCTTAGAGAGTAGGTTTGAAAGCGATTAAACAGAGTTAATTTTTGAGCAATTTTGATGAAAAAACGCGAAAATAACCATGAAGGAAGCGTTTTATCGAAAAAAGGACTTCAGATTCGTGTTCAGCACCCCGAAAAACCCCTTAGAGAGTAGGTTTGAAAGCGATTAAACAGAGTTAATTTTTGAGCAATTTTGATGAAAAAACGCGAAAATAACCATGAAGGAAGCGTTTTATCGAAAAAAGGACTTCAGATTCGTGTTCAGCACCCCGAAAAACCCCTTAGAGAGTAGGTTTGAAAGCGATTAAACAGAGTTAATTTTTGAGCAATTTTGATGAAAAAACGCGAAAATAACCATGAAGGAAGCGTTTTATCGAAAAAAGGACTTCAGATTCGTGTTCAGCACCCCGAAAAACCCCTTAGAGAGTAGGTTTGAAAGCGATTAAACAGAGTTAATTTTTGAGCAATTTTGATGAAAAAACGCGAAAATAACCATGAAGGAAGCGTTTTATCGAAAAAAGGACTTCAGATTCGTGTTCAGCACCCCGAAAAACCCCTTAGAGAGTAGGTTTGAAAGCGATTAAACAGAGTTAATTTTTGAGCAATTTTGATGAAAAAACGCGAAAATAACCATGAAGGAAGCGTTTTATCGAAAAACGGACTTCAGATTCGTGTTCAGCACCCCGAAAAACCCCTTAGAGAGTAGGTTTGAAAGCGATTAAACAGAGTTAATTTTTGAGCAATTTTGATGAAAAAACGCGAAAATAACCATGAAGGAAGCGTTTTATCGAAAAAAGGACTTCAGATTCGTGTTCAGCACCCCGAAAAACCCCTTAGAGAGTAGGTTTGAAAGCGATTAAGCAGAGTTAATTT
>JAVIWC010001306.1:0-26013 GCA_031894815.1 Creontiades dilutus | reverse complement strand
AAATTGGTATTGACATCATTTGAATTCGTGAGGAGTGAAAAGGAAATTGCGAGAGTCGGTGTCCTTCGAGGATAATGAGTGCTCACCTCCTTTTACATATAGGACACACCACTCAATGTATATCTTGTATTACCTGTAATCCTTGGTACAGAATCGTGCTAGCTTTCAAACTACTCGCATCACATTTTAAAACATCCTGAGTTTGATAACAGATTATAATGAACTGCTAGCTGGTTTTCTCTAAGAACATATGAAAATAGGATCCTTCGTGGTCCACAACTCTCTTGCTACGTATTTCAGAAAACACCTATCTCGTCGTTGAGATCAATTTTGTTTAGATCTAAGTAGCTAAGACAAATTGAAGATTGTGGAGAGCTCCTACTGAATAAACAGTTTTTCAAAAAACTATGGCTCAAATTTGTCTCCCGAAAGACTTTAGTTTCTAATCGTTTATTGCATTTATTGTTGCTGATGTGGAAGTTCGAGATATGATAGGAACTTCCTAAACTATTGGATGTTTTAACAGTTTCCGTGATACCCTGGAGGAGCCAAGCTGCAGCGTGCATCCCCAAACAATAATAAGCGGGCGGAGTCCCAGGTGAACCCGGTGGAATGCGGTGGGGAAAGAGAAGTGCACGCGTTATCTCCCCGGGCTATCAGTGAGATGGACTGACGGTGTTACGGGCGACCCGGCCTGAGGGGAGAGAGGGAGAGGCGGCTAGTTTCAACTCTGACTCACACGACGGGTCTCGCAGGTCGTCCTGAAGCGTCGCCGTCGGGCTTGAGGCCATAATGGAGCAGTTTGACGTCACAACGTGAGGCCTTTTATTAGGTAGAAGGTTGGCAATATAGCAGTACGGTTCTGCACCAATCCGCGGTGCTCATTTATCGTTCTCATTCGCAAATACTCATATTTAGAGGTAATGGACTGCTTAACTACCTGGACAAAGTGTTGCTAGTAGCAACTTGCTACCAAACGCGTATTTATTTTCAACAATACTTAGTATTTTTAGTATAATTAGGCAAACGGCCCCATTATAATAAACTAGCTGACCCGGCAGACGTTGTTTTGCCTTATAAATTATTTCTAGTTTCTAGATAAATTCTAGTGTAGACAAAAAGTAGCTTACTTATTATAGGTGTGTAAATATGTGGTATAAGCGTGATATAGGCATGGAACACAGCGTCATGGCATGCTACAGCGTGAACAATATTTTTTGTTAGCTCATCTTTAGTGAGCACAAACTGGATGGTTTACCAACTCAAGAGCATGCTACGTACCCCCGTGTGAAAAACATTGTGTACTAAAATCTAAGCCACAAATAGACATCGTTTGGCCTTGGGATTTGTTGATTGCCATTGCTAATGCCTATCTAATCGGAAACTGAATTCGTTTGAATTGAATTGGCACATCTGTAGGTATGATAGGAATCCGTGGTATTGATAGATATATTTTAACAAAAATTTAGGATTGTATGTATTTTTTAATGCCACATCATAAAAAAATAAAAACAAAAAGTGTCGTCCAAAAATTAAAAAAAAATGTTAAGGGTGCCAAATTCGTTAGAATTTATATCAAGGTTTTAAAATATTTTATTGAAATTTCATGGTTGATAAACTTTTTTTTTTTAGTATTTTATTTATTTATTTTATTATTATCATTTTATATATTTGTTGATTAATTTTCAAGTTCAATTTTTGAAATTTGAAAAAGCTAATTTGCTCAAAAAGTGTGGTCCAAAAAACTCAACCTTTCTTGCGGAATGTTTAATTTTTTTCCGCAAGAAAGGAGTTTTCATCTATTGATCTATTGCCAGTTATCCTCTGGAATGACACATACGTATGTAAGTGTTAAAATCCAGGAATCATTTCAAAATGCTTCAAAACGGATTTCGATTAAGAATTTTACTGACAATTTTAAATTTTTTTTTATTTTCGGGGCCATTGCTTCATCTTCTATGAAAATTCGATAGTTGAGGAGCTTACTTTCAAAAAGGCACATATCCAAATCTGGGAGAAAACGTTTTTTTCTCAATTTTCTATCCCTGAATATGAGTTGAATCAGATCCCCCTATCATTTCCGAACAAAACAGAACACATCCACGTCAATTACGGGGCTAAAGTTACGTGTTTGCATCAAAAGGTAACAAATCCGTTCCCTACATTTTTTTCATTGCCTTGCAATCGAAATGGCACATATCCTCCGAATTTCGTCAGGCGATAAGTCGTGGGTTTTCAAAAAGGCACATATCCAAAAAGAAGCGTTGCGCCTTCGTCTTGACGTTGAATATTTACACGAGACTCGATAGATGGCGGGCATGACAAATGGAAATATGGAGTCAGGTAAAGTTTTCAATAAAACCTACAGAATGGAGAATGAATTCTTTCTTCTTCAAAAAGGCACAAATCCATGAGTTTTGATCAAAAGGGCACATTTCCAAAGTGAAAATGGATATACAGCCTCGTGTTTTGGAGAAAATTGATTCATATTCTGAGGCATCTTTATCTGTGCCTTCTCACACATTACTCCGATGAGAAACTGCAGAAAAACATCTCCACTAATCTGCAAATCGTTTTTTTCACTTCCTTATCATTTTGTCGGAATGGATATGTGCCTGTTTGAAAGTAAGCTCCTCAGTTGGTGTTCATCGAATAAGCCTTGGCGGACGCTCGTTTGTAAGTGTTTGAAATGCCTACGAAATCAAATGCGTACTTATGTTTAGGATGTTAGTTGAAACTACGCATCAGCCTTCCAAATTGATTCTACTGCGCAAAACTACCTTGTTACTAGTTAATTTTGAGCGTTGCTGAAAGACATTGCTTCAGTTTTTACGTCGTGAAACTGCCTCACCCTGTTTGAAAGTAAGCTCCTCAGTTGGTGTTCATCGAATAAGCCTTGGCGGACGCTCGTTTGAAGTGTTTGAAATGCCTACGAAATCAAATGCGTACTTATGTTTAGGATGTTAGTTGAAACTACGCATCAGCCTTCCAAATTTATTCTACTGCGCATACCCACCTTGTTACTAGTTCATTTTGAGCGTTGCTGAAAGACATTGCTTCAGTTTTTACGTCGTGAAACTGCCTCACCCTGGCCTCATATAAGAATCTCCACTCGGGTGCTTTTAAAATCCTCAACAACTTTGAGTCACGCAACCGGTTCTGGTCGAGCGAAGGAGCCAATCCGTCGTCTCCTATCGGAGGATCTTCCGGCACACAACACGACAAACTCACAAATAAAACCCGTCCGAATGAGCTACGAATCCGTTATTGACACATCACCGTTCTAAAGAAACAATTTGAGAAGCATCCAGTCGTGCAGCACAACCACATGAGCGAATTTTCAATGCAATACTCTGACTGATTGAATCGCCAAAAAATCAACATTTAACGTATTCATCAAAAATTCACTCAACTCACAAACAATCAACTATTTTTGATTTCCTTTGCTCTTGGTGTTTCATTCGGAAAAGTAGCCGGGTGTGCTAAATTGTTCCTTTTTACTTCACAAACTGGGAATGACTTATCTACTGCAAGGATATGACATTTTTGGTTCATTATTCAATAATAAACCATTGTAATCGCTCTTGAAAAAAAAATTGTTAACCCCCCTGAAAATTTTTCCGAGCGTCCGCCGTACGCACGATTTCTCCCAAACGGCTGGAGCAAAAAATCTGAAGTTTTGAGGAAAAATCCATGTTGGTCCGACATCGCCCCAATTCTTTAATTTAAACTGCGCTCTCTCACTTAATTTAAAGTGCCCTTTAAGGGTTGTCAAAGGTTTGTAAAATCCCTAAAAACCTCAAAAAAGGTCAAGGCGGCCTACATTTGGACTTTTTTTGAAGAACTTTCAATGAGGAATCGAATGATCACCAGGTATTCCCAATACATTCCCCATACATTCCCGATGTATGGTATGATCCTATGCTGCCAACATTGCATCCACATTCACTACATCACTAGGTTACTGCGATCACAATTTTGATCGCAGTAACCTAGTGATGTAGTGAATGTGGATACTGGGGTGAACTCCTAAAAGGGTTTATAGCCGATACACTGGTTGAAGCATTCTGATATGCATGCTCCGTCCTACGAAATTTAAAATTTTCAAATAGAATATTTTTCCATTGTAATCACTCTTGAAAAAAAACGCTGCAAATTCTTTCACTGGGGTTTATTATTCAATGATTCATGATTTGAATTTCTACTAAGCTTTGGAGTGTTCAATGCGTGTTTCACAGGTGATAGAGCGATTATTGAATTTCAGGAGGCACACAAATATAATCAACTGATCAATCCAAATAGGTATTTTGGTTGAGAACCGATTCAAGTGCTCTATGCATATCTCCTGAAATTCAATAATCGCTCTATCACTGTGAAACACGCACACTCCAAAGCTTAGTAGAAACTCAAATCATGAACGCAAGCCAATTGAATAATAAAACCCAGTGAACGAATTTGCAGCGTTTTTTAATGTAAGATAAATTTTATTTAGTATCCAAGTAAATTCTTTGTACACTCATACTAAATATATATATTATATATAAATAAATAAAAATATAGCTTTTCCAAGTCGAATTGAGAATTTTCCAAACCAAATTGAGATTTTTCCAAACCAATTTGAGAATTTTCCAAATCAATTTGAGAATTTTCCAAATCAATTTGAGAATTTTCCAAAGCAATTTGAGAATTTTCCAAATCTAAGAAACTTTCACTACTAAAAAGGAAGAGGGAGTTTTCCAAACCGAATTGAAAATTTTTAAGGCAATCCAAGACTTTTATTGAAAACAAAATTAGTGAAGCAAAAGGAAAGAATAGCACTTTATGAACAAATTAACATTGGAATATAAAAGACTAAATGAACGAAGAATACCTACTTCATAAAAATTACGCTCTTTTTAAGAACAGGAAAAATCGAGTTCACTCTGCATTGGCTGGTCTATTGAAGTCAACAAAAACAAAAATCATCACCACTATCTCGTCGGTAGACTGCGGAAACTGGATGATGGATATGTTCCTACAACTAACCAATGCAGCTGCTGGGAACCCTCTTCATTGAATTTTCGCTAAAACAAGACCCCCATTTTTCATGTTTCTTCGTTCATTTAGTCTTTGTGATTTCAATGTTAATTTGTTCATATTCTTTCCTTTTGCTTCACTAATTTTGTTGTCAATAAAAGACTTGGATCGCCTTAAAAAATTGTCAATTCGGTTTGGAAAACTCCCTCTTCCTTTTTAGTAGTGAAAGTTTCTTAGATTGGAAAATTCTCAAATTGATTTGGAAAATTCTCAAATTGATTTGGAAAATTCTCAAATTGGTTTGGAAAAATCTCAAATTGGTTTGGAAAAATCTCAAATTGGTTTTAAAAATCTCAATTTGGTTTGGAAAATTCTCAATTCGACTTGGAAAATTCTCAATTCGAAAAAGCTATATATATAAATAAAATGTGGTACGTCAAAATCTCTGAAAATGTTAAGTGGCACGTGGTTTTACTAAAAGATTGAGAACCCCTGTCCTAGTCAATAGAAATTTTCGCTGGGACGTCAAGTAGTTTTGAAGCTAGCCGGTAGCCTATTGTTCACTACGTGCGTACTGCTGGCAATAATTGGATTTCAAGGCTCCTCAGCCTCGACAGTTGAGTACTCTTACGCCATGTGAATAAATTTGCATTAGCATCAACTCTTTGCCGAGCAGAGACCGCGATGCACCTTCCCTTTCAAGAGCAGCTATGAGGACCACACAACTAAAACATATTTGAATTCATAATTCAGCTCGACACTGATATTATCTGAACGGTACAGGCAAAAACCAGCTACAGTAGAGCGTCGAAAATCCGAATCAATTGGGACCGTAGGTAGTTCGGATTATCGATTGTCCGGATTTTCGAACATATCCTACAAATACCTCTTGAACACATAATAAGGCCTACAGTATTAAAGTGAAGTTCTGGAATACAGTTAAATGAAACAAAATAATGTTTTTTTGTACTAATAGTACGTACATTAAATGAGTATTACTGAAGTTTGATTCTTGAAAGAAATTGTAAGGAAACGAACAAATTCACAATACTAAATCACAAAATCACATAGTGCACAGTACTAGTATCACGGAGTACACTAAAATTAATTGTTCTTTTGTACATCAAAAAAGGTGCTAATCTTCGGTTGTGTTAGCAGTGTCTCCCGAAAAATTTTAAAATATGGTTCTGTGGGGTAGTTCGGATTTTTGACGTTCCGGATTTTCGACGCTCTACTGTATGTCAAAAAAGCTGCAATCAGAGAAAAATGAGTTTCAACTTCAAAACTGAATAAAACCTTTATTATGATACAGAATGAATCGGTTTCTGCCCCAAAATCACACTATATAAAGACGAGCTTATCAGAGTATATCGACGTTTCAGGGGGATGTAACGCTCAGAAATGTTTCATCTATCAATAAATTTATAGCGGTAGCAAAAATGGAAGATGGGGATATTGGGATATACGATTTTTTGACATAAAAATATTCAAAAGTTCATAGAAGGGCCATTAAACTAACTTTATAGATGCCATAAATTGCCCTCAGAAATGTCAAGTGTACCAAGAAATTTATAGCGGTAGCAAAAATGAAAAAAATGGGGCAAACTCCACGAAAAATATTCACAAGTTCATCGTTATGCTTATTATCTCAAAGAACGTGTCCATCTGGAACACACAAGAAAATAATCGAATCTTGAATCGATCAGATCAGTCAAATTACCGTATTCAGTCGTTTCGTTGCACCTATTAATTATTTTTGCATAATGTTCCTTACCCATTAAGTCGGATTTATTATTCATGGGGGATCTACCGCAAAAATTTCGCTGCCCGGGGTCCACAGAACCTGATTAGGATCATGATGTCCTGAAATTTCGCTCTTGAGATGAGTATCAAGCCTGTTGGGGAGTTCATCAATTTTATAATCAATTGGCACTGATTTTTAAGAAAACTAAGCGTTGAATGATAAAGCAGGAGTAGTTACCACCATTGTTTGTTCGTTGTGGTAGATAATATTCCCCAGGTTTCAAGTTTTGGTCAGGCGAGGCTTTTCCAGCTAATACGCTACCAAACTGCTGGCTATTGTACGAAACTCGATGGTACAGAAGCCTTTTTGACGGAGGATCGCAAATACAACGCTATCTGTAGGCGGATCTGCTGGTGACAAAGATGGTTCTTTCCCTGTACCCGATGACATAGCAGGTTCTTTCCCTGTAAAGCGAAACTTTGAGTGCGACTCCAAACATGACTGAACTGGGTTTTCCCTGTTTTGATAGACCGTTGGAAAGTACTGTTCATTCTGATTCCAACGATGTATCAAACTCGTTGTCGAAAAAACGCTGCAAATTCTTTCACTGGGGTTTATTATTCAATCGGCTTGCGTTCATGACTTGAATTTCTACTAAGCTTTGGAGTGTGCGTGTTTCACAGGATAAAGCGATTATTGAATTTCAGGAGATATGCATGGAGCACGTAAATCTGTTCCCGACCAAAATACCTATTTGGATTGATCCGTTGATCATATTTGTGTGCCTCCTGAAATTCAATAATTGCCCTATCCTGTGAAACACGCAGAGTCCAAAGCTTAGTAGAAATTCAAGTCATGAACGCAAGCCGATTGAATAATAAACCCCAGTGAAAGAATTTGCAGCGTTTTTTTTTATTGAACCTCAATACCCCCCCACAATAAAAACATCTATAATTTATCAAGTCCTTTGGCACTCGTATTGCGTTAAAACTTCCCCAAATCCAAATTTAAACGATGTAGCCAAAGGTAGACAGATGTAGAGGGGGCACACAAATATCATCAACTGATCAATCCAAATAGGTGTTTTGGATGAGAACCGATTTACGTGGTCTATGCATATCTCCTGAAATTCAATAATCGCTCTATCACCTGTAAAACACGCACACTCCGAAGCTTAGTAAGATTCAAATCATGAACGCAAGCCAATTGAATAATAAACCCCAGTGAAAGAATACTTATTTACCCCAGTAATAATATTGAATAATAAACCCCAGTAATAATATTGAATAATATTTACCTAATATTATCAGAATGCTTCAACCCGTGTATCGGCTACTAACTACACTACAAGTATTCACATCGGCTATCACTCCAGTATCCACATTCACTACAACTCGACGCTATCGGCCGGACATCACTAGGTTACAAACAAACAATAATAAACGAAAAAACGCAAATGTTGGCACCATAAATCGGGCCATACATCGGGAATGGTTTGACCTACGGACGTGGGGAAGGGCTCATTCGATTCCTAATGGTATGTTCTTCAAATAGGAAAATATTTAGGCCGATTCGACTAGTTTTGAGGTTTTCAGGGATTTTACAAAACTTTGACAGCCCTTAAAGGGCACTTTAAATTGAGTTAAGGAGCTGGCTCAAGAATTGGGGCGTCGTCGGACAAAGATGGATTTTTCCTGAAAATTTCAGATTTTTTGCTCCAGCCGTTTCGGAGATATCGTGCGTACGGCGTACGGCGGACGGA
The DNA here is from genome assembly GCA_031894815.1 of Creontiades dilutus. NCBI lineage: Eukaryota > Metazoa > Arthropoda > Insecta > Hemiptera > Miridae > Creontiades > Creontiades dilutus. The sequence continues at coordinate 17,491 of JAVIWC010001306.1, read as the reverse complement.
CGGAAAAATTTTTATTGCAGATTCGGATTCTACACCCTTTGAAACGTAAACCATGAAATTTTCAGGGGGGTTAGAATTTTTTTTTTTCCTGAGCGATTACAATGGTTTATTATTGAATAATAAACCAAAAAGTGACAAAGCTGGTTGTTTCCCTGTACCCTTCATATCACGTTAGTCTCATCTGATTGTCACAAGCATCAAGTTTAAGCTTAGTGCAGATTTCTTTGAAATGATTTATGCTTGCTATATATGGAAATTCTGAATTACTATTCTCCGTTCGTAGTAGTTGAATAAAGCTGTCAAAATGCAAGGTTATTTATAGCTGTCTTGACATGCATCCTATAACCCTACCAACATTTCGGTCTATTTTTTATGATTATACAAAGGTCTCATAAAAACGTATTACTTCCTGGCTTCTTCATTTATTTATATTAAAAGTTCTGAATATCAATGTTTTGGTTCTTCTCTACCCAAGAAGGATCCTTGTTTATGTAAATAAGGTTGACAATTGGTTGACTCTCCAAAATGCTTTGTTTTTAATAATTTGACATAAGCCTTTTAGGCATGATTGGTTCACATTTCTGGAGCTTTGGGCAGTTTTACTGCAACGGTTCCTATCCCCTCCTAGGACATTGTCAGTTGGGAGTCTGATGTGGAAGAGGGGTCGACGTTCTTCCTCCATTCAGTGGAAAGTATCATTCTACCAGAACATACCCTGCCTTTTTGGCATGCATCCCTCTGTGTTTGATCGTCACTTGTATAAACAACACTTAATTTTGGTTTCAGGGGCGGAATGCCTGATTGGACGGGACAGCGAACCGGGTCCCCCGAGGACGGAGAAAGTTCTGCAGCCAGCAGCGCAGGGTCGGACAACTCCACAGAGCTGACAGAAGACGAGCGCCTCCAAGTCGAGTCTTGTTTCCGTGCCCTTAACACTCAGGTAATTTTATGATTCAGATTTATGGGCAATTTTAAAATTTCGGTACAATTTCGACCCGACAAATGTTGCATTCTAAAATTGTTGAAAACGCTCTATCTAAAGAAGCCTGTTTCTGACGACTCCTCAAAATGTTCCGAAAATGACCCATAAAAATGTAATTCACATTGTCCGTTGCACGAGCTGTACGCAATTTATTTTTTATTTTTATTTTATTTATTTATTCATTATTTTTCTTTTAATAAAACTGTTCAAGTTTTATAAACTTACTAGTTTAATGGCCCTGCTACGCAGGTTAAAAAGAAATAGGTGAATAACACATTTTTTTTTTTTTTTTTTTTTTTTTCGTGATTTATTAATTGCGACTGAAAAATCAAATACATTTCATCTAGCAATTTTACATATCAATAAAGGTACACTCCAAGAGGGTAGGTTTACAGCAAAATCTAGCCCTTTATTATATAGCTCAATTAATTAGCACTGAGTTCGATTGCACTTCTATTCACGCAGCACAACTAAATCCAGTGGTTTGTTTCGCTTGAGACGTCGGATTTCACCTTCGTTGTCCAAAACGTAGAGCATCTCCGGGTTCACGTGTTTGTGGAGGCGATGTTCATGCTTCCTTGCGTATTTTGCAATAATTTCATAGACTGTCTCCATCCTCAAATCTCGATGAATATCATCGTTTCGCATGTACCAAGGGGCTCCAACTACACTTCTCAGTATTTTATTCTGAAAGGTTTGGATTTTCTTAATATTTGATTTCTTGGCACAGCCCCAGATCTGTATCCCATAGGTCCAAATAGGGCGAAGGATCTGCTTATATATAAGTAGTTTGTTGTGAAGTGAGAGATGGGAATTCCTTCCCATTAGCCAATGCATCCTTCTGTACTTGATTTTAAGTTCTTCTTTCTTCTTTTCTATGTGTTTATTCCAGTTTAATTTGAAGTCAAGTGTCAAACCCAAGTATTTAACTGCTTCAGTATGCGGTATTTTATTCGAATTGATCTCAACATCCAAGATTGGGACTTTTCGGTTAGTGAAGTTGATGTGGGTTGATTTTGATTCGTTCAGCTTCATTCTCCACATCTTGGTCCATTTACAAACCTCAGTAGTAGACGTCTGTAGTTTGCGTGTTGCAGCTTCTATATCATCTCCAACAGAGAGGATAGCCGTATCATCTGCAAAGGTGGCAACAGTTGTGCTTTCTTATTGGGGTAAGTCCCGTGTGTGCAGGAGGTAGAGTACTAAACAACACAATGAGGGAGTATAATAACAATATTAAAAGTCAAAAAATCGTATATCCCAAATCCCCGAGGAGAGGACCACGTCGCTTGCCCTGGGAGACGCTTCTCCCCGCTTGGGCCCTCCTTCCTTCACTGGCGGGGTCGGGGGGAGGGGGAGCAGGTCGGTTGCCCTGGGAGACGGGGGCGAGAATTCCACCCGCCCAGCGTTACCACCCCCTGAAACGTCGATATACTCTGATAAGCTGGTTTTTATATAGTGTGATTTTTTATTACTTTTTTTAATTAATAAAACTGTTCAAGTTTTTAAACTTATCATTTCGCGAGCACGAATATTTGCGATATTCCACTTCGTATCTTGAACACATCGTATCGTAAACCCATATCGCCAGGTACTAGGTACTAGCCAGGTATTCTTGTTTTTCATATTTCTCAAGTTGTAAAAATGTTAAGTGCGCCTCTGAGAGTAGTGGTTGAATAAACGTCTGAATAGTTATACATACAGTATCATTCTGTACTACTATTCATACACTTCTTTTGTTACTCAAATTACAGGCCGCAGTCGGTAAAACTTCAAGTTATAGACGCTCTCAATATTTATTTTATCGGTTTCGTTCACTTGGGACAATTAGGTTTCATCCTTGTCCTCATTCCCCGGTTTTGTCAGTTAGTCTCTTTGAAGGTGGGAAGTCCCATTATGACCCCCTCATTTCTGTTTGTTAGGTATTTGTGTTGAGAGCTCGTCACGACACGCCCACTGTTGAGCAAATGTACGCCTGGAAATGACGAAGCGGCCTCTTTGATGAAAGACTATTACACCATCGCACTCTTAATGACCGATAATTTCGATTTATTATATCTATAACTAGGGTGGCCGGATATTTTTTCTAGGGAAAGCAGTGCATCATACAACAACTCATTGGAAATTGAATGGAAAAAATTTTAATGCCTTATAAAACATCACAGTTTTTGAAACTGCTCTCAAAAATATGTCTCATGAAAGAAATCAATCAATCACAAAAATGTCACAAAATACTAGCATTTCAGGTATATTCAAAAACATGGACGTTGAATAGGAACAATTTTAAGGCCTAATACAACATCACATTAGTAGGTTTAATCATTGCCACAGGCCACAAAAATACGACTATATCTCATGAAGGGGACTGAAGCATGATTCTTCTTTGCGCTTGACAACTAGTAAGCCCTTTGAAAAAATATAATTTAGTAAATGACAAAAATGCCAAAAGAGGTTGGACTACTGGTTCACCACGTTCCACGCAGAATTTAAGTTTCCCTTAAAATTAAACACAGCTCAGGAATCAGAACAGCTCCCTTCACTCTGCGATTGATATTTTTCAAATGAGTGGACTTATCTGTTCCAAAGAAGAAAATCCCTCATTTCGGGGCAGGTTTCGTTGAAATTGGTGGGCAAATGCATACCATAAAAATAAAGCACAAAATCTGGATATGTCTCATGGAAGAGATCAATACTGAAATATGATTCTTTGCACTTAAAAACTAATGAACCCTTCCAAAACAACAAAAGTCGTCGAAAATAATTCTTAATGTAGTAGATTACTAATAATCCTTAACAAACGTAACATAGTAGATACATATTACAATTTTGGCTTATTAAATGTTATTCCTAATTACTAGGAATAAAAGTTAATAAACCACAAAAATGTCAAAAAAAGGTTGGACTACTAGTTCACCACCTTTCCACGTACAATTTCAATTTCTCATAAAATTAAACACAGCTCAGGGGTTAGAGCAGCTCCCTTCGCTCTGTGATTGATATTTTTCGTATGAGTGGACTTATCTGTTTCAAAATTTGTTCGTGCTTGATAAGAAAATCCCTCATTTCGGTGCAGGTTTCGTTGAAATTGATGTGATCAGGGTGTCCACAGTGCTGATCGAAGAAAGTGTCTCAATGGGAGTTTTCGAGACACGAATCCGATCAGGGTCTTGATGTTGGGCACTAGTACACTCTTAGAGTCCATGAGCCCGAAAAATTTTCCCCATCTGTCATTGGAACTCTGTCTGGAAACTGAAATGATGAGATTGATAAGAGATCAACTTCTTTTCCCCTTTTAATGATTGGAGAGTGTTGCTGTTCTATCTAATTAAGGGTCTGAGGAGGGCATCAATTTATGGAAGATATAAGTGATTAGGTAAATAGGTCGGAAATAACTACCCTCGTTTTACCGTCGCTAGTAGGTAGGCAGCTAATATCAGCAAGCAGTACCTACATTTCAAGTGTACACAACGGTTTCTGTGTACAGCAGTATCACATAGCAAAAAGCAGTACATCTGGCCACTCTATCTATAACGAACTTAATATAGGGTACACTGCAGACCACCGCTTATTTGATGTTGAAAATAAACAACCGTTGAAATTCTGTAACACCTATTTCTCACGATCCTAGAACTCAATACTGGAGATTAGCTGGAGAAAAAGGATTTCATTCGTTGTCTCTGTAACAAAACGCCAACAGAATTAGGAATCGAATGATATTATCTGGAATTATTGGTAGCTGTTTGCAGAAAGTTTTCAATAAGTTGTGTTGTCCAACTTTTAGTACCTGTGATAGGTGATTTCTTGGATATAAACTTCAATAAACATCTATGAGCTGATATATCTGGCAATCGAAAACCTCGCTCGAAATTGTAAGAGATTCTAGGATGGTCTCTTGAGTTGTTATACACCAGAGTTGTTAGGAAAGTAATTCGATTACCCATTACAAATTCCAATTACTTTTGAAGACAGGTAATCGCGATTACCATTCCAATTACTGTAATGGTAATCGAAAAAACGATTCCTTTTTCCGATTACAAGTAATGGTAATCGAAAAACCGATTACGATTACTTGTAATCGGAAAAAGTAATCGTCATTCCGATTACCATTACAGTAATCGGAATGGAGTACTGGTAATTCGATTACTTTTTTTAATTCGATTACTTTTTTTAATCCGATTACTCCATTGGTAGAATGCAAATTTGATGCCACAATGATAGATGAAACAATGTTATCTATTTAATACTTGTTATTTGCTTTACTTGCTATGCATTATAGGTACATCGATTGTAAAAGTGTAAAAGTCCGTGAGTTGAAATTTTTCGAAAATAGAGTCATGACGTATCCTGGTAAATTCTCCTGCAAAATTTTTATTTTTCGTTATTTTCTGTAAAAAGTGTTTTCCCTTCTAAATCGACTTGTTTTTTGTAAGAAATTAATTAAACTCGGAATTAATGAAAAGTAATCGGAATGACGATTACTTTTTCCGATTACAAGTAATCGTAATCGTTTTTCGATTACCATTATTTGTAATCGGAAAAAGTAATCGGTATTTCGATTACCATTACTTGTAATCGGAAAAAGTAATCGTTTTAACGATTACCATTACAGTAATTGGAATGGTAATCGCGATTACTTCTGGAGTAATTTCAACCCCAAAACTTCGGATTTTCAATCTCCTTTTTACTGAAATTGTTACTAGCCAAATATACGTCATTACAATGAAAGTAATCGGAAAATTATTCATTACTCAAAGTAATGATTACATCTCAACTCTGGCAGAGTATAGGACGATGTGTATAATATACACATCGTCCTATACATTTCTATGGGATTGTTGTTCGTCCATAATCAATCTGCCTTGCAACTAACTAAAGTATGGTTTCCTGCATTATTACGTGTATTTTAAGGATATAATGATTTATTGTACAAAGCCATTCTCTCGCGAAATTGCCAACGACTTATTGGCAGAAATTGCCAGTATTGAACTAAATAAATTCCTTCTCGTAATATTCAGCAAAAATTAAAATCTAACTATGCCTTATTCATAGCTATGTAACGAGATTTGTGTTTCATTTGAAACATTAGAACCGCAGCCATATGTATTAGAAATGTATGCCACATGTATTTTCTGATAATCAGCCACCCTTCTATCAAATAGATTATGGGGCACTAACGAGCCGTTTTTGTGTCACTATTCCTAGGTTCACAGGCGAGATGGGTCATGGGGAGATAGAGAATGTTTTGGTGGAGCTATACGATCGTCAAGGCTCATATTGCAGAATGATTTATACAGATGGCTCGAAAGATTGATGGTAGTGCCGGTTGTGGGATATATGATCGGAACATTGGTCTGAAAAAGTCGTTTAAAATCAATAATTTGGCCTCAGTTTTCACGACCGAGCTAATTACAGTAGTTAAGGCTCTAGAACATGTCACGCAGATGGTGGTTCCACCACGAACCGTTCTTGTCATATCAGACTCCAAGAGCTTGATGGAGAATTTAAAAAATCCCAGGGCTGTTTCAAAATCCTCCTACCTTCTTAATTCCTAACGCAGGAATTATTGTAAAATTTGTATGGGTAAGAGCACAGAAAGGAGTAAAGGGTAATGAAGAAGCGGACCGGGCGGCAAAAGCAGGTTGCTACTGCGAAGAATACTGCAATTTTTTGGTCCCCTACAAGGATCTCTATTCTAATTTTAAACATGCAATGGCGAGGAGATGGCAGGATTACCATGATGGATATCCAGTAGGCAACAAATATAAATTCATGTTTCCTAACATCTCACTGAAACCGTGGATATCGGAAATGAAGGGCCATGAGAAGAGGTTTTATTCCAGTATGGCTAGATTGAAGACCGGTCATGGAGTTTGCAGAGCATATCTTCACAAAATCCTGCAAGAAGAAACGGACCAATGCGAAGTGTGTGGTGAAGTAGATAACTTGGAGCATGTGCTACTAACCTGCAAGAAGTACGATGGAGAGTGGAAAACCTTTTTTGATGAGCTGGGGAAACTTATATGTTGTCCATTCAATTTTACAACAATTCTGGTTATTCCTGAGGTGTATTATTCAATAATAAACCATTGTAATCGCTCTGGAAAAAAAATTTCTAACCCCCCCTGAAAATTTCATGGTTTACGTTGCAAAGGGTGTAGAATCCGAATCTGCAATAACAATTTTTCCGTCCGTCCGCCGTACGCGGTACGCACGATTTCTCCCAAACGGCTGGAGCAAAAGATCTGAAATTTTCAGGAAAAATCCATCTTGGTCCGACGACGCCCCAATTCTTGAGCCAGCTCTCTCACTCAATTTAAAGTGCCCTTTAAGGGCTGTCAAAGTTTTGTAAAATCCCTAAAAACCTCAAAACGAGTCGAATCGGCCTAAATATTTACCTATTTGAAGAACATACCATGAGGAATCGAATGAGACCCTCCCCACGTCCGTAGGTCAAACCATTCCCGATGTATGGCCCGATTTATGGTGGTATTCTTTCACTGGGGTTTATTATTCAATTGGCTTGCGTTCATGATTTGAATCTGTACCAAGCTTCGGAGTGTGCGTGTTTCACAGGTGATAGAGCGATTATTGAATTTCAGGAGATATGCATAGAGCACGTAAATCTGTTCTCAACCACAACACCTATTTGGATTGATCAGTTGATCATATTTGTGTGCCTCCTGAAATTCAATAATCGCTCTATCACCTGTGAAACACGCACACTGCAAATTCTTTCAGTGGGGTTTATTATTCAATTTTATTCATTTGAGTTGCATTCATGATTTGCATTTCTACTAAGCTTTGGAGTGTGCGTGTTTTACAGGTGATAGGGCGATTATTGAATTTCGGGAGATATGCATAGACCACGTAAATCGGTTCTCAACCAAAACACCTGTTTGGATTGATCAGTTGATGATATTTGTGTGCCTCCTCTACATCAGTCTACCCTTGGCTACATCGTTTAAATTTGGATTTGGGGAAGTTTTAACGCAATACGAGTTCTAAAGGACTTGATAAATTATAGATGTTTTTATTTTGGGGGGGTATTGAGGTTCAATAAAAAAACGCTGCAAATTCTTTCACTGGGGTTTATTATTCAATTGGCTTGCGTTCATTATTCGAATTTCTACTAAGCTTTGGAGTGTGCGTGTTTCACAGGGTAGAGTGATTATTGAATTTCAGAAGGCACACAAAAATGATCAACTGATCAATCCAAATAGGTATTTTGATTGAGAACAGATTTACGTGCTCCATGCATATCTCCTGAAATTCAATAATCGCTCTATCCTGTGAAACACGCACACTCCAAAGCTTAGTAGAAATTCAAATAATGAACGCAAGCCAATTGAATAATAAAAAGCAGTGAAAGAATTTGCAACGTTTTTAAATGGCATTGGCTATAGCATCTAAAGAGCAGTGAAAGAGTTATGTTATTAGAAGTATTATAAATATTCATGTGATGTAAAGTTATTTAGTTTATAAATAATATGGATGTACGGAGAAATCCGATGCCAAATAAAAGAAAAAAACCGCTTCACGCGTATAGGTACGTAAACCCTCCTACCACCAGTTTTTCAGGAAGGAGGAACTCCTGAACCGAACATAAACAACCCAAATCGAATGGAAAGGTTTAACGTCATTTAGGTCCAACCTTTTGGGCTATTTTGGCGTTACATCCAAATAAATATAGGGAAGATTTAGAGGAACTGCACTCGATTATTTAGGAGAAGCAGGTTCACGAACTTCCTCTTGTAATCTTTTCTCTGCTCATCATCAGAATCATTGTGTAAACATCGAAGTAAAATTTACGTTGTCAGTATTTTTAGTATAACCGGCAATTTATTGGACTTATTTAATTCAGTATTATGGTAGGACGTTGTTTATTACGATCAAAGCGCCGAAGTCCTGTAGGGAAGCAAAAATCTTAACACTTTAAGACAAAACTCTGCGTTGCCACCTCCTGGGTGTTCCAGGAGCTTATGGCCCGAAATCAAATAACATGGAACACGCATCATCCGCACTTTTTTCATAACTATAGTTATCACCAATTTTTATTGTGTTGCTACAGTGATATCCCAAGCCGCACATAACCATTGTTTACCAACCATTTCTAACATTGCAATATTGGATTAAAATCTCCTATTAAATAATTATAGAATAATGATTATAAAATTGCGGTATAAAAATTCTAGATAATTCGCTAGCTTTCTAACGAATGGTGAACGAATTTTGGAAATTGAGAAAAGTTCCATTTCTCTATCAACGGCTCTGTTTCGCTGCGTGGAAATCATTGTAAAACTTACGAGTTTAGCTGCACAAACTAACGTACAATAATTATCTTCAGAAACAAGCAAGTGTACATGAATATAAACGTAAATACGTAGGTGATGTAATGAAAAGATTAAAAAATCTAAATTTTAATCAGTTTTCATGTAAGTGTTAAGATAGTTTTTTGACATTTGATGTCTTTACTTGGAAACATGGACTCGAAAAGCCGTTTCTGGGGAAATTAAACTTCTTTAAATTTTCAATGGGCAGAAACCGTTCAATGGAAAGCTACCGATTTATCACGCATCTATTTAGTACATCTTCTTGATATTTACGTCACCATTTTATATTTATTAAGTTTATTCTTCGATAAAGGGTGGCATGTTGGGTTAATTAACTAATTGCAAGGGATGTTACCCCACCAATATTGCCAGAATACTAGAATCTTATCTTGAATACTCACATCTCAACAAAATTAAAACAGGGGTACCTCAGGGAAGCGTGCTAGGACCCCTACTCTACTTATTATATACAAATGATGTACCTTGCCAACTATAGCCACATTCGCGGGCGATACAGCAATATACAGCAGTGGCAGACACGGTTGAAGAATCAACAGAAAAATTAAAAGAAGCTACGGATGCCATTGGAGAGTGGTCTCGAAAATGGCGCCTCAAACTGAACGAAACTAAGTCCACTTACGAGAACTTCACTAACAAAAAAATTACAAACCCTCCGCTGTATTTGAATCAGTGCACAGTCCCACATTCCAACTCAGCTAAGTACCTAGGAATGACCTTGGATGCGAAGCTGAAGTGTAAAGAACATGTCAAGAAGAAAAAGGAAGAGCTATCAATCAGATTCAGAAAGCTTTATTGGCTGTTGGGCCGACATTCACATCTTTACACAATAAATTGCTGTTATACAAAACAGTACTTATGCCTACCTGGACCTATGGTATTCACCTATGGGAATGCACACCTAAAAGTAACACGAAAATGGTTCAAACATTCCAAAAAAAAGGTACTAAGGAGTGTTCTGAATGCTCCATGGTACATTCGTAATGATGACCTCCACAAGGACCGCGAAATCGAAAGAGTCACCGATGTTACTAAAAGACACTCAAGCAACTACGAAAAGAGGCTTCTTGCGCATACCAACCCAGAGGCCATCCAGCTTCTCGACAGCTCCCAAGTAAACCGACGCCTGAAAAGGACCAAGCCATTGGACGTTGGATGCTGATGTGAAGCTGAAATGTGGTGTATTGTCAATGGAATAACACTCATATAGTATTATTTTTTTGAATGTTGTGAATTCCTTATTACCGTTATAACGTTGACAGTTACAATGAAAACGTGTTCAACGCACGGGAAAATTGCCTCGCTCATCATGGGGCAGTTACGGTAATGACATTTTACAACTTCCGAAAACGTCATAATTTTTAAGAATTTCGTTGATTTTAATGCTTTTTTTCGCAAGACGACTCCCTATTTTGCAATCCAGGTCCAAACATCGAAATTTGTCCTTCAAATGGGAGAATAATTCATTCTGAACGATAAAATGGTCTGTAATCTGAGAATCACCCAGCTACGTTGTGTGTTTGTTGTGCTAATACAGCCTAGATATTTACGGCGCTTTCAAGATGCCTATTACTTAACAAACAACAGTATTCCGTGTTTCTCAACTTCTCGTCTACATTCACTCAACATCTTGCGTTTTCATAACCGCCCAATCTGTTTCAAACGCAAGGGCGAAATGGCTGCACGTATAGGCTGTGGCTCAGGTGCAGGTTCGTCTTCACGGGAAAGATGATTACCTGAAATTACCCTTATGATGTTTTCATGAAACCCGACCTTCAGAACTGTGGAATCACTGCTTGATTAGGATGAGCTAATAATACCTTGCATAACAACTAACAAACTTGACGGTGGATAGCTTAAATAGATTGCCCTATGATTGTCATCCCACAGAGATTTTAGGAACGCCGGTACCTGTCAAGTTTCGTTGTGGGAACATTAATTTATTTGGAGGTTGCCATAGTCACGGAATTCGGGATGTCGCAAGCCACCTTACAACTGCAGCTTTCGGATTTACATTTTCAACTTGAAGTGAAGGTTGGAGAGAATGTTTCAAGTCTGCTCAGTACCTGATAAAGAAGGTAGCACGGCGGTCGTTCGCTGAACTAAAAGAATTTGGTTACCAGTTGTACAAACGAAAGTCTTCAAGACCCAAATTCGTATCTGATCTAACAATCTCCAATATAAGTGTATTTCTGATTGTGAGTTTCACACTGACGAGGTCTGATAGAAGCTACATATTATTCTGTGTGAGAGTCCTTATCACTTCGTAACTGGTGATTGTGCCTGGTAAGGGCGGACATCATGGCGGCAAAATATTGCACTTCAAAAAATAAAGGATGCACAAACGAAGACTAGTTTGGTCAATTTAAACACAAACCATATGTAAAGGGTGTAGCATAAGACGGTATCTTTTTGACTTTTCCATAACTTTATAAAATAAATATACTTATGTTTACAATTTTGTTTTTTCATTGTGTAGGTAAATATCTCTGATTTACTAATGGAAAATGATATCCGGCATGTGGCCACCCCTAGCGCAATGACAAGCCTCCACTCGGTCCTAGAAATCCCGCATGACTCGCCGGCACAGCTGTTGGTCGACATGGGCTATTTTTTCCCGAATTTCGTGCTTGAGTTCCTCGATCGTGCGGGGTTTATTCTCGTAGGCCTTGGACTTGATGTGTCCCCAAAGGAGAAAATCCGGAGGAGTCAAATCACAAGACCTGGGAGGCCATTCTTGACTGCCGTTTGGTAATTCTGAGCAATTACTTGGTCAACTCCAAACTTTTTCATATTTTACTATGGTCAGAAGGATGTTCTCAGAAAGCAAGAAACATATCATTCAAGCCCCGCAAGGCTATCGTACAGGTTGCCGAGCGTACAATTTTGTTGATCCAGACGCGGGAGCACACACTCAACATATTGAGCGTGTATGGAGAGAAGTGCGGGGAAACGTTTTGAGGTTCGGCAACACAAAACACCATTTTATTGGCCACGTTGCGGAGTTCATGTTCAAACGGAAACATAAGGATTACAAACAAAGAGTACACTATTTGTTTCGGGCTATCGTTGAAGTTTACAACGGGAACCATCACAACAGAACACTGATCCAGTTGCCGCTGATTTGGATGATGACGTAGAATCCGGCGATTACTGAGGTAATTTATATTTGTATGTATAGAATTACCTGCCGTTTTCGAGATGATTCGGTCTTGAAAAGTTTCGCTCAACAAAGCCGTTGTCTCCCTTGACGTGTGGCAAGTTGCGCCGTCTTGCTGTCAGTGTCGATATCGGATTGTTCCAACTCAGGGACCGTCACCCCGTTGATCGTCACAGCATTTCCTCTTTCGTCTTCAAAGAAGTACAGTCCAATAACTCCGCCAAACCAGAATCCGCACCAGACTGTCACCCTTTGTGGGTGCATTTCGTGCTCCTGTGTCTGCTGAACCTGCAGTTTTGTTTATTAACAAAGCCAATTAAGTGAAAGTGTGCTTCATCACCAAAAATTGTGCGTGATTGGAAGTCTGGATCACTGCTTTTCATGGCCATGAACCATTCAACGAACCCTCGGCGTTTGGCGTGGTCAGTTGGTTTCAAGGCTAATTCAAAGAATAGGTAACGCTCACCTCTTATCACGATCTTATCAGATAAGATCGGTGTGTCCTTACATCGATCTAAATATCGATTATTACATCGATATAATGCCATCTTGAAATGATTATCACGACCATTGTACCTTCACCCGACCAGGGGCGGCTCCAGGATAGTTTCCCGGGGGGGGGGGCCACGTAAAACTGCAATAAATGTTTATTAATACCTTTACCTACGAGATAGTAGTACTTTGATATACATGTTATGTAATTATGATTCTGATTATAAGTACTTAACGATTAAATCATTTGTTTATTCCTTTGAAATGATACTGACTCATATGCTAAATGAACTTCAACTTGGTTACTATTAGATATTTATCTGACGTCACCTTAAAATATAAAAGCAAAACTCGGAAAAACTTTTAAAGTGTATTTAGACATCTATTAACTTCGTAGAAATGGTTTAGAAAGTGTTTCCGACGTGTCGCTAGAAGCAAAGCTAAACCCATGGCCGTGTCTGTCCTCTACCGTTTTTGGCCCTTGAATTTTGCTTTACCTTCTTACTACATTTAAACCTCTTTCTCCTAATTTTTTAATTATACAAATACATAATAAAACTGTTCTACTTACCTTCTTCATGATTATGCAAAAGTTTGTAAGGATTTTTAAGTTTGTTTGCAGTCAAACAACCACCATAACACACTACACAAATCAGTCAACTCACGAGATACTACAATGGGGCATAACTACACGAAGTTATTGTCCGATTTTGATGAAATTTTCAGGGATTGTGCGGGTTGGGGTGTAGATGGTCCCCTATAGGTTTCATGACCCCCGGATCAATAGTAGCCTCTGCGCATGCGCAAACGTGAAATCCTTGTTACGCGCATAACTCCGGTAGTTCTTGACCAATTTCGATGAAATTTTCAGGGATTGTTTGGTTTGATGTGTAGATGGTCCCCTATGAGTTTCATGATCTCCGCATTAATAGTAGCCTCTGCGCATGCGCAAACGTGAAATCCTTGTTACGCGCATAACTCCGAGAGTTCTTGACCAATTTTGATGACATTTTCAGGGATTGTTCGGGTTGGGGTGTAGATGGTCCCCTATAGGTTTCACGACCCCCGGATCAATTGTAGTCTCTGCGCATGCGCAAACGTGAAATCCTTGTTACGCGCATAACTCCGGGAGTTCTTGACCAATTTCAATGAAATTTTCAGGGATTGTGCGGGTTAGGGGTCCCCTATAGGTTTCATGACCCCCGGATCAATGGTAGCCTCTGCGCATGCGCAAACGTGAAATCTTTGTTACGCGCATAACTGCGGGAGTTCTCGACCAATTTCGATGACATTTTCAGGGATTGTGCGGGTTAGGGGTCCCCTATAGGTTTCATGACCCCCGGATCAATGGTAGCCTCTGCGCATGCGCAAACGTGAAATCTTTGTTACGGGCTTAACTTCGGGAGTTTTTGACCAATTTCGATGAAATTTTCAGGGATTGTGCGGGTTAGGGTATAGATGGTCCCCTATGAGTTTCATGATCCCCGGATCAATAGCAGCCTCTGCGCATGCACAAACGTGAAATCCTTGCCACAAGCATAACACCGGGAGTTCTTGACCGATTTCGATGAAATTATCAGGGATTGTTCGGACTTATTAGGTATACTTTATAGTTTGTTCAATAGTTGAACATGCCTACCTTTATTTTCTCAAGTTACGCTCCTGCATAACAATAAATTTACCCTAATTCAACATTTACTTCGCCTAATTGAACGAAGTTCTTTAGTCAATAATAAATTTCAATGTCAATAATAAATTTCAATGATCTATACAGTTATGTTATGGAACCCCAACCACCATGGCGGAAGGATGATTTTGTTTCTGAGATCGAAATTCATCGGAAGCTTTGTTTCTGATCAAAAATTCCAGTCGCATTTTGCGTTTCAGACCTTTCAGAACAATTTTGGTGAAATCCTTGTTACTTTATAGACCGAATTTTGATGAAATTTTCAGGGATTGTTTGGGGTGCAGATGGTCCCCTATAGGTTTCATGACCCCCGGATCAATAGTTATGCGCATGAAATCCTTGTTACGCGCATAACTCCGGGAGTGACCAATTTCGATTTTTCTATCGGTTTGATGTGTAGATGGTCCCCCATGAGTTTCATGACCCCCGGATCAATAGTAGCCTCTGCGCATGCTCAAACGTGAAATCCTTGCCACAAGCATAACTTCGGGAGTTCTTGACCGATTTCGATGAAATTTTCAGGGATTGTTCGGACTTATTAGGTATATTTTATAGTTTATTCAATAGTTGAACATGCCTACCTTTATTTTTTCAAGTTATGCTCCTGCATAACAATAAATTTACCCTAATTCAATATTTACTTCACCTAATTGAACGAAGTTCTTTAGTCAATAATAATTTTCAATGATCTATACAGTCATGTTATGGATACGAGGAAGCTATGTGCTACACCACTTGGCAGAGGTTTTTACTTTCAAACCAGAAATTGTTGCTTTCATTCGTATTTAGTTTCTTTTAATCCCGGACCAAACACCGATGTTCTAGCCCACCTGAGATGTTTTCTTGTTTCGGACAAAACCCCCATATTGTTGCACAGCTGAGGTATTCATCAGATGTTTAATAACACTTATCTTCGATATATCGATACCGTGGACCTATATCGATATCGCGGGTGTGATAACTTATCACTGATAAGAGGTGCGTTACCTATTCTTTGGATATACCGGTTTCAAATCTTGAATAAGTTGAATTTCTAGGGAAACAAGTGTAAATCGTTCTTCAGAATTCGATGACCAATTTTTTCAGAAGTACAGTTACAGCAACAATTTCACTGAATTTTGATGACCAACAAACGCTGCTCCATGGTTGAGGATGGCATGGTAACCAAACTGTTTGGATTGCAAAAATTGTCATGGATTATCAAATCGGAATGGAGAGACTATAAAAAAATGATAAGAACAGTGCTGCCAATTGGCCAGAAAAAATGCCGCACAATCAAAAAGATACCAACTTGTGCTCCACCCTACACATCGAGTCATGGAATACCATCAGTGTCATAGATTCTTATGAAATGTAGGGAAAAGGTTGAAAGGTAAACATTTTCTACCCACCTACTCACATCCCGTTATCAGAAACAATTTGGTGAAGGCAGATTTTAGAGCCAGGAAGATTAATTCATTCGCGTAACAATGCAGAGTCAACTGACGGCTTCCTCGAAGATTAATATTAACACAGACCGGTGTAACGTAAATAAATCGGTTGACTCACCACATCGTCCTCTTCCCAACGAGATAAGATAACCTGCACCGCTCTTCGGCTCTACCCGCTTGATTCACTCTCTTCTCTTTCAAAGGAAATCCGCTTTATGTCTTTGTTGCTCACAGAATAATTTACGATATCTTTATGTTTTCAAAACGAAAGACATCAACTTCTAAGTATTTATGATTTCTCACGGCTTTGTAAACATACCCGCCTTTGGTTTATTACTTTTCACTCAGAACCTTTGTAATCGTCCAAGATATTGAATATTTAACCCATGAAGTGGCACTTGAGCCCATTTCGGTTTATTGGTTTCATTTTAAAAATCGCTGCAAATTATTGCGCGGAAGTTTTGTTCAGATAGCCCTTCTAGGTAAATCACTTATCATTGTATATCAGATGTAATCTGTGGTACGTTATCTACTCTCTTCCCCTCCCGCCTTCTTACCTTTTAATACTTTGAAGGTGAAAATTTTTCAGTATTTAATACTTGAGCGTCCGCCAGCCACGCGGTCTAGCTCTAACCCCCCGTTTTGGGGCACTCGAGCCGGCTTTTTAGTACGAACGTCTATCTGACCGTAGACGACCGATTTTCACCACCTGAAGGTGAAGTTTTTCAATGGGTGTGCGATCGAATGATCGTACAACAACCCGAGTGGTCTCATTCGATTCAGGGATCTAATTTCTATCTTAATCCTACAAAAAAATTACCCTCTTACATCAAACGTTTAGTGTGGAGGGACTCCCCCAGATAATTTATTTAATAGGTCTTTTGCAAGTTGAGCTTAATATTGTCTTTAGGGTTGCACTCAGGAAGAATGCTAGATATTCAACTGTTCATCCCCATAATGAATTTAATGTGCTGAATGTTCGGCAAGTTTTTTGTTAAAAGCGGGTCTATTCGTCTATAATACGGGTATCCCCCTGATCGTAGAAGACGTAACCCTTGCTCACGTCCTGCAATGTTACAGACTAAGTCACTCGCGACGAAGTTGTGGAAACCCATTTCAAATAAAAACGGAGTAGGACAGAACGTTTTCTATATTTCCACGAAAGTAAAGAGTTTTTTTTTTTTTCGAAGGCAGGTGAGGAAATCTTTAAGATCTAAGGTGAAAATCGGATCTCGTAAGATACCCAGAAGGGACCGCACTTCGGGTTATGTAGATTCAAACCCACCTAAAACCTCACCTTCCTCTCCCACGTTGAACTCGGCCTGGAACTGTTTAACACATTACTTCAGGGAAAGTAAAGAGTAAAGAGCAGGGAAGGGTGTTTAATTTAGT
>JAVIWC010001305.1:0-27170 GCA_031894815.1 Creontiades dilutus | reverse complement strand
AATTGTAAGGATGTAGGAAAGTTGGGCTATGAGCCATGTTTGAGGAGGCTCCAAAGAACGACTGTTATGTTTTAACGTTTACCAATGTTTTGTCAGTATTAGTAACAGTAAGCCGAGCAAGCGATTATTTTAGAATTATATTTTATGTTTGTCAGTCAACTGTTGAGTTATTTTTGCGTGATCCCTCAATCATTACAAGCTATTTATGCTTGCCGACGGTATAGTGTTTGTTGGCCGAGTAGTGTAGCCCCAAAGTCAGTGGTTAGCTCTTAGACGGAATACTTGCCCCTGTAGTAGTCGGTGCTTGTGGTCTAAGGACGGTGCTCACGCCCCCAGGAATTGTGCTTGCACCCCTCATCACCAGTATTAAGATAGTGTTCATGACATTCATATTTACCCCTGCTGCTTGTTTAAACCCCATCTGGGTCCAAGCTTGTGGAGCTTGTCATTGCTCGTTGTTGAATTTGGTACTTTTTCACCATTTCGCGGTGCTTGCAAGCTTTTATTCTCTATTCAGCCAAGTGACTTAACAGGTAGTTTCATAGCTCGTAAGCTCACGTTTGAATCACTCTTTTCTATTCATCGCTCGTAAGCAGCTCATTGCAATACCTTGTTGTAAGCTTGTGAATACGCTAACTCCATTCTCATAGCTTGTAAGCTCGTCATACCTCGTAAGCTCGTTTATCTTGTTTTCCTCCTTGTTCTCGTTTATGTCGCTACAGCTAGTCTTAAGCCAAGTATTCATTCTTACCTATATTTTTTCTTTACTGTTTCAATAAACAGTTCGTTTGTGAATGTGCCTTGATTATTTAACCTTGCTCCCTTGCAGCTTATTTTTTGGGATCTTTGGTATATTGCAACCCCCCCCCCCCCCTCAAGCTCATATTTTCAGACCCCTCACAGCTACCTACCAGTAAAATCCCAAGCTCGGGGTGTTTAGATCAACTTTAGAAAAAGTGATGACCTGGGGACCCTGCACTATGGCCCAGAGGCATAAAAAATGAGGCTCATGATGTGGTTTAAATCGATTTGATCATACTCCTAGTTGGGAATAGGATGGAAAAATTATTTTACTTAGGAAAATTGTTTAATGCACGTCAGCATAGGTGCAATAGTTTTAAAAAGTTCGCTCTCCAGTTCATACAAAATTCACTCATACAGTAATTCAGAATTTTTAGCTCTTACCCTTACATTCATGTTTGAAGTTTGAAGTTTGAAGAAGTACTTTATTTCCTGGATGTACTGTATTTTTCATTTTTACAGATTTCCCCACCTATTGGGTAGTCAAAATCTGGGGTTTTGGGGGGGATCTGTTTTTGTTGGTCTATTATGTAGAGAGGGGCAATAGTGTCCATACTCGAATAAGTTGGTCAATAAAATAGGTACATAGGAACTAGTTAATTTACACAATCCTAAATCTCGCGACAAGCTTTTACAATTTTATGAATTGTGCATTTAGGCTATAAGTAAACAGTTAAAATTTGTAAATAAAAATATATTTCCTTCTTTCTAGGGCATTTAAATGAAAGCTTTCTTAAAAAGTTTTTTTTGTTTAATTTATTTAAAAATAAACTCCCCTCAAAAGTGGAGGGATCACATTACTAGATAAAAATTGAAAAAAAAAACTAAATAAAAGTGTGGAGTCCTAATTCAGGATGTTAAGGAACATGGAGGAAGCTGGGAGGAATAAAAGGAAGTTCCGTTGTAAAATGACCACCAGTTAAGATGGAATGCGAGTGGTGGTACCACAAAGTCCTCCTGCGAGATGCCTGGTATTACTGTTATTTAGTTTAGGGTTCTTGGCTGTTGTTTACTGTGTGGTTCGCTTTCCAATCCTCTTGGAGCCAATCCTCTTCCTCCACTAAAGTGAGAATACACCACGAGATTGTCTAGTGACTGGTTCAGGAGTCCCAAAGGTTCTGAACCATCTGGCTTATATTCTATTTATGTAGATTACTACGTCTCCATAATGATTAGGAGGTCTGGCTCCCATCTGTTTGTCCCTTCAGTGAATTTTAACCTTGAAGTACTTCTTAAAATCATAAACTGGGGAACTTTGGTAATTTCTCATATACAGAATGTCTACTCCAACTTCCCTCAAGATTCTTACATGTCCTTTGGAGTCTATTGCCTTCCATTCATCCATAGCTTGTTATCTGTGTGTGGCGGCAACTGTTCCATTAGCTGCAGGGGCAGTAGGCAGGGACATGCAGGGTACTCATCCCTGCAGTAGGTGAGCTCCTGATGGCACTAGTAATCTCTAGCTCTCCGCGAGTGCTCTTTTGATGCACCATCCTCCCTCACATCAATCCTCCACTGGTCTCACTATTGTGATTTAGATCCAGTGTAAGTAATCTTGAGTGTAAGGGCATGTGCATCAAGTTTTGCCGATCCAATCTCTCTCCATTGCAGCGATCATGGAGTTAAATAGGTGCTGTGAAGCCATGCTCAATATCCAAGAATATTCCTTGTGCAATCTGCTTGTCCTCCAACTTCCTCAATATTTCCCACTAAGTGATGAAGAGCAGTCTTCCAAGAATGCCCTGCCAGATGTGTGTACTGCTCAGCCTGTCCACACTCCTATTCACCACTTGAACATCCAAGATTATGGCAGACCCTTTCTGCCTGACATCAATGATATTTAGCTGCTTGCCCCAATCTGGCTTGGCAACTGCTTCATTACATAGAATGCGGCCACTGCGAGTTCGTGGACACTACTACACCACATGACACAGGTTCTCATTTTTACCCCAACAGGTAAAACTGCCTCTGACGTAGTCATGCAGGGGGCATGAAAATGTCACCTATTTCACCCACTGAGAGGATGGGAATGCAGAGCACTTTCAGAGTTCTTACCATCCACTGAATCATTTGGAGCTACATCAAACTCGGCAAATGAGCACACACCCACTAACCCTGACGTAGACACAAAAATACATGTTACCAAGGTGATTCAGAATGGCGTAAAACTTAAAATATGATTGCAAAATTTTATTTTGGCAAAAAATTGTTGTAATATCACCATACAGGTAGATGATGGTACCAAAAACAAAAGTTTGCTTTGCGTTAAATTTGAGCGTTTTTACTACAATGCATACAATCTTGTGAAAAACTCTATTATATTCCAGAGTGAATTCTATGGTTTGACCGGAGTGGTTAAATTTGACAATGAAGGATTCAGAACTGACGTGACTCTCGACATAATTGAGCTGACCCAGAACGGTTTACACGTGAAAGGAAACTGGACAACTTACGGAGGAGTGAACATCCAATACCCTGAACCAGAAACCGACCTAACTGAAGCTACAGATGACTTGAGAAACACCACATTTGTCGTCATCATCGCTCTGGTGAGGATAAAATAGCTATAATTCGTAAGTGTTACTCTCTATAATATAGATAGAGATAATATAGATATTACATTGTAATGATTTTAAACAACCGAAGAAACCTGAAACTTACCTAAATTTGTAACTCGAATCAATTTATTGATATTTTGCCCGAAAAATTAAATTTCCTCAAAATGTGTCCTCATTGATGGATTTTCAGTTTACTGCGATGAACCAGAACATTTCCGAGAGTAATAGACTTACCTAGTTTCTTAATGTTGATCAAGTAGTCTTTACCACCCCCATGCTGTCCATTTAACAGAATAAGCACGATATTAAAAGAAGCATAGTACTGCTTCAAGGATTTGCAAATATTTCCAAACGTCTCCTATAAATTTGGAAATCACCTATATGAAGCCCCCATTGAAAATATGGTAGTACTGATTGTAACAAAAGGAAGGTCACCAGAAAAAATGTCCCCGTGACGTGTGCCAAAAAATTATATTTTTTATTATTTTTTTTCTGATCTATTTGTCCAACTGATTAATAGGTTGCTTAAAGGAATTGGTGTAGGCAATTTTTTAATGTTTGAGAGGCTAGCACAGCGAGTGTTCTGACCATCAAACTAAACAGAACACTTACCTCTCTATAAACGTTTTTTTTCTGCCTGTGGGGATCATTTTACGGTGACATTCTTTCGTAGATTAATATTGATGGTAGGGAGGGATGCGCACACACAAACATGAATTATAGATCTACTTTGCTAGTTAGCATGTTCGATTTTTCTTCCAATCATCGACCTATACAATCCGTTCAGAATGTTACAAAATATGCTTTGTGTTTTCATGAATCCTACTTGAGAAAATAACTAAACCTACTCGTTGTTTTTCATTTGAAGACCCATCCATACGGAATGCTGAAAGAGTCCAAATACACCTTGGTGGGAAACGATAGATTCGAAGGTTTTGGAATCGATTTGATTCATGAGCTTTCGGATATGACTGGTTTCAATTACACTTTCATAGTCCAAGAAGACAAAAGTAGCGGGAATCCAACAACTCTTCCCAATGGCACCAGAGTGTGGAATGGGATGATTGGTGAAGTTTTGGCTGGCGTAAGTACGGACCTTCAACATAATTTTTTGCAGTTTAAATTTATGAAAAACATAAGAATGAGAATTTCAATTTTCCCTGGTATATCCCTCGGGCACCCGCGCCTCTTGTATGAAGCCAGTCACCCGCGGACGGCACTCCGTGCCGCGCTCACGAAATTTACCCCTAACTTAATAATAGCTAACTCTATTAAGTGTTTTGGGGCCAAATAAAATATACACACTATTCACCATTAGAGAATCTATGAAATGGCAATTATGGCTTCATTTTTATTCATAAACTGGTACAGCTAAAAATCACAAAACAAAAACTTGATTTCTAATCATTCTAATATCTGATGATACTGTTTTTGAAATGGATGTTGTAGCCACCGAAAAATTGTCCGGTTCTTTTCCGAAGCAAATAAATCAGGGATATGTAATAAACATTCTTGAATAATAAGAACTTTTTATTCATAACACGTCAATAAACCATCTATAAAATAACTCATTCGTTATAAACGATTCTTGAAATTAGAATTGTGTTGAAAGTACTGAAATTCACTATCTACGTCGAGATCCTTCAAACTAGAAAATAATGTTAAGAATTTTAGGAATGAACATTTCAAATAACTAGAGGGTAAATTATGTACGATTAGATAAAATTCACAATTACTCGCGGACGGCATACAGTGCCGCTCGGTGACTTTTCGACTTCAAGTTACAAAACACAACTGATAAAAGTGATTAAAAAAACTGACGCGTTCGGGCATGGGTGGCCAGAGAGTAGTACGAGAGATACCTAAGTTCCATCTACCGGAAACGTTACGCATTAGTGGTTTACTGGACTGCATAGAGAGTTACGGCACGCAGTGCCGTCCCGCGGGTGCCCGAGGGATATTCAAGATTAGAATCATACTATTTTCAAAACTCATGGTAGAACGTCATTAATGCAGAGAGCAGATTTGGCCATTGCCGACATCACAATCACCAGGGAGAGAGAGCAAGATGTTGATTTCACAATGCCGTTCATGAGTTTGGGTAAAAATTAATTACTATTTTGAACGTAAAACTCATATAGTTTTAGAACGCTTATTTTTTTCTTGAGTAGTCCTAAACCACAATTCGTTTTTTGTGTAATTTAATATGCATGTTCTCGTCCACAGATTATATAAAAGTACCAAGTAAAAAGCGCAGCTCACCTCTTTGATGGCTTCAGATTTGAACAAATAAAACTTTTGATGATTATTAGCAGGGCGCTGCATGCCATAGCTCCTTAAATAATGATTAATGAAAAGAGAAAAATTCAACTGAAAACCCTTTAAGATAGCGGCTATTGAACTTTTTCGGTGGAAATTGTGTCCACTACATCCAATGATATCCAATCAGGTCGCTGCTGATTCGGTAAACTTGACACACTCATAAGGACTCTCTTATTTTACGGACCATTAGGAGTTGAATTACCCGGTACTCTCTAAACTACACAGCAGAGCAGTGGTTCTCAAACTTCATACTTTGAGCATCCTGCATAATCCAGTTATAGGTTGGGCCCCCTCACTCGAAGCTCACTATTCAATGTGTCTACCAATGAGATGCACCAAGCTTCAAGGATTGGTTCTGCTACTAATTTGCAACCAAAAGTTGCTCTTGGAGTTTTTTTTTTTTTTTTTTTACTCAACTAAAAATGGATTTTTTCTTGATTTTAAATATTATTCGTGTTTAGAATGTCACTGAAATGGTCATAATTCCTTTCGGGAGACTACTGTAATAGAAAACGGGTTTACCGTTCAATCACACCTTTCCCGTCGCATTAGGTACATCACGTTCCCATATAATAAAACTTTTTCCATTCCCGCTGATGTCACTATTATATTTTGTTGCATTACTCATTAGTTATGGTGTATTATGTCAACAAAATACGTTATCAAAGGTTGACAGGAAAACAACCACAACCTTTCCAACCTGCCAGAAGGGTATGGTTAGCATTTAGCAGACCTTCTTCACAAATTACCTTGCAAGGTACCTGCTTGCCAGGACACTGCAGGTTAATTTGAACCTTTTAGCTGGTTCTACGGACTTGGTGTCTGTGTTTACAACAAAATTCACACACCGAGGTACATTACTTGGGTACAAGCCTTCAGTGATGCACCCACCCCCTGAGCACCCTGGGCACATTGTGTGGGCTGGGTTGCACTCAACCTCTGCCACCACAAACCCTACCTCTTTAGGAGGGCAGGCTGGTGGCAGATACTATCAGTGTCCGGGTTGCTGAGGCTCTCCCCAACCTCTTGACTCTCCACTGTCTCCAGATTGGGTAGTAGGCCTGTGGGCACCGAATTTGTACGTTCCTCCTCAAGCTCAATCCAAACAATGGATGTGCCGAGGAGGGACACTCCTGTATGGGGGTGCATCATTGACCAGGAAAAAGATGATTTTGTGGGTGTTGCAGATAATCTAGAAAACAGTATAATTCACAAATATTTTGTTATTTATTTTCCCAGGAATTAGCATACTTTACAGACAACCCAGAGCGGCACCACCTAGCCTCTTTTCATTTCTGTCGCCGTTCAGCTACGAGGTTTGGGGCTACATGTTATCTGCTTATTTGGGTGTATCGTTCCTACTATATCTTATGGCCAGGTAAATGTTTCAATCCCTTCGTATAAGATTTCGTTTAGTTACTGGTTCATAAGGTTGATAATAAAGTACAATAGCTAAGTATCTACTTATTGTATAACAATAGTTTTTCCATAAATAGAAGATTGCAATCATGTATTCTCTTGTAACTTGTAGGATCAGCCCTCCAGAATGGACAAATCCCTACGCTTGCATTGAAGAACCAGTTGAGCTGGAAAACCAATTCAGTCTGTCCAATTCCCTTTGGTTCACCATAGGGTCACTCATGCAGCAGGGATCGGAAATCGCACCCATGTACGGATACTCATGTATCAATTGTATTAACCGTTAAGATTAGTAATTTTACTGCCACCAGATGAAAGATCATAGCAGCACCTGGTTTGGAGGTCTCGACAATGGCACACTTCCAAATTTATTTCGCTGTTATTTCTGTTGGTTCGATAGGGACAAAGTTCTTTAAAAGTTTCA
The DNA here is from genome assembly GCA_031894815.1 of Creontiades dilutus. NCBI lineage: Eukaryota > Metazoa > Arthropoda > Insecta > Hemiptera > Miridae > Creontiades > Creontiades dilutus. Next base: position 19,646 of record JAVIWC010001305.1, on the reverse strand, counting down.
TCATGATCGAATAAATACAGTTCTTGTTGCAAACATTTTGCATTCTGAGCAAAATCCAAGTATTAGGCTTTGAAAAAATGATGATTGGTCGATTATACGTTTGTGCACGTGCGGAGTGATGATAATCATTTCTTTCCAGTTCAATTAACTTCGCCCAATTATATTACAGAGTAACTCGAGCATTCCTGGACATTTCTTTAAATTCGAATGAAAGTTGTAGAAATTAAGCTTGTTAGATCAATTTGCCACTGTTAAGTCTCGCAATAAACACTAACACAATAAGATAAATTGAAAGGGAATGTATTAATAAGAAACTGGGAACGAGATGTGTTGACTTTATCACTCTTATCTTTAATAGAATAACAATATGGTATCGATATGAAAGATAATCGATAGATCGATATATAACAGTCACTGTTACCTGTAATGAAATGAACCAGTTGCATACATTTGTATATTTAATCATAAGGTAAAGAAATTAACAATCGTTTCAACTGTGTACAGGCAATCATAAGTAAATGGGTATTTGCTAATATGATGATTTTTGAAGTTGAAAGGAGCATTCATAGTCGTGCAGCCTTGTGGGTGGTCGGCGTTCTCTTCCTGAACGCCTCACAATAGGTTGGTGTTGCACTCCAGATTGGTCTTGGGATTCTGGCATTGACTCTCAATGACTTGAGCCTTGTTCCTGTGGTGGAGGTGGATCGAGTTTCACAATGTAGTGAAGTTTTCCAAGCTCCTGGACTATCGTTCCGAGTCTCCACGTTGGCTTGCCAGTGGGAGGTACCATCTGGCTGTATCTGATCTCCCAGGGTATGTTGTCGAGTTCCAGGTGAGGTGTAGGATGAGAATGGTGTACTCACTTGTGATGGTGGATGCAGAAGGTCGAGTTTAATACGTAATCGCCGTTTTAAATATAGTTGTGCTGGAGATAATCCTGATGAGAGCGGAGTCGATCTATAACGCATCAAGATTTCTTGGATTTTCCTTTGGAGAGGTAGCTTTGATGATGTCATAGCTTGTAATTTTTGTTTGAATGTTTGGACATTACGTTCTGCTAAACCATTGGTAGCAGGGTATCCAGGCACAATAAACCTTAGTAGAATTCCCTGGTCTGTGCAGAATTTAGTGAATGTTTCACTTTTAAAAATGGTTGCGTTGTCAAAAACCAGTGTCTTTGGCAGTCCATGAGTTGCGAATATATCATGAAGGTATTGAATTGTTAACTCTGATATAGGTGCATTCATGGAGTAACGAACTTCCAACCATCTTGATTTAGCGTCAACCAATATAAAAAAGTGATGACCTTGAAATGGGCCAGCATAGTCCATGTGTGCCCTTTCAAAGTTTTCTGAGGGTTCCTCCCAGTGATGGATTGGTGCTTTTGTGGGACTTTATTTGCCCACATTCTTGGCACTCGCGAACAAGGTGCTCTATGTCTCTATCTAAATTGTGCCAAAACACATATTGTCTTGCCAGCCGCTTCATCTTCACAATTATAGATATGCCATTATCGACCTCAATATGCGGAATTTACGATACCCACCCTCTCAGAAGATACAGTTAGAAAAGCCCTGTTTGCCATAAAGTCTAAATCAGTTGGAGCTGGTGGGATATCCAAAATCTCTCTCTCTCTCTCTCTCTCTCTCTCTCTCTCTCTCTCTCTCTCTCTCTCTCTCTCTCTCTCTCTCTCTCTCTCTCTCTCTCTCTCTCTCTCTCTCTCTCTCTCTCTCTCTCTCTCTCTCTCTCTCTCTCTCTCTCTCTCTCTCTCTCTCTCTCTCTCTCTCTCTCTCTCTCTCTCTCTCTCTCATTTTAAATCATCTCTTAAGTTTAACTTTGTAATTTCCACTTAATGCTGTAGGTAATTGTAGGTAACAAGGTACCCTCTTAATAAATTGCCTGTATTCTTATTTCAGTGCAGTGTCAACCCGACTGGTGGCGGCCATTTGGTGGTTTTTCACCCTCATCATGGTCTCTTCCTACACTGCCAATTTAGCAGCTTTTCTCACAGTCGAACAAAAAGTCAGCCTTTTCGATAACGTCCAAGAATTAGCTGATCAGGAAGCCATCAAGTATGGAGCAAAACGTGGTGGATCCACTGCCAATTTTTTCAGGGTAAATAAACCAAAGACATGAACAAAATCTTTGGAATCACTTCACATTTTTTGTAAGCTAACAGTTTGTAATTCATAGGGAGACCCTAAATTATGTTGTTTTGTTTTCTTTTGCATGCACCATTTACAATTCAGATAAGTATTTCATGGTAGATATATAAAGATAAATGTGAGGAGGAGGTCACCAATTTTCGGGGAACTAAAGTACCATAGAAACATATTGGTTGTATATTGGAACCATTAGTGATATATGTGAGAAAATGATTATACAGGGTGTCCCATCTATATGGGCCCTTTAAGGAATTACAGCTATACTGTGCTAGCTATCAAAACCGGACCTTTTCTATAGTATTTTCACTCTGCTTGAAGGTGGTGGAACCCGTTTTTCATTTTTCGATGTCTTTGTGCCTCAAATCTTCGATCGGGAGATCTCTCAGGCTTATTGACCGGGCATTGCCTGCCAATCCATCAATTGGCGAATTCATTGTTCTCTTCCCTCTGTGCAGTTAGAGAATATTGAGCGGGACAAGCACCTTTCCTTTGGGGTTATCTCAAAGACAAAATGTACACAAGGCAACCCACTACACCAGAGGCACTAAAAGGTGATCTGCTTGCTTATTTATTTCACCAGACTTGGTGCGAAGAACAACTTCATCATTGAGAGATCGGCTCGCAATCTGTTTACAGAAGCAAGCGGGTCTATTTGAAATTGGTAATTTTAGTAGAATAAAAAGTGTCAATAAAACTTGTCTTGTAAAATTTGTATGTGTACTTCTTATTTACTACCACTTGATGCAAGAATTGAAATGTCAATCCTCTGATGTGGAAATTGGATTCTGTTGATGGGAAATTTGATGCTGATTTCAAAAATGTGTTCAATTTTTCGATAGCTCGCACCGTATGGCTTTAATGGGACCATATAGATGGGAGACCCTGTGTAACAACGTCTATTTAAAACTTAAAAAAAAAAATAATAATAATAATAAAAAGAAAATACGTGCAGCAACTTAATTAGCTGCACCTTAGAACAATTTTGTGTCGCTGGTACGGAATAGTTAGTTAAAATGTTAAGGACTTAAAATATTAAATGCCTTTTCAATATCACATACTAATCCCCTTTCTCTCTCGTCACTTAACCAGATGATGAACACCTCTTTGTTTATTAACTGCAATTTTACATAACTGCCCACGTTTGTTTCATAGGATTCGCATGATCCCACCTACAAGAAAATGTGGGAATTCATGTCCAGTCACCCGGAAGTGATGACGGATTCAAATGAAGTAGGAGTGGACAGAGTGGATTCCACGACGGACTACGCGTTTCTCAGTGAGTCAACGAGCATCGAATACGAAACCGAGAGAAGGTGCAATCTTTATAAAGTTGGAAGGGAACTGGATGAGAAAGGCTACGGTATTGCTATGCGACAAAGTAAATATTTAATGTAGTTAGTCCCTTCTAGTATAACAACTGTCAACAACTGGAACCGTCAACGTTAAAAAGAAAATACTTGTGTACCTATCTGCATTTTCCTACTGCCGAATACTTTTCTTTTACGAGAGATTTGATCTAGATATTTTAACGGATGGTGACGAAAGAGTAAACCTTATCACAGAGATGGGCGAATTCTTATTCGTAAATACGAATACGAACCTGATTCACATCACCCTAAGGTGTGAATGCGAATACGAGTGCACGAATAAGTGAGTGCACAAAGGTGGGTGATACTTAGCTTCATTTTACGGCAGTGAATTTCAAACAAAAAGTCGCATTAGCAAATCTTTATCAACATAATATTATGAATATCGGTTCTACGGAAACATGTAATTGATTCGTTAGCAATTATGTTGTCGTTATTTTTTCGTTACGTTACGTTTTCGTTTTATTATCGTTAATTTGCGTTAAGTAAATTAATGTTAATAAGTAATAGTCGCTTTATGGGTTTTCAATTCCGCGTTATGCAGTATTTTATTTGGTCCTTTTGGCATATTATTCAATAATAAACAATTGTCATTGAAAAAAAATTATTTACCCCCCCTGAAAATTTCATGGTTTACGTTTCAAAGGGTGTAGAATCCAAATCTGCAATAAAAACTCTGCAAATTCTTTCACTGGGGTTTATTATTCAATCGCTTTGCGTTCATGATTTGAATTTCTACTAAGCTTTGGAGTCTGCGTGTTTCACAGGATACGGCAATTATTGAATTTCAGGAGGTGTACATGGAGCACGTGAATCTGTTCTCGACCAAAATACCTATTTGGATTGATCAGGTGATCATATTTGTGTGCCTCCTGAAATTCAATAATCGCCCTATCCTGTGAAACACGCACACTCCAAAGCTTAGTAGAAATTCAAATCATGCCCGCAAGCCGATTGAAAAATAAACCCCAGTGAAAGAATTTGCAGCGTTTTTTTTATTGAACCTCAATACCCCCCCACAATAAAAACATCTATAATTTATCAAGTCCTTTGGCACTCGTATTGCGTTAAAACTTCCCCAAATCCAAATTTAAACGATATAGCCAAAGGTAGACAGATGTAGAGGGGGCACACAAATATCATCAACTGATCAATCCAAATAGGTGTTCTGGATGAGAACCGATTTACGTCGTCTATGCATATCTCCTGAAATTCAATAATCGCTCTATCACCTGTAAAACACGCACACTCCGAAGCTTAGTAAGATTCAAATCATGAACGCAAGCCAATTGAATAATAAACCCCAGTGATAGAATACTCATTTACCCCAGTAATAATATTGAATAATAAAACCCAGTAATAATATTGAATAATATTTACCTATATATTATCAGAATGCTTCAACCCGCGTATCGGCTACTAACTACACATCAAGTATTCACATCGGCTATCACTCCAGTATCCACTACAACTCGACTGTAGCGGCCGAACATCACTAGGTTACTAACAAACGAAAATAAACCAAAAAACGCAAATGTTGGCACCATAAATCGGGCCATACATCGGGAATGGTTTGACCTACGGACGTGGGGAAGGGCTCATTCGATTCCCAAAGGTATGTTCTTCAAATAGGAAATTATTTAGGCCGATTCGACTAGTTTTGAGGTTTTCAGGGATTTTACAAAACTTTTACAGCCCTTAAAGGGCACTTTAAATTGAGTGAGGGAGCTGGCTTAAGAATTAGGGCGTCGTCGGACCAAGATGGATTTTTCCTGAAAATTTCAGATTTTTTGCTCCAGTCGTTTCGGAGATATCGTGCGTATGGCGTACGGCGGACGGACGGAAAATTTTTTATTGCAGATTCGGATTCTACACCCTTTGAAACGTAAACCATGAAATTTTCAGGGGGGTTAGAATTTTTTTTCAGAGCGATTAAAATGGTTTATTATTGAAAAATAAACCAAAATGTCCCCGTCCATCTGCTGTACGCCGTACGCACGATTTCTCCCAAATGGCTGGAGCAAAAAAACCGGAAATTTTCAGGAAAAGTCAATATTGGTCCGACAACGCTCTAATTCTTTAGTCAGCACTCTCACTTAATTTAAGGTGCCCTTCAAGTGTTGTCAAAGTTTTGTAAAATCCCTAAAAAATCTCAAAAAAAGTCAAGGCGGCCTAAATTTGGGATTTCCTTTGTTTTAGCCAGCTCTTACACCCTTGTTAACTTGGCTGACTTCATATCATTGTTATCAAAGTGACTTCATTTTCCTAACTAAGTAGTGGAAAAGCATCATATTTTGTGATATTGTTGGCTACCCGCAAAACCTCAACTTTGGCAGAAGCTCCCTAAGGTTTTATTCAACAACACTTTTATTTATTTGATTGATTCAGTATATCGATGAATACGAATTGAATTATATATTTCCATACTCGTTCATTGAGCATGTACTCATTGATTTGAAATACAGCCTCCCTCAGTTAGCTGCACAACCGTTTATATCTTCACCTTAACAGACACCAGTGAACCTAGCAAACTCATAAACTCATATGACCGGAATGATGACTGATAATTCTGATAATACTCATATCGGTGACATTTTGAATCGAAGAAGCTGATAACTTCACATTGTACCCCACTGTAGTGTATACGGCTCTCAACCAGATGTTTATTAATTTGAAAATAAGCGGAAGACTATGCTGGAAGCGTAGTTCACAAAAAAGTCACGACGCCAGCAGTGCCTCATGGAGTGTGCTCCAGCGAGCCTCTCCTGCAAGCCTCTTCCCCCACCCTGGGGGTCACCCTCCTCCACCTGGTCGGGTCTCGAATCTTTGTTTCCAGGAGACGGAACTTCCTGGCCACGTGCACGCCTGTTAATCCGACACCCCGCCAGATTTGAACTCAATCAAAGAGGAGGCTGGGGGGAGGCTTACACAAATTTAAATCCATTCGTATTTACACTTATGAATGTCAATTTGTTCGTATTCGGATTCACACCTTAGGGTAATGTGAATCAGATTCGTATTCGTATTTACAAATACGAATTCGTCTATCTCTGCCTTATCATATCAATTCAGCAGATAATTAATAAATCACATTATCATCTGCACGTGTTGCTCTGGAGATTCCCCACTGCAAGTTACTTCCTCATGTCTATAATATGAGTATATATGTTGAACCTTCTTTCGGCCTTGAATGAAAACTGGTGGAGTCTTGCTTGTTACAAGGATTCGAGCGTTGTGGTTGTGGCGCTAAATCTATTAATGAGAGCTACTAACACACGAGCTAGCTCAAGTGGGATAATAGAATCGTAATTTGCCAACTACCCTCCAAAACAGAACACTGTTTGATCACTACTAATCACCACTGTGAATTAATTCATTAGTGACACATTTTAATAATAGTTTTGAATTCGAGGGAGTTCGGCGTGTTTTGACCCAAGTGAGTAACAAGGTGAAAGATGCTACGTCAGGGATGTTGAATCGAGAGTCATTTTATTAATTATTTTTCTGGGTCCTACTGAATGCGCCAACTGTTAGGGCCCAAAAAATATTAAATATTTATACCTCTGAATGAGTTCGAACTTGCGTCCTTAACACTGAGGAGAAATTTCCCTTTAGTTGCAAAACTCCAACAGGTTGGGTTTAATCAAACCTCTTCGTCTGTGGGTTATCCTCCCTGAGCAGGAGAAGAACCCTTCTAGTATGTGGTACATTATTTTAACTCGGCGCCTCTCGCCATATCTTGCGATTGTATTCTAAATACCACAAAAAGACCATTTATATTTCAGCGAGATAGAACGACTGGGAACTAAATTACCCACTAGGGCGCTTCAAATGATCCTGTATTTTCATCCCTTATAAATTACTTCTAGATTTCCAAAGGTTGTTGGATGACCATGTCAAAATATGACTCCGTGAATACCAACCTTTACTAGTCCCTTTGTACAAAATAAAAGCTGATACCAAAATATCTAGAATGGTGCAATATACTGTATATGGACAAGACGTAGGATTCATCCATTCAATTAATCATGCTGTAATTTTGGTTCATTATTTTCAATAATAAACCTTTGTAATCGACTAAAAAAAAAAAGATTGTCAGCCCCTCGAATTTTTTAGTTTCACGTTTCGAAGTGTGTGGAATCCGAAAATCGAATTTTAAAAATCCATCCATCCGCCGTATGGAGTTTTTTTCTGAAACTACATAACCAACTAATGAAACTTGCGGTCTAGTTCGGCCTGAATTCTCGGCGTCGATCCAATCCAGCCTCAAAGGTTGAAATCAAAGGGCTGAAATGTCAAAAATATTGATATTGAAAAGTTTCGAAATAGACTTCCTTTAGAACTTTAGGATAGAGTCCCTTCAATGAATCGCCTGTACACAGCAAAAATTGCCTAGTGCCATGTAAGGATCGCATGTGTTGATAATTATAAGGAGATATAAAGAATAGTTATGAGGAACTCTTGAAACGAAATTCCACCGCATTTATTAGAGTGAAATTTTGTTTCAAGAGTTCCCTTTAAACCCGAGTTTTTCAAGTAATTGTGGACAAGTGAACCCTTGGTTAGTAGGTAAACCTACTAATTCAATCAGAAACAACATGAAATATTTAAAAATGAGAGGTAGACTATTATCAATTAAGAAAATTGTAACTCTCAGAACCCTAAACTTTGAGAAAAACAGTTGACGTATGTTCCGTTTAATGAAAAAACACGATGAAACTTAAGTTGAATATTTTGGAATCGTTCTTTTCCACAGAGAGATGTGTCCTAATTATACTCCAACAAATGTGTAAGCAAATTAAGATAAATGCGTAGGAATGCTAAAATTATATACTCATTAATTCGAACAGTAAACCTTTTATAGTCATGAACACTACCTGTTATTCGGTTGTTGTACCTTAGCCGAAACTTGCTAGTTTGACGTAGACTGTAACACTAGTGTGGTTACCTCAATGGATTCACTGTATTTTTTTTTTTTTCTCTCAATAAAATTTCAAGATTCGTCATACCGAAACGTCCTGAGTAGAAGTGTTGTCAAACTTCAGGAAGGAGGACAATTGAACGAACTGAAGAAAAAATGGTGGAAAGAGAAAAGAGGAGGTGGCTCTTGCTTGGTAAGTAGTTAGCGTTTCTTTTATATTTTAAAACACAATTAAGTTGGGATTTTAACCAACTAAATTGTAGTACTTGCCAAGTTGTTGTAAACTTATTTGGTTCCTTCCTGTTACCCTCCCGACATTTTCAAAAATTATTTCGTAATATTAAACTCAGCTAGGTAAGTACTGTAGTAGACCTACTGTACTGTGTTTATGGTTTGGAACTACAATGATCCTTTATTCTAATGATGAACTCAAACATGTGTAGGCCTCCTGCCATCCGTTGGCCTACAGGTGGGTGAGAAACCAGTAGGGGTGGAACCTGGTGGTAGAATCCAGTTTCCACCGGTTTCCTTCCCCTGGAGGATTTGAAACCTGGCTCAGGTGGAGGAGGGAGACCCCCAGGGTGGGGGAAGTCAGGCCACCTAGGCCCCCTTGACCAGATCTCAGTAGCTAGAAGTCTTTTCACTGCAATCTAGTTAACAACTCTTCAAAGTCAAAACCCCCAAGCAATTGAATTCTCAGCACCATAGATTAAAAATATACAATGAGAGGAAAAACCTGTTGGTTGGCAAAAGACTCTGACTAACCTCATCAGTTCTTACCAAAAGCTTTTTGAGCGAAAAGTTGGGGTTGTGAACAATTACTCGTTTTATGTCAAGCTTAAACCTGATGCACACCCTATCTTGCAGAAAGCACGCTCAGTTCCCTTTTCAATACAGAGTGAGGTTGCAGATGAGTTGGACCATTTGGAGCATGAGGGCATAATAGAACAAACAGATTTCATCCAGTGGGCTACACCTATCATCCTAGTTGTCAAAGCCAACAATGATATCCGCATATGTGCTGACTGCAGCAGGACAGTCAACCGATTCTATGATATTCCGCAGTTCCCCCTCCCAAGGAATGAGGAAGTCCTTGCAGCTCTCTGCAGTGGAACTCATTTTTCCACCATGGACATTTTCCAAGCGTTTTACATATCCCAACGACACCTCAAATGGCAGAGGTCCTTACAGTAAACACACAAAATTGTTTAAATAAATGCAATCGCATGATGTTTGGCGTCTCTGGGGCATTTAAGGAAATTACTGGAGGTTATTCATGCAGAAGGATTTTGATTGAGTCGAGCCAAATGCAACTTTGCCAAGAATAATATCGACTATTTAGGCCATACCATAGAAAATAATTATATACGACCAATTTTCGGTAATGATATTACCTATTAGGGACTTTCCCACCCCTGAAGAAAAAAAAAAAAAAAAAAAAAAACCTAAGGCAATTCCTCGGTACGGTAAATTTCTACCATAATACCTAATTCTGCCGCTGTTTTGGCTCCACTTCATAATTCACTAAAGAAAAATGTTGCAAATTCACTGGGGTTTATTATTCAATTGGCTTGCGTTCATGATTTGAATTTCTTCCATGGTTTGGAGTGTCCCTGTTTCACAGGTGATAGAGCGATTATTGAATTTCAGGAGATAATGATATTGAAGCCAATTGAATAACAAACCCCAGTGAAAGATTTTGCAGCATTTTTTTGTTTTTCAAGTTTACTCCAGTATCCTCGTTACTGGAATCACTAGGTTACTGCAATCAAAACAAAAACAATAATAAACCAAAATAACGCAAATGTTGGCAGCATAAAAAAGTCCAAATCTAGGCCGCCTTGATTTTTAGAGATTTTACAAAACTTTGTCAACCCTTAAAGGGCACTTTAAATTAAGTGAGAGTGCTGACTAAAGAATTGGGGCGTTGTCGGACCAACATTGATTTTTTCTGAAAATTTCAGATTTTGTGCTCCAGCCGTTTGGGAGAAATCGTGCGTAGGGCGTACGGTGGACGGACGGAAAAATTTGTTTTGCAGATTTGGATTCTACACCCTTTGAAACGAAAACCATGAAATTTTCAGGGGGGGCTGGAATTTTTTTTTTCAAGAGCGATTACAATGGTTTGTTATTGAATAATAAACCAAAATGTTTCTTTTATCTGGAACGACAAGTGCGAGGAGATCTTCGAAAGCATTCAACAACTACTATGTTCCGAACCATGCCTGGCGATCTTTTGTCCAAAGAAAGAAACTGTGGTTTTCACAGATGCCAGTTTGGAGGGAATAGGAGCTGTCCTTGAACAAAAACAAGCTGACGGCACCTTTAAGCCAGTAGCTTTCTTCTCAAAAAAACAAAAGAGCCACTTATTTCGAATGTTTAGCCATAAAAGAATCTCTCATGTTTTGGCAACATAGACTTATAGGCTTAAAATTTGTGGTTTTCACGGACCACAAACCACTAGAGGGTCTTAATGTCCAAACCAAGTTTGACGAGGAGCTGTGTGAGTTGCTTTTGCATTTGTCACAATTCCATTTTGAAGGGAAGTATTTGCCAACCGCCAGAAACCTGGAGGCCGATTGCTTCTAACTTAACCCGGTTCTGGAAAATAATCAAGCTAACTCAGAACTTAGAGTTACTACTTTGATCGAGCTTAAACACATTATCGACAGTCAGAATAAAGCACATAATGAATTAACAAATAAGATTACCGTAATAAATGAAAACAACGTATTGTATTCGGTATGCAAAAATACAAAAGAAAATAATAATTTCGGATGAGTTTGCCAAGGACCTCATAAAAAAGTGCACCTTAAGTTTGGCCATACAGGCACCACACAAATTGAGCTGACTATTGGGCCGTATTTTTATAACGACAATTCAAAAAGAAGATCAGCCAATTTTGCCAAAATTGCCCGGTATGCATTAAGAACAAGAGTTGGATTCCATTCAAATTTGGCCACCTCTCCCACTTGGGACCGGCAAACAAACCCTTCGAATACATGTCAATAGATACCATTGGGGGTTTCTCCGGAAATAATTCAACCAAGAAATACTGCCATTTACGGGTTGATCATTTTACAAGGTACGCCTTTGCGGTGACATCTAAAAATCAAAAGGCATCGGATAAGGTCATAGGGTTGAAAATGTCCTGGCAGACCAGTATGCTGCCCTAAATTCGAATACCTTCAAAGATTTCCTAGAGTCGAAGGATACCCGACTTTTATTTACCACTGTTGAGGCAATAGAAGATAGCGAGACAAAACCAGTAATTTCTTGAGTCCTAGATGGACCTTATATTGTATTATAACAACTTGTGTCACCGTGATGTTGTGATGTGCGCGAGTGATGATCGCTGATGATGTTTGAACCCCCGTGTCAACCAATGAAACTTCAGCACCCCCTCTTCTTCATCTGCGCCTAAGATTCGTCTGCCTTTCCCAGCAATCAGTTCGCTCTGAACACCTCCGCAATATATTCCTTGAATTCGTTTCATTTCGTTGGCTGGAACCTTCGCCATCTTGGTTGGTGCGTGCACTCCTGCTTGGATCATCTGTACTCCCTGTTCTTCAGGATTCCTCTTCATTTGAAGATTTATTATTATCGAACCGTCATCGATCGACGTAAGTTAATATTGAGAGCCGCCAAATATGTATGCCAACTGCTTTGCCCCCAAAGAGAGAGTTCTGGACACCATGACCATGAATTACAAACTCCTCTTATTTTATTTGCAGCTTTTCATCCAGAAAGCAGAACCACATCACATCACTCCACACCGAAGATCTCTCACGCATTCTCGCTTCCCGTCGTCATCACGTCTTTCTTGGTGCGCTTGGGTCCAGGGCTTCCTTGGCTTACCACGGCGAAAATCGGTAGCTTCCCGTTTGAAGATTTACCTCGACGCCACGTGGTATCGTTGGGTAGTGAGTTCCTGCACTGAACATTGTGATTTCGAACATATAAACGGTCAGACTTTCCATTTCTTCTTAATAATAATTTAATTGTCATCAATTTGAGGCAAAAGGTATTAATTATCAAGCATTCTATTTGTTTTCCGTTCATTATTTAATACGGCTTCGTATAAATTTATTTGAACTTATTGTTCACCTTCGAAGGAGCTCCTTTTAATTAGGGATAACTCATTTCATTTCGCATAAAGTATCTTTTAATTTTTATATTTATATATGTCAACGATTTCGTCAACAAAATTGAATTTTCATTAAGATTTGGGTTAATTGGTTGTTCTAATTATTTAAGAACGCCCCTACTCAGTCTAAACAACCACAGTCGATTGTCCCTTTTGCAATGGAACGAATGAGCGATTAAATCAGACCCATGTGAACCGCCTTCGTTGCAAGATAAACGAAAATTTGAACAACAAGACACGATCCTGTAAGTTCTGCTTCAGGACTGCATCTCTGAGTATAATAACACTATCCATAGTTCCACAAAATTTAGCCTTAATTATTTGCTTTTAGGAAAGAAATTCGATTTGATAAGAGGCATTCGACTGGTCCATACATAATTTCAAAACAAATCTCTAGTGCACCATATCAAGTAGATACAGGATATCAAAAATACAAATCCAACATTTTTATGTTTCAAAATTGTACCCGGATAGCAGGTGCAGCATGTTGCAAACCTATCCTATTCTCTTGTGTACTTATCTTAGCTTGGTTGTAACTTAACTTTAACTTATCTTGCTTGTAACTTGTCTTTAGCTTATCTCGCTGTTATTTTAACTTAATTTCAACTTGTCATGTAAACTTACTTTGCAAACTCATCCATGCGCAGGAGTTTCCGGCGCCGTGTGCTGGGTTTTTGGGTGTTGGGGTGTAAATAGTCCCACCCGTTGATTGGGTTTCGATCATTTCTGAAGCAGCACTTGTTTAGGTGCCCCTTGTGATTGTACTCCTATTCATAGTCTATTACTACCTCGCAGGCAGAGAGTTACCTTGCTGTTGTTTCTTATCGTTGAGCTTACACGTTTCAATATTGTTTCATCTTATTTTGTGAACAGTCAGTCGGCTGCAGGCCACACGGATAGAAAAAGCTCTGAGCCTGTTTGATATCTTGAATATCTAATTTCGCGTGTTTGTATCAGATACAAAAGTTACTCATCGTATTTGGAGTTTTTATTCACATGCAAATTAGAACCTAGGACTCGGACTTACATATATATGTAAGTCCGAGTCCTGGGTTCTAATACGGTATAGGTATACCCTGTATATGTATAGGCCGTTACTTGGACGTTTTCAAATTATTTGCAAATCTAAGTATGCCGCTGGAATTTCACATCGTTTCATTCTTTAACAGTAATTTTTTAAAAATAACTAAAGGGTGAAAATTAGCCTGAAAAGTAAATTTTGTCAAATTCTCCCCCTTAATTTTGAAACGTTTAAGCCTGTAAGCCTAAAAAATGCGCAAATGCCTCAGCTTTCCAATGGTATAATTAGTTTTTATGTTTTAGAGGGAACTTTTTTTTTGAGAAAATTGAGATTTTATGCAAAAAAACGGGTGTTTTCAAGCACATTTGGTTTTACTTTAATTCGCTCGAATTGTTCAAAATATCCTCCGTTCTCGCGGATGCAGAGGGTCGCTCGTCTTCGAATGGAGTCGACCGCACAATGAAGGTTACGGTGGTTCTGGCGGATCAGATCCCCGCATGGTATTAGTGGCTGATACCAAAAAAATGTCCAAATTCCACCGGTTTGGAGGTGTTTTTGATTAATGGACTTGTTACGGATTTTTTATTGCTGCTCCTTGACAATGAAATATTTGATTATCTGGAAGATATGCCCCTGGAACAGAGGAGGGGTCTATGGTTCAAAATGGATTGGTGCCCAGCTCACAAAGCCGTACCGTCACAGTATTATGAAATTATGAACCAATAGGAAGATGAATATTTCGGAAAATACTTGATTCAACAGTGATGCCCCCAAACAATAACATCCATACTCCTCATCCTATTTTCTTAAAAAAATCTCTGAAGGCACTTTTTCTCTAAAAATCTCTAAGGGGCACTTGTTGTTGGAAACTGGTTGTAGAATATGTGTGCGAAGTTTTTCGGATCATACGCTGTACACCCTGTATACATACCTATGGCACGCTTCTCTCGGCACATCATTGTCAAAATTTCTAAAAACCAAAATTAGTTTTCTCTCAATTTGAAAAAGGCAAAAGCCGAAATATTAAAAATAGTTTGTGTCGTACTGTTATTGTTTCTATCTAAAACTATTGTATAAGTATATATAACTCAAATAACTACGCTGAATTAGTCCTCCACCAATATCAGAACATACATTGGAAGCTTTTGAATGAGCAACTAATCCCGTTACTAAATGTAGTGAGACTAGTTAGTAGAAGCTTGGCTAATGAAGCAAATGCGATCGTTAAAAATGCAAATGAAATGTTGAACGTTTTTCGATCAAACCATCTGAGAAAGCTCTCAGCTCTATATATTGAACATTTACGGAAAGGCCAGTCAATACAAATAAGGATCCCTCAAAGACCACCAGGGTACAGAGAGTACATAGCTCCTCAACAGAAATTAAGCAACCATAAAAGAACTGCACCAGTTGCTGAACATGTTACTCCTGGGGAATCTGTTGATCCACCATCTCCCACATCAAATGTATGTAACCTTTCATCCCGCCCACTGAATGACATTGAAACTAATTTGCTAGCAAAAGGACTAACGTTCACCCCAACACCACAACCAGATCATATAAAACTTCAAGAAGACATTGAAGAATTTTGTTGGCGTCTAAGGTTGAAATATTACTGGCACAATAACTCAAACTCAGATTTAGACCAAAATACCACTGAACATTTACACCCTTCTTTACAGAAATTCAAACTCCCTTCAAATTTTGATCCAAAACTCAACAGCCAAGCTAGACTACCTGCAACACACCCTCTTGAACAGTACATCTCCCAACTAATACAACGCACGTCAAGTTCAACTTTTCTAAATTCTCTAAAGCCTCGAGACAACCTTTCTCAATCTGAACGCTGTGCACTGAAAACCTTAAAGTCAGACGCATCCATCAAGATCATGCCGGCTGATAAAGGCTCAACAGTGGTGATCATGAACAGTCGGGATTATGAAAGGGAAGCAATGAGGCAGTTGAGTGACACAAGGTTTTATGAAATGGTAGGTAGTGATCCAACTGAAGAATTAGCTGTCAACCTGCGGAGGTATATTAAACGGAATGGAAGAAAAGAAGGACTAAGCTCAAACGATATCAATCACTTAGTTCCAGATGAGCCCAAATGTCCTGATTTCTACCTCTTGCCTAAAATTCATAAGCCTTATTCTCTTCCTGACCAACCACCTCCAGGCCGCCCAATAGTTGCAAGTTTTGGATGTGTAACGGAACGGATATCTGCTTATGTAGATTCATACCTCCAACCTATTGTGCAGGGGCAATCGTCCTACATCAAAGATACATATCATTTCCTTGATGTTCTAAAAGAGCTTAATGTTCCATCAAATGTAATTCTTGTGACTATTGACGTCAACTCTTTATACACGGAAATACCCCATGAAGAAGGTCTTCAAGCAATTACTCACTTCCTCCAACAGCGCCCTGTGACAACCCCCTCCACTAGTTTCCTAGTGAAACTTGCAGAATATGTGCTACAAATGAATGTTTTCAAATTTGGTGGAAATGTATATCTTCAAAAAAGAGGAACGGCGATGGGTACACGCATGGCTCCATCTTACGCCAATTTATTCATGGCCCATTTAGAAACCCGTTTTTTGTCATCAAGAGAAAAAGTTCCTCTCCTGTGGAAAAGATTCATTGATGACATATTTCTGATATGGTCCCATGGAGAAGATGAGCTGATAATTTTCCTCCAGGAGCTCAACTCGCAATTTTCAGTGAAATTCACGTGGGCCTATTCCAAGACATCAGCCACATTTCTCGATGTGGATATGTTGATGGTGGATGGACGCTTTTCGACAGCAGTACATGTCAAGCCTACGAATCAACAATTGTACTTACATTACGATAGCTGCCATCCCCCCCACACAAAGCGCTCTGTTCCTCGATCATTGTCCATCAGGGGACATCGAATTTGTAGCAATCGAGAGGATCTAGAGCGTTTTTTAACTGGATTGCGAGGTAAGCTAGTGGAGAGGGGCTACCCCCAAAGGTTCCTCCAAGACAGAATGATCCCTGCAAGAGGCCGCTACAGACAAAATCCGCCTGCTCCTTCAGAACGAGTGCCATTGGTCACAACATTCTTTTTCGGAGCACAGAAGATCAATGGCATACTCCGAGAGCTCCATACCATCCTATCTTCAAATCCCCAAACACAAGAAGTTTTCTCCGAGACACCACGTGTTGCCTACAGGCAAGGGAAGAAGATTGGCGAGATTTTGTCTCATCGACACTCGGATCTGCAGCCAGAGGAATCTCAACAGCCAGGGACACATCCTTGTAGAAGGCCAAGGTGTAGATTGTGCAATCTGGTGATTGAGGGCTCTACGTTCTCCTCCTCAAACTCCAATCACTCTTATAAGTGCCGGGGTTCATCAGAGTGCCAATCTAGGATGTGTGTCTATCAACTCATCTGCAAGAAATGTTCGCCCCCAGAAGCTTTTTACGTTGGCAAAACCACGACGCCTCTCAACATCCGGATGAACAACCATAGGGCCTCAGTAAGTCAGAGCCGGCAGCTTCCTGTAGCCCTCCATGCTCAGACCCATCAAGCCTCATTCGACGACTGCTACGGCGTAAAAGTTTTATGCACCATGCCAAAGGGGAACGATCGGCTTCTTCAGCAATCAGAGAGGGCACACATACGAATTTTGGGAGCCAACAAACCACCTGGGCTTAATTTAAATCAATAGAGTGCAACGTGCTGGGAAATGAGGCAACAATAAAAAATGGATACAACCCCAAGATCAATTGTTGTTGCCGGTTGGTTATGAAAAGCATCAACAGAGAAATCAAGCAACCAATCCCACAACAACGACCTGTTGTATCATTCTCCTAAAAGTTTTGAAAAAGGCAAGAGCCGAAATATTAACTACATTCTTTCTTCTTTCTTCTTTGTCTGTAAAATTTATCAATATCTGCATATAGTTCAGTAGAACCGTCGAGGAGAAGTTTGTTTTTACATATAACCCATCTTGCATCATTTGAAGCCTCAGGCATCTTGCACAGCACTTTCACCCCGAAGCATTCATCAAATGATGAATTATGGAAACGTGCGTGCACCCCAACCGGGAGTGCTCTCTCTTGAGCCACTGAGGCCCTATGGTTGTTCATCCTCAGGTTTAGGGTTGCAGCCTTTCCCACATAAAAAGCGGAACTGTCATCACATTTCCGGCAGATCAGTTGGTAAACACAGTTCTTCGACTGGCACTCCGCGGATCCATTACATTTGTACGAATGTGAAGTGTTTGGAGAGGTGAAGTCAGATTCTTCAATGACCAAACTGCACAACTTGCACCTCGGTCGTCCACATGGATGCAAACCCCGGTCGGGTGGCTGAGATGGAGGATGGCGATGGGATAACAAGTTCCCAATCGTTTTTCCTTGGCGGTAACTCACTCTTGGAGTTTCACGGAAAATATCCCGTGTCTGTGGACTTGAAGCCAGTATTGATGGAAGGTCACGAAGAATAGTGTTAATTTTTTGGGCACCGAAAAAGAATGTAGTAATTAGTGAAGGTCTGTCCGTTGGTGATCGTAGAATTTGTTGGTATTTGACATGTGATGGAACAATTCTATTTTCAACAAACTTTTGCGGGTATCCCCGTTCCAGCAACTTGCCCTTTAACCCAGAGAGATAACCCTCCAGGTTCTATATATATATACTTATTTGCTTGTTGGTTCTACTGAACTATATAGTCAATTAATTTTGAAGAGAAATTTCACAAATAGAAGAATAGAAAGTAAGTCTGATATTTCGAATGTATTCTTGATCACAGATTTGGAGAGAAATAAATTTCTTGCATTTGGGAATATTGTAACCATGGCTTGGTTGATAGTTGTTTCGATTCTTGGATTTCAGTCGTTCAAGTTGAGGCCAGGTGTTCGATTTGCTCCAAGTAACAATCTATGGGCTCTTTCGGCCTACGCCCATGTCAACGCGCAAGGTGCAAACTGTGTGCTTTGGTAATTGAGGGTCCAGACTTCTCCTCTGCAAACACCACGTACACTTATAAGTGTCGAGGTTCAGCAGAGTGCCAGTCCAAAAAGTGTATTTACCAACTAGTTTGCAAGAAGTGCACCGAAGCATTCTACGTCGGTAAAGCAACGACCCTCAATTTGCGGATGAACAATCATAGGGCATCTGTAAACCAAAGCCGCCCACTCCCAGTTAAAGCTCACGCATCATCCCATGACGCAACATTTGACCAGTGCTTTGGCGTTAAAGTGTTGAAAAAGCTTCCGGATGGGGCTAATGATAGATTGCTCCAGCAATCCGAAAGAGCCCATAGATTGTTACTTGGAGCAAATCGAACACCTGGCCTCAACTTGAACGACTGAAATCCAAGAATCGAAACAACTATCAACCAAGCCATGGTTACAATATTCCCAAATGCAAGAAATTTATTTCTCTCCAAATCTGTGATCAAGAATACATTCGAAATATCAGACTTACTTTCTATTCTTCTATTTGTGAAATTTCTCTTCAAAATTAATTGACTATATATATATATATATATATATTATGAAAAAAAGAAAATCAGATTAGTCTATCTAAAAATCAATCTAAATTTTTGGCATGTTATCAAATTGAAAATTTTGGCAAATTAATTTGAACCTTTGGCACAAATCAATTTTAATATTTTTGGCATCTCAATTTAAACTTTCGGCGACTTAATTTCAACTTCCGGCATACCACTTACAGCGTTTGGCATACCAATTTATACTTTTCACAAACCCAACTAATCCAACAATCCACCCTATATAATGATCAATAAATGTTTTTTTCTCTCATTTTTGGCTCTATTCTTTCCAATGATAAGCCTTTGTAATTGTATATTTCTGAACCTACAAATGACTCCTCACAATGACACGGACAACTACGAATCATAAAAATAATAAGCTCATGAGTGAGAATTGACAGCGTTTTACGTTTTAAGGTGCGTAGATTCTAAATCTGCAATGTCCGTGTGCCGTACAAAAGGCCTCAGAATTGTAAAAAATCCTATCTTTCGCACATAAAC
>JAVIWC010001303.1:0-259602 GCA_031894815.1 Creontiades dilutus | reverse complement strand
TTTACAAAAAACCATATCATTATTGGATTGTTGTTTAACTACCCTATTATCTTACCTAAGACGTAATATCTACCTGCTTCACTGTTCTTTGCTATGAAATATGAAAGAGCCATGGACCATACCGAGTAAACAAGAATTATTATAAATGATAGAATATATTTGTTGAAACGAAGAAGAAATGTGTTATAAAATACATGTAAAACGATTAGTTTTGACATTACAAAAACGTCACAACCCAGATTTTCTGCTCTGAAAGCAGAAACAGAGTTTTGGAGGGGAGGACCCTCACTGAAATTTTGGAGCCATTTATTTGCCATTTTCTTAAAAGTTCGCAAGAATGAATTTGATTGGGAGAATTCTGAGATTTGTTTAAAATGGCAAATTTGTTGGGAAAATTCTGAATTTGAGTGGGAAAAGCCATGCTTAGTGATAGCTGGTAAGCAATACAGACGTCAAAATCAAATCCTTTGGCATAACTACATGAAAAAAAAAAAAAACGTCTGCCAAGTGGGTGTGGCACATAGCTTCCTCGTATCCATAACATGGCTGTATAGATCATTGAAAATAATAATTTCAATTAGGCGAAGTAAATATTGAATTAGGGTAAATTTATTGTTATGCAGGAGCATAACTTGAGAAAATACAGGCATGTTCAACTATTGAACAAACTATAAAATATACCTAATAATAAAAATTGACATTGATGGATAGATGACTGAAGTGATAAATAATTATTATGACATTTCTAAAGAAATCGGTCAAGAACTCCCGGAGTTATGCTTGTGGCAAGAATTTCACGTGCAGAGGCTGCTATTGATCCGGGGGTAATGAAACTCATACGGGACCATCTACACCCCGACCCGCACAATCCCTGAAAATGTCATCAAAATCGGATTATAACTTCGTGTAGTTTTGCCCGTAACAAGGATTTGCTGACAGACAGACAGACACACAGACACTCAGACAGACACAGGACCAAAATTGATCTTTGCGGACCGCTGCTTTAATTCAATCGGATATGGTATGAGCTGAAAATTATCGATACAAACATTGGAAAGTACTTAACCCTGGTCGAATAAGGAATAGCAGATTTGAGATTTTGTCTCTCTCAAAGTCAGCCTAATTGAAAATGGTAGTTGCATACTGCTTTAGGGACTCTTTGCTGTTTCACGTACGTAAGAAAATGTCTGTTTAATAATTTGTTAAAGTAAATGTTTAAAATGTGCGGTCACCATTTTGCCGTTCAACAAATTTAATACGGTAGACAAGGATTTCCTCCCTCAGAATAAAATTGTTCTTCGAAATCGAATCCCGAGCTTTTCCAAAAATTACCGCTACTTCTACTACCGCTTTTCTGCATCTGCTCTCGGACTAAGTCTTCTCATCTCACACAACACCATGGACCTTCAGACAAGTTTATTACGTTCATCGCCACGGATATAGAATTCTAGATTCTAAAGAAACCGTGGTCACACATGTCCACCGCTCTCGGGGCCATCGGCGTTGTTTGTCCACTCGGTGGGATGTTTACGGTGTTCCGTTCCACGCAGGGTTGGCCTGAACAAACGGTTTCATGGCGAGTAAAGCGAGACAGAACGGAGGTAAGGGGACGTTGTGATGAATGAAGGGAAGTCCAGGCGGTCGCCTGGGTGGATTGAAAGGGGAGGGGGAGAGGGTTACCCCATTTTATGAATCACACTAATTAGAGGGCTGGATGGATGAGGTTTTGTTAGAGGTGGCCGACCCCGACGCGACCGACCCCCACACCAACATGACAAGCTCGCTAGAAATTCAATGAAAAAGAAGTCAATTCAGTTTGAAATTAATGGGTGTTGAATCTTTAATGAACATTGACACTGTGCTCATTTTGTGATGTAAAAGAAAGAAGAAATGTGGATATGTTAATAGCCTCCAAACTTGGTAGCTGAACACTGACGCGACTAACCCCCAACATGACAAACTCGCTGGAAATTGGCTGAAAAAGAAGAAAATTCATTTGGAAAAATATGGATTCATAGATGGATGATGAATCCCCAATGAAAACAGACATATTTTTCAATCAGTGGTGAAACAAAAAGTTGAATTTTGAATTAGTCCATAACCTCAGAGAGTTGTCCACCCACAACACGATAAACTAGCCAGAAAATTAATGAAAAAAGGAGAAAAGAATCAGTTTGAAATTAATATGTGATGAATCTTCAATAAAAACAAAAGAATAGTTCAATCAGTGGTGCAGCAGCAGTATGGTAATAACCTCTAAACGTTACAGCGCAACAATAAAGTCATGAAGATTCTAAAAGAGAGCTAAACTGTTAACGTCCCTTATTGTAGATCGACAGCAGAAATCTGCATGCACAACTAGTTGAATATGGTTCCTCTCATATTTATATGGGCTTACATGTGGAACTAGTTGAAGGAATCTCACCATCAATAAGGAAATTTTATCTCACTCTCGCTATGTTACAAGTAATTGTAGTAGTCAATAAAGGTATTTACCAGTTTAGACGCTTGGCATATCATTATCCAGAGGTAATCGAGTTGGATCCAGTTAAATCTCGACTGTTTCCAATAATGGATTGCTGAACGATTCTATATTTTAATTTATCAGTCAAGCCTTAGGAGAACATTACAAGTTAGGTTTTACTGTTGTTTTACTGTATTGTTGAAATGAAACGAGTGAAGAACATATCGAACGGCACTGGTGCTATGAAAATGATTAAAGAATGATGAGAATGTAGGATGAATTTCAGTTCACGGCTGAAATTCATACGTTCACCACTTGAAGTGCTTCAAATATCCTACAAATACCTATTAAGCATATGTTAAATACAGATTTACAATAAACACTTTAAATCATTCACTATGGGAAACACAATTGAGCATTTTAATCATGCTTTCAGACCTGTGACAAACTTGACCTAAAAAATGAAACATAGGAAAGTTTGCTCATATAGTTATGCTCATATGTTCGATCGCTCTTCCATTTTCGTTTTGTAACAAGCCTCGGAAATGTTGAATTTCATGATGGAAGAGAGGATTTGGAGGGATAACGCCTAGAAAACACACATTTTTTACAAACTATGTCGACTTTATCCTGTCTATAATTCTTAGCCGACAGCGGAAATGCCCATTTTGACCAATCAAGGTCTAACATAGTCAATAATTTTGTCTAGTATTGAAACTTATTTCGTAGCTTTCAACTTTCATTATAGACCGGGGTAATAAAGATACACTGTTATATCCTTAGTATTTTCATCTGAATTTAATAACTGTTCTTTTCTATCCAAATTCAGTAATTTCTTCAATTTTAGTCAAGTTTTGAAGAGAAAAAAATCTCAGATGTTGAATTTTATTTCAGGAGGGGCAAAATCCGGTACATTCAAGCAATGCGCGAAATTTTCAGCCTATATATGTGATTTTTTTTGTTCGATTAAGAGCTTGCACTAGTTTTGTAACTCATTTTAGTTTCAAAATCCATCATAAAGGTGATAATTCCTACGATTTCCTCTAAGCCAATATTTTGGAATATTATTGAATATTCCACAAAACCGGCCAAATATTTTAGAGACATACCAAACTAGAAATATACACTGTTATACACTTGACCTGGTTAAGAAATAATGAACGGTATTAAATGATGATATTAGCGTTGCTATCGCGTTATATTTTTATACCAGCGTTAAAAGGGCGCTATTATTATGCGGTCAGACTCTCAAAGTCGGCTATTGAACACGGCACCTATTAGCTGTTCGTCAATACGGCGGTAAGGGCCTTAGCAATGGCTTGGGGGTTGAGCATTACGAAAAAAAGTACTTGACAATGGGGAAACTTTCTAAAGAAAGATTATGGAACATTGAGTAGGAAGCGGTACATCGATCCATCCACGTGGAAGTATTCTCCGATGTTCAAAACCCTAAATTTCCTCGAATGAAATAAGACGGTAACAGAACTGATGGCGTCTTCTTTTCATCAGTTATTGGAGCTATGGGACCTTCAACATTTCTTGCTCCTTCAACCTTTTGCAATTCTTCAATCATTTATATTTCGAAAAGGCAATAAACCGCTTCCGTTTCCAGCCACTCAAATTATAAGTGTGTTTGGCTTGAAGCTTTTGCTAAATTGACCAGATTCACTATCCAGTTCATTATTGAGTTAATTGGAGTTTGCGTTTAGAGCTACATACCCTGTTCACCCATACATACATTTAGACATTTTTAATTACACGGAACAAAGACTTTAGGTACGTACATCGTTTTCATCGAAAAACTTCATAGGTGTCATGTCGTGTTGGCTCCAACTCAACGAATAGGTAAGGGAAGCTTTATTTTCGCATTAGATGAGTACATTTTTTCCTTCTTAAAAATCAAAATTTTCTTTGGGTCTTTTATTGTTGCTATTGTTTGCTCTTGAAGTGTGTGACGTTGCACCTTCTTGTTGGAACCAAATGTCCCCTAAGTCCATCGATGACTGTTTTGAGGGAACACTTCCCAGAGCGCCTTATCTTAATTAGGGGCGATTTGGAGTGGCCGGGCCGCTCTCCCGATTTGAGCCCTTGTGATTTTTTTCTATGTGGTTTTTTTAAAATCCCGTGTTTATGTGAACCGTCCAAGGACCCTGCAAGATTTGAAGACCAACATCCAGGAAGAAATTGCCAACATAACGCCTGCTATGCTGGCTGGAGTCATGACAAACGCTGGAAATCGGTTACTCAGTGTATGGAGAATGGGGGACGTCAACTACCTGATTTGATCTTTCTAAACTGGGTAAACAAAACTTTATATATGTGCCTATATTATAAAAAACGAATAAACATTTTCTGACTCATACAATGCGTTTTATTAATTTTAAAAAAGGAAGTTATGCTGCCGCACCCAGTATTTTGATGTTCTTATATGGCAATTCAAGAAGACCTTCCCAGGTTTGGTCAGCCACGAAGGTATGGCGACGCCATTTGTTGATCTTCGTGCATGAATGAACATTCTTTCGTGAGGAGAGCAGTTTGCTGAAGTACATAAGAGAGATCGAATGGCATGCAGCGAATCTTCGAACACATCCTCCGATTGGGTTGTCTCTAGTCCTCGACTTTTCATCGCTAGAGACATTGTCTTCCAGAGGGTGCCATCATATCTCTCAACCTGGCCATCCCCCTCAGGATGGTACGGGGTTGATGTGCTAGTGGCTATCCCTTGACCACGGAGGAATGAAGTGAGGTCTGTAGAGAGAAAGGTAGTGCGGCGTTGTACATTACTTTCCACTAAAATTTTCATGGAAAAGTAAAAATGTGGCAATCAAGGGTCCTCCTCTCGCTTAACGGTTCCGTTGGTAGTTCCAAGGCTAAAGATTGTTCCAGGCTAATCAAAAAAGAAACCTGTATCACCAATATAGAAGTTTCTTAGAAGAAAAGCTTCGGGGACAATCGGGCTCAATGGCCAAATATGGGATCTTTGGTCTAATAGATGGTCGAAGAAAAAGGGTTTCTTCGGGGACAATCGGGCTCAATGGCCAAACATGGGAAAAAAATCATTGTCTCTAAAACGAATGATGGTTTTGGCTCGGGAAAGGTTCCGTTCTATTCACAATACAAAGAGTCATTATAAAAGCATGTTTTTCTGAAGTTTATAATTATTTTGTTTAGCACTAAATGTTGTGAATTTTCATCCAAGTAAAGAGGGCTCGTCATCCGGAATTGAAATTACAAATTCAGTTTTCAACCAGTGTGAACATTTTTTCGTTAAAACATTTTGTTGGAACTCATCAATTTTAGTTTGTTATTAAAATTTCCTTTAAACTGCCTACTTGTTTCGGTACTGTGTGCCTATCTTATGCGAGTTCACCATGATTTTCTTCCAAGTACAGTAGAATATTTACATCGCCAAAATAAACGTTTACCAAATGCGAATAAGCCATTTCGGGGAATGAAAACAATTTTTAGCCACCGAAGATCTTTCACTTTGTGGTGTGTTGTGAGGAAACCACATTACATCCCTTTTCGAGTCACTTTTTAAAAATGGATATTTGCCCAACTTTGCGGCGGACGGACGGATTTCTTCAAATATATCATGAAATATAAGCTAATAACCTTTTTAGGGGGTTAAAACTTCCGATTTCTTGGTTACATTTAGTTAGATTTCATTGTATATTTACCTATTCTCAATTTTTTTTAATAAATGCATTTTTTAAAAACTTATGAACTACGGAGTATCACTGATTTGCTGTGTGGGCCCTATCGGTAATTTCTACCTATACTCTATGGATACTGACATTTTATACGGATTTTGTTGGTTTGTAATTGTTGCTGTTCTATTTTTGCGTTTACACAGACAAGTACCCAATTACGGAAACATTGGAGGAAAACTGGGAAAAATAATAACAACATTTCTTGAGGACGTTTATGTGATAATGATGAATGTGATCCCCCCACATATTTCATTACCCTAACCCGGGCAACGCCGGGTAAACCAGCTGGTTTTCAGAATTTTCATATATTAAATATATTGGGATTGGATAATTTTTGGGATTGGACAAATTTCGGGATTGGAATATTAAAGAGTACCAGTCGCAATTATTTCTAATTCTTTTCGCATTGAATTACGAGTAATTGATTAATTTTTACTGGGTCTCTCATCCCATCAAAATGATGATTGACGGTTTCCGAGTTTAGTGGAACCGTGGACATCTTGACAAACGTCGTTCTCCACTCAATTTAACCTTAGAAATGGAACATAGCCAGGAATCTGCTCATTAGAGGCCTTACGTCATATTATTGCTCTCTGCTACCGAGTTGACGAAATTCGGTCTGAATTAAGTTGATAGCTGAATAGAAATAGGAATTCGTTTTTCATTATGTGCCAAAACGGATGAAGATAACTTGAAAAATACGGGATGGAGTTGATAAAAATTTAAATTCAAGCAGTTAAAGTATCGAGAAATGAGGCTTATTTATATTTAGGTCAATTTCAACAAGAAAGAGTGTTCTCCGTTTGAATGTTTTTAATTTTTTTTTTCATTTAGGGATCACTCACATTCCCACAACTTTAACAAAGTCTCTTACAAACGAATACCAATAATAAATGTACTCCAGATTCCATAAAAAGAGCCCCATTTATATTTCAGTTCGGTAGATCGATTTGGGAAAAAAATCAGCCAAAAGGGCCCTTCAGTTGATCACTGTGTCTACATACCTTGCGATTGACTTCGTCTCAAATATAACCCCGTGAAAACCAAAGTTCACTAGTCCCTTTGTTCTAAACAAAAGCTGATATCAAAATACCTATGATGTTGTAGTATACGCAATATCGGCACGAATCAGAGATCCACGAACCACTGAAATTCAACGAGAATCAACCTCTGAGAAGGGTTGAATATTTTTTTTCTTGGTCGATTTCAAAGGTTGATTATTGAAAAAATAAACCAAAATCGAGCTCCCCAACAATTTTTGCTATCTGGAGGTAGTCTCGGAAGCAATGATGAACCTTTTTTTTAAAACCATTTGCAGCTTTTTAAATGAATTTATTGGAAATGAGAGGAGTTCAATCCATAGTTGGAAGAGGATCTTCAACTACAAAAGAATATGATGTTCATTTCAGATTAATAATATGAAGGCTTCGAGCGAACCTAATAATCGCAACAAATATAAACGTGCAACAACCCTCACCCACGATGTCGCAAAAAGTTATCTCACAAAACCCGCCGGCTATTTTTCATGAAACGTGATACGAGCGGGCGTTCCCCTGGGGTCCATACTTATCGCTACTCATCATTTTACCTTCTCATATGATCCCGATTCGACGCCTTTCATAAATCTTTTGTATAAAATCCATGATGAAGGTCCCTGATGATCACATTACTCGATGGATCATTCTGTGGAAACGGTATAACAAAGGGAAACATGGACGTCGAAAATGCCTAAACTCCCATCGAATCCTGGGCATTTGACGGTTGATTAATATTAATTTCGGCCGAACGCATAATAAGTTAGTAGCGAGAAAACGGATCGCGGTGATTTAATACCGTGTCGGCTGTAATGTTCATGTATGGAGTTAATTAACACGAAGTCAGTTACTAAGCGATGTTAACAATAAGGATAGCAGGGTCGGGTAGGGCTTATTGCGCTAATTGAATCAGGGTAAACAGAGGGATGTAAGATAAAGGATGAGAGGGCAATCAAACATTTCTGCGAATAGCTCCGTAATCACCTGAAGGCTCGAGACACGATCGTTACTGAATCTAGACGGTGAGAGGCGGGCTGCAACCACCCGGCCTAAGTGGTTAATAATGGTAAATGGTAAATAATTAAGATGGTTAGGTAAATGATAAATAATTAAGATTTGGGCATTGGAAAGTGTTCTTCATTTAATTTAGTTGGTTAGGCTGTTGGCTATCGCGGGAAACAACTGTGTTTGGTGTTTTGCTACGCTATTTCGGTGTCGAGAAACACACATTTATTTTTTCATCTTCATCACCATTAACTTAGAAAAATAATATAAATATCATCACAATAATTTTGAACAAATGTCGAAATATCAATATCACACCACTAAATCGGAAATCATTTTCATCAACGTCCAGGCTGCTCTCTTCATCGCTGGAATCAGTCATTTCTCTAAGAACATGGTATATTTCTGAGAACGGAAAACATAATTGATCTAAGAATAGGTGAACAGGTAAAACGGCAGGTAAAATTCATTAACAGTTGATAGGTATATACACACAACACAACACACAACAAGCAATTCGCCAGTATTTCAACGGTATCATCAAACAGCTGGTTTTTAATAATGGTATGGATTTATTTTAAAAAACAGTGTTTCTCAAAGGTGTACTCTCGACAATAACGTTCTTTAGATAACGAACTCGCTACATATTTCTTTTTGAGCGCAACCTACTTTTTCTCATTCCCACTACACGTCAGTCTGTCATCCGACCCGAAATTTGACATTTCCAATCGAAATTCGTCAAGTTCCAAGAGCCGTTAAAATGTATAGTGTGTAACATGTGTAGTGTGTTTGGAAGTTGGCAAAAACACACATACATTGTTTCAGAAGCAGGAGTTTGGTAAACACACGGTGCGAAAATTGCAGGAGTAGAAACACCTGCGAAAAGTGATTAAATTTTAAAAACGTGTATTTACACTATTTGTTTTTCACACATTTTCCCTCAATTTAACTTCTATTGGGATTATGATCGATTACGTAATATATCCGAATTGTATGATCCCAGAGGAGACCCGAGGTTTGTTGCACTTCTAGACTACAATTGGGGTCGAACAAAAAACTAAAATAAAATAAATCGACAACTCAGACGAAAATAGCGCTGTTACAACGCTTCATCACTACAAACCCCTCCATTCACCCTCCTTTTTAATAAAAATTAAAAGTTCTGATAAATGTTAATAAATCAAACCAAAATCTAAATTGAACAAAAAATAATAGCATGAATCGATCGAGGATTCTCACTTGAACATTGATTGGCAGGATTGTCTGTTACTTACACCCTCACTTCCCATTCATGTCAGCAAAATGTAATGTTCCGAGGTTTGTGACGCAACTAGACTGAAATTGGGATCGATCAAAACAAGAATGACGAATATCGGTTGAGAATTACAGCCTATTGTGTACAATAGCAAATGCAATCCTCTCGTAAGGATTGAAAAAAAAAAAAAAAAAAAAAAAAAAAAAAAAATCCTTACTTCGCTTACAAAGCAACCAATTTAAAGGAATGGAAAAGTTAATTGGACAGTAATTTTAGTGCACAATATATTGCTCAAATCTCCAACAATGTGCAAAAACACTTCGTAGGTTATTTAGTTAATTCATTTCAATTGTTGGTGTAAAATAATATTGCTGTTTTATTTTGGGCACAGAACACATTGTATTTCGTCTCACAAATATTTGTTCCGTTTTTGAGTTATTAATTCAAATAATCGTGTTTATTATTTTTGAAGTCTGTGAAGTTAATATTAATTTTACAGCCACATGGTCAAAAACTGAAATATTGCACTGATATAAATAATTGTATATTCCTCTATATATACTGATATTATTGGAGCGAAGTAAGGTTAAATAATTAAATGGTTGACAAATCAAATTATTAATAATAATATTATCAAATAACATAGTCCTTTCTGTATAAAATAAAGGGCACTCCATTACTAAATGTTCCAGTGTACCTGCATCTGCGTCACAAAATCTACACTGAGGTGGTATGTCTGGGTTTATTCGGTTTAAATTGCTTCACAGACTCCGTGGTTTGTTCGCAGCCGAATCATGATTCTACAAAGCGGTCTGGGCGAAACATCCAACAAACCAGGGTCTCTTGGGAATTAACTTCACATTGTTGTAGTCTGTGATTTGTAAGGTCACTTTCAGGTTTATAAAGTGCGATTATTTCCTGTGGATGTCTTTCTACGGATCTGGAACCTATACCAGTCGATTTTGCGTCCAAAATGATTAGGAAACGACATCACACTTACCTATTTCAGTTAAAACCACGCAAAACCTATGCATCTATGCGTGAGAAGCGCGCATGCCTGGTAGAAGTTAAAACCAACTAGACCACAAGAGGAATCTGTGTGTGAAAGAATTAATTCACATAAATTTTAAGACCTTTAATGGTCCCTAAACCGTATGGCGGTCTTTGAATCTAGGCGCATTGAAACGCAAAATGATGAAATTGACAATAATAAACCAAAAGGAGTCTCACATCCTCACAGAAAACATCAGTAAACGGGGACCAAGGAACAGCGAAAAACATTGCTAACGATTTTAAGTCATTTTATATTCAATTTTTAATTCAATATTTTTTCTTCCTACTAGTACTGTTTGTTGATCAAATATTGAATATGAATCGTGGTGTAATAGTAACCGTTATTCGACTCACTAATCATTCATTCCCCCGAGGGGCCAATCTGGCACAATCATTGTGGGTGCCCGAACCTATCAAGGCAAATGTTGACAGGACCATTCTCAACTGATTTACCCGGTTGAAACCCGAGAAAGAAGGGAGAGACCTTTTATATGTTCGTTTGATCGGGCAATCATTTGCGCCAGTAGAAATGCTTCTCGTTTGGGGGGGTTGCCGCTGATTCTCCAACAGCTAACCAAATACAATTGACATCAAGGCTTCCAGGATCCAGAGTTTCGTCAACATCATTAGGCGCCCTCTTTGTGCGCCCCACACAATGCGAGCGATGCGGTGAGAAGAAAAGAATCCCTTGAGGGCTTTGAGCTGTGCGAAATTATCGGAGAATTTTCATAGCGGGGTCCCTCAAGGCTGGAGGAAGGATTGTTACAGTTCCACTCTCTTCAGGGTTATACTTTCCTCTGTGGAAAAAGAAATCACACCTATTTATAAAACGTTGAAAGCCAATCATGATAATACCCCATTTCTACGATTTATGTAGGAAGCAAAGTGAAATTTGTTTTCACCACTAAGGTTTACACGCAAATGGGCAGACAAATAAGGTGTATACGTATTTTGTATTTGATGTATAAATCGGTTCATTCAGTTCAAACGCTAATTGCCCGGATCAGAAAACTTTCGAGATATTTACCTAGGTTTGATGTATTATTCAGCTAACAATAACGGCGAGATTCCTAGGAAAATTGTTTGTTGGTTCATGTTCAATGGTGGTAGAGCTCGAATAAAGAACACATGCTAATGGCCGTCTGCAGCGCGTGCCCGTATTCGTTCTCCAAAAGCACCTATCACACATTCATGAAAATCGTATTAAACATGACATATAAGAAGACGACAGCTATCGGAACAATCTCGGTATTGAAGATATTCAAATGAAAGATCGATATCTTAAATAATTAAATGATTTACAATGAAAAAAAAAAAAAAAAAAACGGATTTTGTCGAATACCAGGTGAGAGGAAGTTCAGTAAAGATAAAGTCTGAAGTAAAAAGGGTTGGAAGATGAAAATCGTTCCAGAATGACCCACATTGATTGGAAAATACGATTTATAAAATTGTTGATGCCATTGCAATGGAAAGAAAGAAATCACAGAGACCTCAATCTCCAGCCCTAGTTTGTATAGTGATCTGGTTTGCCACGGAAGAAGGAATTGATGAACATTCGTGTCATGGACACCTTAACGCTCTCCAGCAGATGTATTCTCTTATGTCGAAAAGGAGATGAAGGCAAAATGTGTGGGGGCAAGTAAGGAACACCATTCATCTTTAACCCCATTGATATGCTTGATCGAAAATAGTTTTACATCTAAATGGCAGCCTTCATCAAACTGTTTACTGAACGTTAGCTGCTAAATGGTTGCTTTTACTAACCACTATTCGAGCTCGGTTCCGATTGAGAAGAGCTATCGCTATGCCTCGCGCCTTAAGTATCTGTCTGGATAGTGAACGGAAGACTTTGAGGAGTGCAGGCTAGGTTCTTGGTGTTCTGATGGCACAGCAGTAGAATCCTGAAGTGCTTACATTATTTGAAGTAAATTGCAATATTTATCATTTAGTATCATGTCACATACGCGGTGATAGGATGAAATGCCTTGATCAATTTCTTAATACACAGTTTCAATATTAACTACACGTCCTGCAGTGATATCTCAGGAACCATTCAAATTCGATCATCTTCCTTTTGTCTGAAAGATTGCGAAAGTACTTTGATTGACCCAAAGGTCCCTTTTTTGTTCCGGCAGCCTACATCCTCCTCTTTACCTGCATCAATTCTCTATTTTCGTTACCCCTACAATTTTCTGGCAAATTTTTCACCATCTCAATATGGTCTTACATCGAGCACAAGTTATTCAATCGGAACAACTACGGACAAATCACTCACTGTGTTTACATGGCCTTTCATATAAGTCATTCAATCATAACTTGATGATTCAAGAGCAGAAATTTATGGCAATCGTTGAACACATACCTCAATCTAGAGATTTACTACTCGATTCAAATTCGTCTTCATTGGTAACATCGTCGGAATAGAGTACCCAGTTATAAGCAATGTTTCCCTTGAACTAACGAGTCACGTTACTGAAGAAATGCATTGTTCTCGGGGTTAGTTATTTACAAGATAGACATTTCACTAAGTGATTCTTGGCTATGCAATATATCGAAAATGTTTTTATTTTACATTTGATTTTAGGCGAATGCTGTGAACTCAGCGGGACCGCAAGGGGTACAGCGCCCGAAGCTGAGGGAAGTGAAAACGCTCAACAGTTTCAGCGAGTCGAATGACAAAAGCAGGGAGCCACCGGGAAAGCAGGGGCTGCCTCAAAAACAGGTCACAGTTGACGGAGAACATCCGATTCCGAAACCAGCAGCGAGGCAGGTGGAGATCAAAGTAGAGAGGGACGAGCCCCCTCGCGCTCTCAAATCGAAACCACCATTGAAGGAAAAGGTATCTAGATAATTATCCATTAAGATGTCTGAGGGGAAGAGCGTCGAGAAACCCCCTCGATTCTACCTCCACTGACTGAACAATTATACCCTGCAGGTATTGTTCAATATTTTCGTCGTAATCCCAGACATCATTCGTGCTGAATTGATCTATGTAGGCCATTTAACAGAGAAATCGCTCAACCTCCGACAAAATCACAGTTTCCAACCCTTCTCTTGAACGAACGTGTCGCTGATGTGGGGCATTTGCTAGTGGCTGGAAGCGCATCCATCAAATTCATCTTAGGGTGTTAAAATAATAATGAAATGAAATAAGTCCTTCAAATTCTCTCATACAAATGATAGTACAACTAAATTAGATAATTCGAAATAAAAATATTATGTAATATTAAAATTTGTCTTCCAATCTTCAGACATTCAGACAGTATGTTAAACAGTAATCGAATGTCAGAATCTCTTGAACATTGATGATGTAATCGACCAAGGAAACTAAATGCTAACCCTTCCTCAAAATTTGTTATTTTAGGTTTCAATATGCGTAGAATAAGAAAAAAATTAAATTAAATTTGAAAAATCCGTCGATTTCGGTTTTTTTTGTCTAAGCCACTGGACCAAACATAATAGAACTTGGTCTACTTGGGACTGACTTCTTGGCTACGCTCACAGTCAACCTGAAGGGTGGAGTTAAGGGACTGTAATATTAGAAAATCAGACTATCGAAAACTTTCAAAATATATTTGTTTATTATTCATAGACGTCAGATTACTACTTAGACCTCTTTACGTCCATCCGTTCACTTTCAGTCTGGCCAACCAAAATAGAACAAGATCGACCAAAATTTGAATGACCTCGGACGTAGTAAAAGTTAGGCTATCAATTAAGGATCGAATCAGCTGATACAATTGCGTTAGAATTTCACTTTCCAGAGTTCCTTTTGAGGTCGAGTTTTTCAAGACGTTTTATATATTTACGAAAAATTGATAACGGGTGTCTTCGATTCGATTCCATTTGTTCTATTCGTGGATTTCTAAGTCACCCATATTCAGTGCAATTGCATCATTCCAGATATTTTGATATTAGCTTTTATTTCGTACATATGAACTAGTAAATGTTGGTATTCACGGAATTATATTCAAGATGTATTTGGGACATATAGGAGTCGTTTACAAAGTATAAGTGCTGAGTGATTAGCTAAAGCACTTCTGAGACTCATTTCGTTCCTAATCGATCAATAGTGCTGGGATATGAATGGTGCTGTTTTATGACATCAATAATGAAATTAGAACATATGGATGGGCAAAGCTCAAAATTTATATCATGTACCTCAGGCCTTATATCATAGGTCAGGCCTTTACTTAGAAGGGTTATTCCAATACTGGAATAATAAACCTCTTTGTGATGATTTGCTGCATTTTGGGTTTATGATTTTTGATAATGAGTGTTTGCAATCATATGGCAAACAATTTTTATAACTTCCCCCCAAACTTTGCCACTTTACGTTTGAAGGTGCATAGATTCAAAATTCCTTAGAATTGTTGTAAAAAATCCGCTCTTTTGTACATGAACTCCGCTTGGTTTCTAGTTGGTCCTAACTTCCACCCAGCGCGATTGGTTGACATGCGTAGATGCTATGGGCCACAACCGATCAAATACGTGGTTTTTCGAGGTTTATTATTGACCCAGGCAAGTGGGGTCTCATTTTCAAGTAATGTCGGACAACAAATCGATTTAGATAGATCCCAGAGCAGTCCGAGCTCAGCGGACTTGAAAAATTTAATTTTAAGTGTAAAGATGTTGACGAAAATGGGTGTAAAATTCAATTTTTAAACCATGATTTTATATTTTCTGGTTTTGACTACTCAGCCGTAAAAAAAAGTGGAGTCGTTTGAAGGGGTTAAAAAAATTATACACCCTCATGAAATAATTTGCAGCATTTTTTCTGTAGAGGTAGAATTGGTCATTCGTTCACGAAGGTTCTCAAACACCGTCCTAAACTATTTCTCCGCTTAATTAGGAAGAGTAGCTTAAAGACGATGGCAGCTAATTAGTTGTATGGGCAATATTAAGGTCTGGAGTTGGGCGTGGATGGTTCACCTTCTGACGGTGAGCGGCCAGTGAATACACAAGTATTCGTTAGAACGTGAGGCCGAAATACGTAAGAACGCACAGATGCCGGATTCTTTCAACAGTTGGGGCGAAATCAGGGTTCCACGACGTTACGAATTCCCTCTGTATCACGAACGTGCATGGCTCCGCATTTTCTTCTTCATTTACAATATTTACACGCTGCAGATGATCTGTGGACACCTAGCGATCGGAAATAAGTTGAATCGCAACAACTATAAATACACTCAACTAAAGAAGTTTTGTATCGTTTCGGATTTTCCCAGAAGCAAGGTGCAGAGATTTCGGGAGTTTTCAGGCACTCTTGGAAAAAGGAAAGACAACAACATTACACGCATTTATATTGGAAAGAAAATTGGGATTAAAAAATGTTCACCCCATTTTAATATTTCCACCCAAAAACGAGATTTTATAAGTCAGAACTGTCTGGAGCCCATCTCCATCGATTTGGCGTCAAAAATTACTTGAAAACGAGACACTATTTGCCTATGTATGAAAAAAAAAGAAGTTTTTGCGTCCATTTTTGGCTCATACCATTTATGTATTTGAGTGAAGCGATCTGGCTGGCTAGAGGTTAGAACTAACCAGACCCCAGATAGAGTCCATGTGCAACAGAACCGATTTTTTTCTTATAAATTCCAAGGTCTTTCGTGGCCCGTAGGGCGGATGGATATTGCAGATTTTGAATCTACGCTAGCCTTGAAACATGCATAAAAAATGAATTAAATTTAAATTAAAATAATTAACTTAAACCTAAACTTCATTAAATTTTAACTTAATTAACCATTCTCTCTGCAACAAAAATAATGAGCCATAGCAAGCGGACGTGAAAAAAGAAAAACCCTGTTTAAAATATTTTTTTTTGTCAAGACGAAGTTAAGTTAAAGCAGAATGAAGTTAAATAATTGCTAATTACTTCCAACATGTCGTTCCACTCTCCTGGTTTAGTAAGAATCCGATGTTTTGGAGCGAACTATTGTAGTAAACACACAGCAACCTAGATTGCTTCATTCTTTTCATTGAAATATTCGCATGAACTATTTGTTCGGGAAGTTTTTGACATATTGACTTTCATACATTTCTGCTCTAACTCCTACCTCATGGGGATTTTTTTGTAAAAAAAAAAAAGGCTAGATAACACATATGTTACAGCAGACGAAGTTTTTCCGAGTGATATTCCGGTGCAGGAATAAATTGTTGGTTTTTTACAATTTTGTTAGTGTCCAATTTATTGGTTAAACGAAATGGTTAGTATATTATTCAGTAAAATGTTTTCCATAACGTTTTGATTGCCCTGATTCATGGTTAATACCTTTTTCTGCGACTAAAGCGATTGGTAACTTGCTCTCCCGAGCGTCTAGACCCAGCTAAATTCAATTTAGAATATCCAAGTTCAATTGTCAATCACTTCAGTCATCTCTGAATACCATTGCAATATCTTCACTTTTTTAGGAAATTTACTAAAAGTGTTCAAAATCAAAAAAGTTCCAGAGTGCTTCAAAACAGATTTCCATGGCATTTTTTTGACAATTTGATTTTGAAATTTTTTGCGTGATACAAAAACTTTGTTTCTTTGTAAAATTCTCTAAGTATACCTAGTACAACTGTACACGAAATAAATAGTGTAGAAATAAAATGAGCTCTCATTCTGTTGAAATTCCTGACAAAAAAGTTCCAGTTCATGCAGCACGAACGTATAAGCGAATTTTCCTAAAATCGTGCTGCAGGTATGTTGAATTGTGTTCAAATTTGTCTCAAAGGTTTCTTGGAGGTGTGAGATAGATTCTAAGATGTATTATTTTCTCAAAATATGTGCCAAAAGATATTTGACTTTGAGTTCTGTGTAATGGGCTCCTTAGAACCCGAATGTTACGTTCAAAGGAGAGCGTTTTTGAGTTCAATTTTCGCTTGCAAAGATCAAGCACGTATCCAATTAGGTTGGGGCCCGAGGGTTTGACGTACCTGCGAACATAGAAGGGGTATTTAATTTATTATCCTCTTTCTATGACTGATTTGTCGTACTTTCTTCAGCTTCTTGACTCCTTGTATATTACCAACTGGTATTTTCCCGTATTATTGTTTACAGTTTCAGGCAATAACAAACCCATTAGACATTCGCGAACAAAAGTTTTCCAGGCCTGATTTTACGAAGAAAAGTGGTTTTTATTGAGAAGTAAACTCCACAGCTGTATATAATTCCGTTTAATCAGAAATTTCATTCAAAGGTCAACTAGGTTGGGGAGATTATGATTTGTTATCATTATTTCTCATTTTTTCCTGTGTTGAGGAATAAAAGGGCGATCAGATTTCTAGCGAATAATACGCCCATTCAAGGTTTAACTACTCCGGGATGGGGCAACTGAAATAACGAACCACTCATAATGACCTCCGTAATAGTGACGACGGGTTCGTTTCAGAGAATAAAGCTTTATCTGCTCTGATGGGAACGGTAAAACAGTGTCCTCTCCTTCACATTAAGCCTCTGCAAAAGTTCCATGAATTTCATGCCCCTTCAAACTTTTATTAATTCCTTTCTCTTGATTCGTACATGCTTTGAAAGACAATCCCGTTCGCTTTAGAATCCGTTTCGCAGGTACGGCCGTATCGCTAACACTCCTCATTTCTCTAGAGTGGCCCTGTTAGCGGCTTGTCCTAGGAAATTGCTCAAGGTACTTTTCTAAAAGTTGAAGCATTTTCCAAGATGTTCTTCAGAAATTCATCTTGGGTCTCTCTAAAATGAATCCTTCAACATTTTTTATACGTGGATCTAAATAATATACATATGTATTTCTACGTGTAGGTGTGAGAGTGCGGGCGCGCGCACGAGTGAGTGAGAGGGAGAGAGAAAGAGAAAGAGAAAGATTCCAGACCTCTCCTTAAAACTTGTTATAAAAAATATGTTAACACGGCAATAATTCAAACATTCCAAAACACAGGTAGTGTTCGTTACATTCCACTTTTTGAACGCAATGAATTATTACAATTTAAAAACCTTGAAAAAAAAATCTAAAAATGGCTAAAAACACAATATTTTTATTTTTGTTTAGCAGAGTTTAAGTAATAATTGATAGCATATAAGGCACGAATCAGAGCATCAAGAAATATATACACAAAGTCGAGCTGAAAAGCTTAATTAAATCTTATGAAAATATCCCGAAAAATCTAATTCAATTCCAAGAACAATAAAAATCCAAATTTAGATCGGCCAAGCTGAGTATTAAGAAAAGGTTTATTTGAAATAATTTACGATTTCTTTACACACAACGTGATCAAAATTTAATCATGAATTTCATTATATTCACGTATACCTATTCATTTCACCATGAATATACAGGCAAACTTGAGAAATTTCGCTAATGCAATCAAGGTGTTGACTCACTGTTTCTCTCACTGGAAAAATCCGAATTCGCTCAAGATTCTTAACTCAAATAAGGTTTATATTCTTAAAAAATGATATATATTTAGTTTAAGGAAGACGGTTACATCTGCAGCATCCTCCCAATTTTCTTAGAAAATGATTTCTGTTAACTTACCTGGTATTTTGTAGTATCAGTAGCTTTAAGCTAATTCATTCTGAATAAATTCTGATCTTCCCTTTTGCAGCCAGACAAAAAACACAAAACAACCTGGTTGTTAAATTAAAGTTGTTATTAAAACATTTAACAACGGTTGTTAAATTTTGGTTTATTATTTCAAACAATGAATGTTGTGGTCGACCAAGGGAAGAAAAAACTATTGTAATAATTTAAACAATGGGTTGAGGGGGAGGCCTCTGGACCCCGGGAAGCTTTTTGTTAGAGGCTTTCTATAAAATTCAAGAAACATGGAACATGGTTCTCTTCCAGGTTTACGAAGCCAGTTCTTCGTGATAAGTTTAAAAAAAAAATGTATGAGTATGGATATGTGGTGAAATTGATTGCTTACAAGTACCACAAAGCCTAAAATCTGTTACATCTTCGTTTGGTTATAAGAACCACCTTTATATACCCAGCCCCTTGGTAGTCTTTGTAGAGCTCCATTATACTCTTGGGAGACTTAATACAGAGTACCACCCGTGGGAATTAATTGAGACATATATCCACTTTGTTGGAAAAGTAAAAGTGGACATTCTTTCCAGACTGTTGCGAAAGTTAAAATACACATTGCTTTCAAGATACGTAAAATCCAAAAATGTCATGAAAAATGAAATAAATGAAACCGTCCGCCGTTCGGACCTTTTTTCCGAAACTACCAGGCCAAATTCGTATCAAAAATCACTGTAGGAAGCCGATGACCCTCAGGATGTAGGCATCGGTATCACTCTCTACCAATCCGAAGGGTTAATGTGTAAGTGTTAAATATTGAAGAATCGAAATGTCACAATGTTTTCAAGAACATATATAGTTTCTTTGCTAAGCACTTGACGAAATTGGAAGGGTTGTCTTTAATGGGAGTGCAACACCAGACTCGTGGCTGGCGACAGCCTTGTGAGCACTGTGAATAAATACTATGTATTTAATTAAACTCCCAACTTTCGAATTAGTTGAATAGCAGGCCGAGAAGAACTAGCAGAAGCACTGTTTTTTTTTGCAGCATTTTTATTTCATTCTTTATATTCCAGTTGTTCCATTCGTGAGTTTCTTTTTATGTGCTCCTAGGGAGCATTGGAACATTGTTCAGCTAAGTTCAATTATTCCGTTGATCGGCGTAGGAGGGCCATCTGCTTCAGAAATAATAAACCAATTCAATCGTTAGGAGACCTTAGTATTACTACTAGATGAAATTAATAAAACGTAATAAATGAGAGGTGTGATCTCCAGCAACAGAGTGTGGCTGTTGAGCCAGTGACGAAGCAGGAGCCGGTGTTCGCCAAGAAGATGCCGGACAAGCCGCCGATCCCGCCAGCGGTCGCTGTGCCGCCGCCTCCCGTGCCGCCAGGTCCCCCAGCGCCTCCTCCTCCACCGCCTGCTCCCGCTATGCCGCCTCCTCCTCCGCCACCTCCAGGTAAAATGTGCCATTATACGCTAAATCGAATGGTCACATTGCCGCGTTCAGGATGACGTAGTTACTGACAAGATGAGGGTGAACGAATGATTTCTAAAATAGTTTGTCATTTATTCACTCCACTGATTGGTTACCATTCCAGGTTTCGTGAAAGAGCCTATAACAGAAGAAAAAGCCAAAAAACTGGAAGCTCTGAGGAGTCGACCCAGGAGAAGGCCCGATTGGACAGACATGATGAAAGAAGTAGAAACTGGGATCAAACTCAAGCACATCCAGTGCAACGACAGAAGCGCTCCCGTGATACCCTCTGCTAAAGCCAAAGGGCAGGTCAGTAAAAAGTTTCTTGTCATGTAAATTGACCGAATTTTATGATTGAAAATAATTTTAATTGCCCAAAATACGTTTTAGGATAGGGATTCTGGTTATAGATGTAAATAAATTTTCCAATACAAATGCCCGGTATTATTATTCGCAATATTCGTAAGTGGTTGCAACAATATGCCACGTCCGAGCAACGTTATCAGTGTGTTTAATAGAATGCACACCAGCTATTAAAGATGTGTCGGGTTAAAATGATATGTAGTCACCAGGCTGTTTTTTCTGAAGCTAAAAATTACCTCAAAACC
Organism: Creontiades dilutus; assembly: GCA_031894815.1. NCBI lineage: Eukaryota > Metazoa > Arthropoda > Insecta > Hemiptera > Miridae > Creontiades > Creontiades dilutus. The sequence continues at coordinate 238,507 of JAVIWC010001303.1, read as the reverse complement.
TCATTCTATTCAGAAAGTAACCATGAATTGGCAGTGATTTTCCGAGCACAGAGTCAAGTTCACGATTCATTGACGCCAGTTACTGGGTAACCCAACGCGCACCACTCCGTATTGGTGAATTCTTCGAATACTCGTCCATTTTTGTTCAGACGTCGAAACAATAATCATTCGAGATATGAGACCATGTGAGGAACTAGGAATCAATGTCGACTTTATCCAAAAAATTGGTAAAAATTACTTTTGGTTCTAGTGTTGTTAAGGTAGTCAACCTGAATCAGAAATGATCCTTCTGTTGTTTCAAACCTGTCCTTATCCCAAGTTATTCTAGGTAGGAAATATTATTAAATCCAAAACTGGCTTTCTCCACCAAATCCTAAATGGTAAAAGTAGCTTTATACGTGTTCGCGAGGATATCGCCTCATTTAGAGTCTAGAGACCGGAACGAACAAGAAGATGAGGCTGAGAAGGAGAGAAAGATGGACAATTTATTCAGCCTAATAAAAGTTATACAAATCATTCATACAACTTCAGTTATACAACTTCATTGTAACATGAGTTACTCTTTCTTCACTCTTGTCTTAGTTACTCTTACTTTCCCAACGATATGCTTGGCCTGTGGTGTTGGGGAAGGTCTTGGCAACAATGTTCTCATATAAAGATAGAAAGAAGGTAATTTCCAAACAATTGCTGTATATAGATACTGCTTAACACAGTTTCACATCCCGCTACAAATTCTTCTACATGCAATGTTAGAATCTGTTTTTAGTAATTTGATCTTGTTTTTCTTGTGGCATTTTTCATATCACTATCTGGCGGATAATGTACTTAAATTATGAATTTCACGTTTTTTATGTATCGTATTCATGTATGCATAATTATTGGACGTGTAAGTAAGTATTTTAAATGCTAAAATCCCCTTAAGTTTAATCCATGAGTGAATCGCTAAGAAGAAAGTGAAAATAACCTGAGAAAAGGTTCATTTTGAGTGGTTTACACACTAGTAAGTCATAAGATCGTTAAGAATAACTTTTATCGTTTTTCCAACGATATAATAAACTGTGATTGTGAAAAATTTGTTGTCAGCAACGTTTTACGCGAACCTAAGTACGTACATAATAATATTCAAGTTTGTTACAAAAATGCCTTTATCCATTCTTTTGGGTTCCAACAATTGCTTTATCCAAAGTTTCGAAAAAGATAAAACATTATCCAAAATTCAAATTCAAATTATGTAGTAGGTATTGCATCACCGTATTTTCCCATTGTTTGCTAGGTTTATGATGCAGTGGCGTTACCAATGAAAAAAGGATCGAAACGGTTTGATGAATGATCGGAACGTGAGCCGTTTTTTTGCGATTTCCATAAAATCTGCTTTTTGGATAATGTCAACTTCCATTCGTAGCTCCTCAAATAATGGTCGCATTGAGAGTTCCCCTGTTTAGTGGTGTGAAATCGTTGAACGATTTCGAAGAAGGAGGAATTCTCAATGTTGACGGGAACACCGATCCGTTCAATCGAATTATAGTCAAGCTCCGGCACGTAACCGTCACTAATCCGGACACATCAATTACTTCATTAATCATCTCATCTCGTTAATTGAATGACCCCAGTGGTTTATTTAAATTGTTTCCCAGCGATGACACGCACCTCGGAGAGACGAGACGAGGGAAATGACCCAGTTTGCTCCTCATCTGTCCATGTTTTATTCTCCCCTCCCCTGTACTTTTTTTTCGGTCGCGTGCCTGAAATATGATTAATGATGCGATGCTTTTAAAAATTTTAAAAGGTGGCAAATTAAATGTATAAACGCCTGCCAAGTTGGGTGTGGCACATAGCTTCCTCGTAACCATAACGTGAATGCACAGTTCATTGAAATGTTTTAAATAATATTGATACGTTTCATGGCTTGTTTTTACGGGAGGGGGTAGTAGTTAATTAAGACAAACGAAAAGTGTAGGTAGACTACGTCAAATAGGTAATTTGTTCCCAACTAGACTGTTCAATCTTTGAAAATATCACCTCAACCGAATGCGAACTGTTGTCATGCGTGACAAAAGAATCAAAGGAGAAACTACCAATGATTCGATCATTATGAAATTCTTACGGCGTACTACATTCGCCATTATTCAATTTATTTTTCTGCAAAATTTGCGTAAAATAAGACGAATAGGGGATATCCAAATTATCAATGGTGCGTTTTGCATTCGCACATTCGCAGCAGCAACGAATAGTGTTGAAATCTACATGACGCCTTATCTTCTTTCTCTTATTCATAACTGGGCAGTCTGTATCATTTTTTATTTAGTCTCGTGTATTTGCTGATGACCTGACACATGGATCGTATCAGTATGTTATGTGACGCTCCAAACGAAATGAACCGGTTCACATGCGAATTGCAATGTTAGTCGGCGACGTGGCTGGTTAGACATTTTTGTTTTTTGATGTTCAAAAATAAAGGCACTTCAATTATTAATAATTAAAATAAATTATCTCTTCACTCAAGTCCATTCGTTCAGATTTACATCCTGGACAAAAATTTTCGATCGTTGGTTTAAGAACTGTATTAATTGAAACATGAGATCTTCATTAACTGTCCTGAAAATCCTCCACTCACATTCATTTTTGGTCATCTTCGTTTATCATTCCTTCGGTGGATTAGTGGTTTAAAAACCTGATGAATGAGATTCAGATTAATCCATCACCATACAACACTCTTTTCGCAAATTATCGAGCACTGATTCGGGTATCAACAATCTCAGGAGGATAATAGGTGACAATTTGCCCAGATTCCACTCCAACTGAGGATGGCTCTGGGATCATAGTCACTAATGGCACTTTCCGTTCAGTCAGAGCAGCTACTACTTGCTACTGTTTTGGGTCCATTTATTTCGCATTTTTTTGCTTTACAAATTATCCATCCTGAAACGACTTCCAAGTCAATCATCGCTACAGAGCCTGGGCCCCTGCAGATAATCAGGTCTGGTGATATTCTCTGCCTAGTAGGATATTGTGAGGTTCTGCATAGACAAGCCATTTGCATTTCCCTTCACACGTCTTCAGGAGTTCACAGACATTGTTGCGCCTGGCCAAAATGACAGAAGGGCAAACCTGCAAAACTTGAGAAGCAGTTTTCTGGCTTGACATTTGCTCTGCATGTTATGTGACGCTCTAATTGTCAACCACGACTCATTAACATTCGTGATGGGAGCGAGCCTCAGTGAACACCCACCATTCTGCTGTGCGAAGTAATCGGATGTTTTGCCCCCAGTTGACATACTTGTCAATTTTACTTTTCCTTTTACTACACTCACATAGCCTTTTCTCTAATTCCCTATGAGTTTGAGGGACCTCGGACGACTAGGCCAGAAGACCAATGTGCTCGATGGATTTTGTATTTGTGCATACGCTAAACGCACCAAACTCTTATGGAAAAAGCAAAAATCATGCTCCCCACAAGAATTTCCGGACGCAGACAGCCAGACCTAGACAGTTGCTCAGAAATTCTAAAATGTAAAATGGAAGTAAGGAAAAACAATGCTCTTAAAAGAAAAGAAAAGAAAAATTATGCTTCCTCTGTCTTAGTAGACTTGTAAACAATAACAGTCGGTACTCGCTTCGTAAAAGTTCATCATTATTGTGTCTAAAATTGATCATGACTGTTTAATATACACAAAATGTCAATATCCATTATCTTATTTCTACAAGAGGATATAGTATATGAATACTTTCCTGCACTTCACGTGTTTTGTACTTGAAATAATTCCACTTACAGAAAGTGTTGAGAAAATTAGTTGAATGACGTATTAATCATCTTGAGCATTGTATTTTGTAAATAAATGCTCTATTTTATGACAGCAAATGATGTAAGAGAACACATATAAGTCTGTTGAATCTTGCAGATATTTGATTCGATCGTGACTTTCGAATAGTCGTCATACTTAATTGCTGGAGAAGCTAAATGCTCAATATGGTATTATTAGTAGTTCTAGGTATTTATACTATCATTAGATATAGAAATAATTTACGCACACAAATACCATTGATATTTTCAACATTTTTTTTTTTTTTTTTTTCTATAATAGTTTGTATACGACTCCGAGAAAAAAAAACACCGACGCGCCTCACAACCAGCTTTTGAAACAAATTCAAACAGGAGTTCAGCTTAAGAAGGTCCGAACTAATGACAGAAGTAAACCAATACTGGAAGGTAAGAAACTTTCTCTTCACTCTTTACTGGCTGTTAAATGAAAAATATTAATGAACTAGATGAGAGGAATAAGCTGAATTGAAAAAGAAGAAATGCATAAATCCTCTACCAAATGTTTTGATCGATTCGCTCCCCTGAAATGAGGAATATGGTAATACTACTGTAAATTTTTGGGAGAGACGTTCCCTGTATAACTAAAGAAGACCTAAGATTTGAAAATTGGGAAAGGTACGGAGGAGGCATTGTTTTGGTCAGGGGCTAGGATATGCAATGACCCGCACGACCTCCCGGTCTTGAAGGAGGGGTTGCTTTGTGCGCCGTGTACTGTCAACCCCAAACTGATTTGGCCGTAGCATTGAGTGTTGCAATGTTGACAATTTGTTGTTCCTGACCAAATTCAGTTTTAATAAAACGTTTGTAGACTCAAATATATTATCAAGATTTGACAAAACTGCCATTTCGCGCAACAATCGCACATCTTCAATGCAATAAAAAAATGTTTTCTGACATCAAATAGATAGAAAATTTAACGCTCTTTCTAACGGTGTCATCAAATTATAGCTATCTTCAAAATTGAGGGAGTTATGACAGTTTTAATGACATAAGATTGAAAACACGAAAAAATCTTAAATCGCAAATAACTCGGAAAAATTGCTATGAGGATGTAGAATACGTAGGAGTCGGATTGTGCATAACTCCTGGGACCCCCTGTATAAGTTAGAAACAGAAAGAGCACAGTTTACATTATTTAATTTTAAACTTGATTTCAAACAGATGAGGCATGGTAATTCATTAGGTGGTGTTGCTCTGATGGCTTCTGGAAATGAATGACTGAATCAATTAATCATTTATATTTCTTCTTTTATTTAGTTATATTATCTCGGTAAAATATTCAACTATGCAGCATGCGTTGTTATTTTCAAGGAAAATTCCTCCTCTCTAAGAAGTTTGAATGAATTGACCGTGGAGGTCTTGATGGTAAGGTTGGAAGATGGAGTTTTTCATGGAGAGGCACGAGTTGAGAACTCATAAAGGTGTTACTATTTTTGGGGCATAAATAGTGCATTAATTTAGATATATCTAACAGAGATGTCGATTTATTTCAAATTTATAGACAGGATTACTTTATAACGCCAGCAAAGGACATGAGTATACGGGGGAAAACTGTAGATGTATTGTAATTTTTATATAATTACCTTTTGTAAAGAACAGCATAAAACATTCTGTCAATTTTCATCGGAAAAACATAATTTGCTTGAACTCCAGGGTTGAGGAAATTCAGACGGCAAATGACGATTGAGGAACAAATTCAAAAGTCCGCTTCAGTGGCCGACGTCGTAGCAGTAGCGGCAGAACCAGACGAGCTCGACGACATTGACAAAGTCAGAGATGATCTGCAATCCACGAAACAGATGTTGGCGTTGGAGATGAGAAACAAAGAGGCGTTGGAGAGAGAGAACAAGAGGCTGATGGCGCGGCTTCTCAATCTGGAAGTCGAGCTGGAAAAAGAAAAAATGGCGAGAACGAGCCTCGCTTCAGGAGCGAACAATCCTTCAGCCAGAACAGCTGAAGATGACAAAGTAAGCCACATTTCACCAATTACTCAGGTGTACGAACAAAAAACTGCCTTTAGTTTTGGGATTGGTTCCTGTAGATTTTGGGGCGATGAGTCCTGGGAAAATAGCCAAAATGTTCCAATTAATCACGTTTTCTTGCAAAATTTAATTTTGTACCCATATAAGGCACAGTCAGATAAGTCATCTTTAACCAACAGCAGTTTATAATCTATGCTCAAAATAGAGATTGATATGGTTAACTGACTAGAAACACTTTTGCATGATCTACGGCTATGGATGAAGGTAAAAAACAAACATTTTGTTTCGGAATACCTATGGTGTGGCGAGTACTTGTCAGACCACATCAGCGACTGGTATTATCACTCTTGCAATGTGAAATTAATAAGTTGTAAAGGAAGGGTAAAGCAAGGGTAACTTCGAAAACCCCATTTTCTCTCAGCAATCAGGTGTGGGCCCCATTGAAAGAAGTACCTGTGGGGCTGAGGATGGGACTGCGTGTCATGTGATCTGCCATTGACCTGTGCTGGCTGAACAGCGTTTTTTAACCTGGGGATAGGCTTCCATTGATCCTCGGCTCATTAAAACGGGAGAGGTTAAGAATTTCCTCTCATTAACCAAAACGTGGTGGAGAAGGGAGGACCTTCCAGGTTTGGATGGGGTCGACGAGGTGCCGTCGTAAGGTGCCTAACCAGTAATTTCGAAGCAGTAAGTGCCCGGGTCCGAGGCGGTTCCCGGCGGTGGGTGGAAGTGCTGTACACTGGGCACATAGTGCTTGGTTCTGCAGGGTGCCTAAGTCGAGTAGTCAAATGTGTCTGGGAAGGAGTTGGAGCTCATTCTCCAGCCACAATAGGCCCACCAGGGCCTCAGTGGTTTAAAAAAAGAAAAGAAAAACAAAAATTGTAAAGAAGTACTTGAAACTGAGCTGGGTGGGAAAATAACACCTATATGATGGCTGATTTCTGCTCATTGCTACTGCGGGAAACCCCTTATGAAAAATATGCCAAGCATCGAACTAAGAGATGCATTCCGGGCAACGAGAAACGATCCCACTAGGATATAACCCAATAGTAACTTTACAACTAAAATTTATTGGCCAATTTCTTCAATCTTAATTTACTGAATTTGAAATAAGAATTTGGTGGTTATTACCACACTGCAATCACCCTTATTTTCAACTCTGTGGCTAAGCAAAACCCCCGTGCGTGATGGTGCAAATTGGTTACAAGATTTGGGTTCAGTGCTTCAAAAATCGGAACAATCAGTCAAAACATCAGAGTTGAAAAAGTCAAGACAAACGTTTCAGCTCTACATATGCTACCATAACTTGTGGAACTGGTCTCATTTTTACCACCTGCATGTTATAAGTACTTACATTCTGCCCAGAAAAGATCCAATAATCATAACAACATTGTTATATCAATACATTGGAGTGAGACAACAACGAATTAACAAGTTCGCTATGGGTTTTTCGGCAATTTCTTGCGGGAGTCTCTGAAACATTTAGGAAACTGCCAAAATCTCGATATTTTCAAAATGTGTCTGTTAACATAAGAATGTATGAGAAGTACAAAAAAGCTACATAAAACAAGAAGAGTGTTCAAAAGTGAATTCAAATCATCAATTATAATTGATATAGATTGATCAAATATCATCACCGGGTTGACATCCACATTTTAAGTAGCTGAACCCAAGATAGGAAATATTAGCAAATATTTGTTTAAAATTTCATACATTGTTCAAATATACGATTTTCTTTTGCAGTTGATTCAAAAACTTAAAGAAGAAGCTGCTCAGTCCAATGCAGTCTCAAAAGAAATGGAAGAAAAATATCACAAAACAGCAGAAGAATTAGATTACACACGAGCTAAGTTGGAAAGTGCCTGGTTGAGGAACACACAACTTGAAATGGAGTTGAAATCCAAAGGAACAGCTCGGCCAGTGTCAAAAGCTCCTTCGAATAAGAACTTGGCGAAATCTATGTCTAACGTCCGCAAGTCTGCATCCACAATAAAAGCTCCACCGCCAGACGAAGAAGAAGAGGAAGAAGAAGAGGAGGAAGAAACTGAGACTGAAGGTGAATTATAATAATTATAAGAATTATTATTAAACTTTCTGTTGGGTTGCTGGGTGTCCGGTTTTCGCGCGTTCCAATTTTCTCTAAACTGTCCCGGGGACATTTAATAGAATACTAGAGAACAAGAAAAATGATCTATGGGCTGCTGGACAGTTCTGAGCTAAACTAAAAACATCTATTGCCACTCGTGGTACATGATTATGGGATAATTTCTCAAGTATCGATATGGTCTAGGTATAGAACAATATAGATAACATTCCGAAAAAAAGGAGGGGAAAAGTGGACATTTTACTTTTGGATGACCATTTTTACGTAGGTATTACACAAGAAAAGATGAGTATTTTACCATCTTTATCAATGCAATATTTATGTCAATATCTAAAAAATAGCTAAAAATATCTTTAGAGGTATAGGGAGAAATGTAGAATAGAAATTAGGACAGACTTCAAAATGGTTGTTCTGCTCGGACTGCTTCCGAGTCTTTTGTTTTCACTGTCGGGAAATGAATATATTTCTCTCTAAAATCGAATTTTTCTGTCGCATTTTACATTTAGAGCATTCTGTACAACTTCCACTTCCTGTCCCTCTGTCCATTTTTGTGTCGGGGTGTGTTTGTGTGAGCTAGTCCATGTAAAAACCTTTATGCAGTTATGCATAACATTTGTCATAAGATTTTGATAAAATATTCAGAGAATGTCCGGCTCAGGCTACAGCGGTGTCCTATGAATTTCAATGCTCAAAATCAATCCTTACCTCAGCGCATACGCAAACGTGCTATCTGCAAATCATAATTTTCCAGATTCTAGTAGCCTGACCTTGCTGGAATTCGAAGTATAGTGGTATGAGCCGATTTATTCATTTCCATAAATTTCAACTCTATTGTATCACTATTGTGTCCTTATGGAATAATTGTGACCATCAATACATATCGATTCACCTTACATTCTACATCTTTCAATACTATTTAAGATTTTTAAAATTATCTATTCATTCTCTTATCGATAAGAGGAAGATTAGAGGACGTTTTTTTCTTTTTTTAGTTAGTTACTTTTGTTTTTCTAACTTAATATCATAAATTGATTAGGAGCAAGAGTGGCGGCTGTGTTTCTCTCTCAATTTAAGTCAATCATACGAATAAAAATAAGTAGTTAAAAGTGATAATTTAGTCGGTGTTCGGAATGATAGAGCTGAAGATTGACATAACGAATTATATCAGATCCACACTTCGGCGTTAACGATGAAAACGAAAGGTGAATCAGACATAGTTCATTCATCAATTATTCATACAAAATGAATCCAAGGAAATAGTACTCCACATCAAATAACGGTGTATAGTGATGCGTTAAGTAACTTTCATGACTAAATTAAGATGTAGTCCTGGTCAATTATTGATACTCCCAATACAAACATGGAAAAATTCCAAAATAATGTGTAGTCCGATCCTTTCAAAAGTAATAATTTAGCTCATGAGCCCTTGTATTGGCTCATACCTACTAAAATTCTCAGCCGATTTTTGTGCTTTTATTGGTTGGATTAACGATTAGGAACAGTTTATAAAAGTATTCGTAGTTGTTTATAATAACTTTTGTAAGTATGATCACATAAAACTCGAGATATTTATGTCTCTGTAACTGATGCATTACTCAACAATACGTTTTTAGTGTTTGGAACATATTGTCTCGCAAAGGGTTGAGAAACGAAAAGAGCCGAACGAACACAATTCTATGAAGCAAAACATTCAAGAAGTGAGTAATAAGCCGCGGAAGTAGGTCCAATTATCTTTCGTTTTAAAATAACTGCGGAGCTTTTCGGACCGCTGTGTTGTCAAATCACTCAACTTGATTCCATCCGACGAGTTATTGTTCGCCATCCTCATCACCGTTCCACGACGGATACTGAAGGGGGAAACAACGGAAACAAAAGCCCTAAAGTGAACAGTTACTCCAATTATTCCTTCATTTTCCTGATGCCCTTCCATTCAATTTTCTTGCTCAAAACTCGCGTCAAACGACGACCGTTACAATGGTTGAACTTCAAACTGCGCTTGTTAATTAATTAATTAATTCAGTTTTATTGATGCTATATCTTTACCATTTAATCTTCACGGTTGATTATTTTCAACGATAGGTTTTTGTAATCAACAAAGAAACATTTATTTATTTATTTTTTGCATCAATATGTTGCAAGGGTGTGGTGATTTGTCATAATTGCCCCCCTTATTCATACCTTCCACACTTAGATTTGGAAGGTATGAAACATGTTTCAAAACTAGAATAAATGGGAATGATACTTGGGATAGTAGAACTACTAGAAATGGGAATCATGCGATGTATTCGGTCAACTAATCCGTTTGGTTTCAAAATCTGGTACTAGTGAGATTATACTGTTTACTATCCAATACTGATCGAACGCAAATAAATCCAAGTAAATTGGCAGTATAAGCTGCAAGAGCAGCGCTTGAATGGATCGACCATTACTCCCTCCATTCCACCTTTTGACAAAACTTCAGCATTCCCGAGGTTTGTTACACAACTAGACTGAAGTTGGGTTCGGGAAAAAAATTGTTTTCTGGAATAGTCAAACACACGAACATTGAAATCAAATTAAAATAGTTAAGAAATTCACTCCCTTTCACAATAACAATTCAATCAAGCGTGACCAACCCAAAATCTTTACCGGACAAATAAAGAATGAAATGAATCGGTAGTGAATTCTAGCTTGAGCAACTTGTCAACATTCTATCCTACCACCGTTCAGCAAAAACAAAATTTTCAATTTTTGTCGCACAACTAGGCAAACATTGGATTGAACAAAATAACAATAATGAAACTTTTGATGTTCATGACTCTTTTTTTATTCGACCCTAATTTAAATTTAGTTGTGCAACAAACCTCAAAAATTTGTCTTTTGCTGACAGGAGGTGGGAGGGGGTAATACGATATAGTTACAATCGAGGGCGGTAAATCAATATTTCCTCACTATTTTCATTTGATTTTATTCATTTGTTTAGTTTTTTTGGTGCTACCTCAATTCCAGTCTATCTGTACAATAAACTTAGGAAAATTTGAATTTGCTGTTGGGCGGGCATGTGCAGCAAACGGTTCGCTGCAGAGAAAGAACCTCGAACAGGAAGTGGGAAGCTGATAGTTGAATCACTGGTACAACCAGATTATAAAAAACTGTTAACGCTGTACAAAAATAGGTTCACAATAATGGCAGCTCCTTGGAGAAATGGTTTTTGAGCATCAACGTTATAAATATTTTTCTGTCCCAATTAATTTTTTTCAATAATGAACCGTTGTGATCAACAAAATTGCACCCCCTCAAAAATTATTGGATTGCGTTTCAAAATACGTAGATTTGCACACAAAAAATTACGAAATTCAGCTCAAAATCCACCAGAATTTTCCCACAATCTCCGCACCTTGATCAATAAACCCCAATAGATTACATTTGAAGGTCAAAATTAAACACTTTTGAAGTAAGATGGTCGCCTTGTTGTTGTATTAAGATACAAATTAATTCCCTGAATCGAACGTGACCACTTTAGTTGCTGTAAGATCATCCGTTCACTCACCGCCCGTTCAAGCGTTTTCACGTTGAATGCATTTACGAGGTATGAAAGCTCGAGGTGTCGAGTTGAGATGATGTTCAACAGACTACGTCTTAAATGCATAGAAAAGCGATTTACATAGGGGGGACTGTGTGAGACAGAAATAATAAACCTCTGTCGTCTATTCTGATATCAGAACACACGTGTTTGAAGTCAATTGAAGGCAAAAAGTCATTTCCAAGGGGAAATCTTACGCTATAAAATGTTGAAATATATTGAAAATTCTTTATTGATTGTGTAGGGATGTGGGAAAGGGGTGTGAGTATATTATTTCTTTGAAGAAAATCTGGCAACTATGGTATGACGTTTTTGTGAAACGATTTCTGAATGGAATTCACCAACTGACCATTTCTGGAAGACCTCCCTTCTTCTTCTCCTATCATTGATCCAACTCAGGGTGTTGGGCGTGCAATTGGGAATGGGAATGTTATTAGGGCTACTCGTGAGCTCTGGCATTGATCCACTGCCATGACGGTGGTCGTGGAGGATGGGATCCTTAATGTTTGTCAAACAATACCTTTTATGATAGATCGCCGTCCAAAAGGAAAACGAGCGGCCACCAACTAGGAGAACGTCACCTTATCCACTTGAGTAGATCAAAGTCGCGGGATGTTTACCCCCTTGTAGAGTGCAATGACCCCCCTGGAGGGGCGCGTGCCTCCCAGCAAACACCTAGTTAGGAGCCTGCTCTCACCCCTCACCCCGCATCTTCCTGCCCAAGACTACCGCCAGTCATCCTCCTCCCTATCTCCCTCCTCCATCTCCGTCCTTCCCAATTTCGTCCCTAAGCTAATTGAGGTTACAGAAAGACGTCCCGTGAACAAGGAGAAGAAGAAGGGGTTATCAATTTTGAACCAATTTCCTAAAATAATAAAAAGACATTTATTTTGCCTCCTGAAGCTAACGGTGTAGCACGTGCTGACCGCGAAAAGCTGGTAGTTGCAGCTGGAAAGTATCTCCGAGTCTACTGCCCACCAAGATTACAAAGTTTTTTTTTTGAAAAATGATTTATTGCACCAAGTTACAAGTTATTAGCAACAAATTTTTGACATTTAAATATGGATTGGTTATAGTAAAGCTTAGGTACATAACTAAGTCTCTAATGGTTTCGAATGTTAGAAGTGTCATTTGTTGCACTTGAGATTCACTGAATTTCTTTTTTCACTGTGCGGATTTTGTCATCGCGAGCACTTTAATTCACGTGCACAGATCATGAGGCTTGTTTCTCTTGAGTCGTCTGGATAGGTCGTCAACGTCGAGGAGCTGCACAGCTTCTTCATTGACGTGTAGTTGTAGCCGCTTGTGATTGGCTATAGCGTGCATTCTTATTACTTCATTTACTGTTGGTATAAAAGTTCTTTGTGAGGCCGAACATTTCGGGTGTACCGGTATGCATCAACAACACACCTAAGTACATTATTACAAAGTTTGTATGAGAAAGAATTGGAGCGTTTTAAACGTAGAGGAGGAAGCCTTCTACACCAAAGTTTCACATTCCAGTCTCTTCTTTTTTGACGATATATACCTGTAAGCTTCTTGTGATAGGATATTATACCTTGGGTACCTGTGTACGTCTTCGGTTCCTGTGTTTACCCAAATTACACCAACTTCGTTTATTCCGGATCGAAACCAAGATTTTTAATCGCAGATTTAGATTCCACGCCAAATTTACTAGATTTTCCGGCTGAGCGCCAATACAGGAAAATGCGAAGATGTGCAAGCCAGGGATTGCGAGAAAATCGAGATGAAGGCACATCAAGTGTGGCACATGATTTATCACTGTTTTTCTACTCTGAATTGCGTGGTGAAATCTGTTTGCTGATTCGACCTTTTTAACAGCATAATACTTGACTCGACAATATTACAAACTTTGCTATCCATCAACTCCGTTAGACCTCACTTATAACGTTTTAAAAACCAACGGTTTCCTCCTCAAAAAGTGACGTTTTTGATTCAGCAAACAGGTATCACCACCCGTGCTGAATCACGTACCACACTTGATGTACCTTCATCTCAGTTTTTGCGAAGTTCCTGGGTTGAGTATGAAGATACAAGGCGTGCTTACTTAACGGCCAGTGCGTAGCCAGAAAAATCGACTAAGGGGTCAGACATTCATGAAATATTGCGTAGAACACAAATCTGCAATGAACAATTGGGGTTGCCATTTGAAAAAAACAAAGTTAGTGGTGATTGGGTACGCATGGGGAAAGCACAAAGCGAAACTTTGTCATTTTTGAAATATACGAAAACATAATGAGAAATGACGATACTTCCAAATTTTCAACCAAAAATTGACATATAACGTTTGAGAGCGGAGTTACTGGGATACATTATATACCTAAACACATTGCTTTCTGGGTGTGCCTTATGTACTCTCTCAAGTACCTTTTTTAAATTTGAATTCGGTTCTTCATTAACATCATTTTATTTTGTTTGTACGAGCTGATTGTATTCCATTCTCTCTTTCAGGGGAGGTAAGTGATGAAGAGAGCGATCGATGTGTGATAGACAAGTCCGTCTCTCAAGAAGAAAGGGAATGTAGACTACTAGTCAACAGAATGTCTAAGCTGAAAGACAAACTTCAACATACGTTGAGAGAAAGGACTAACCTCAAACAAAATTTGAATAGAATTCAGAAAACGTTGAAAGAAGAGAAGAAGAAATACCGAGAGCTTAAGAAAGAAGTCGATAAAATGGCTAATTTGATGAGAGAAGTTGAAGACGAAGAGGAAGAAGATGATGAGGAGGAAGAAGACGAAGTAAGTACATTCATCTTACTTATCTGTTAATTGGAGTCCACACATCCATAGTCGTTCACCAGTAGAATTTCACTTCCTTGCTCACTTCGGTCAAAATACACACTTTGCCAATGGCTTCACTCAGCTGCTGAACTTCATGGAGTGAGAATCTGCTGAGCCAGCAGCTTGGAGTTTCAGTTCGTTCGACCTGAGACCAGCAGAGACAGCATGGTTTCGATTCGGCAAAAATGTAGTGTTCAAGGAGAATAACCCTCAGTCGAAAAACCTTGACTGTAACGGCCTCATAGCTTAACCCGTTAGAGTGTTGTCAAAAAACGGGAATTCCTCCTTTAGTATTGAGGACACGAGTTCGAACTCAATCGGAAGTATCAATATTTTTGGGTTGCAATAGAATCGTAACAAGTTTACCTGCTGAAATGCAAACTAAAAGTTTTCCAGAAGCGATTTCCATACAAAAAGCACCTTGTTAATCGATACAAAATTATTGTGACTTCTAAATGTGGATTATCTCTTCTGTGGAACCAAGAGCATGCATCCCATCTCAAATGGCAATAACCAAGGTCTAGATAACTCCGTTCTTCTTTGGAATAGGTGGGCACTTTGAAAAGGAATCAGCGAAGGTCACATATAATTCAATATTAATGATATGTGTAGGCGTAAGTTCATAGGCTTTGAAAACTCAAACAAGGCGGTGTAAATTTCCATGTTCACTATGACAAAACCACATCCAAGTTGATGGGGCGCTCAATTTTTTGTATGATGAATGAGCAGGACACTATAGAATAGTGTACAGTATGGTTTCTGGATCGTTCTCACAACATCTGCACTGGTATGATTCAGTCGGGCGCATCCTGAGTAAAGATTGGTCGGTGCGACCCTGTCCAATTCTCAGTTGCACGATTACTTTCTAGAACGGTGTGGGAAATTCTACACCTATGTGAGGAAACCAAGGTTTTCATATGGTGGGAAGAAATAACTCTTAATATTTATGAAGTGGTGTTCTTAAATTCGTCCTGCCGCATTGAAGTCAACTCAAGAGCTGGCTTATGCTTTTGATACGCGGATGGACATTCTGGAGTGAGGTATGCCGTTTATAGACATCACAATCAATATCCATAAGGCCCTTCATAGGCCCTTAATAATCGATATTCCATTTAAGATCGGATCGAATCCCTTAGTGTGTAAACCACCTATTATCGAAACAAATTTTGCATCAATGATAAATATAAAGTCACATTTCGACCCATCAGGTGACGTATTCATTGATTTCAAAGGTTTCTCAAGAGATTCGATATAGTTGTCTAATGAGCACTCTCAAAAACTTCATAATTTGAAAATCCCATTTCGTTGCTTAAATTGGCCGTATTCTTCGGATACAAACAAAAGTACCTATGAGACAACATCTAAGATAATTGATTCTTGACCAAAATGTGGTTATAAAAGAAACATATTCATTAATAAAACTGAAGATATTATTGAAAATTAAACTTGAAAATCGATTGAATCTTATACATTACTTTTTCTGCACTATACATTTTATACAGGAGGAATCCGAAAGCTCCAGCGAAGAAGAAACTGAGGACGAGGCTTCGGTGGACAGCGAAGGAGATTTGCCTGAAGACGCGCCGGTCCCGTCGAAAATAGAAAACCTCAACAGGAGAATAAAGAAATATGATCAGCGGCTCACTCAGGCCAAACGACAGAACTATTTCTTAACAGTAAGTGCTAATTTGTAACTTGATTGGCATCGAAGAACCTGATGTTGCCTGTAGGATTTTGGTGGTGAACATTTCCAAATTGCTTGTCGATTTTTCGTTAATTTATGAGAAATTTTGAAGATAAAAATTCCTCATATGTCATAATTGTTTTGAGGCAATTTGTAACGCAGCAATACATATATACTGATGAATAGCTGTATTGGTTAGTTTACCAAGTTTAATTGCTAGTGGGGGCAATAAAAAGGGTGAGGAGTTCAGACTCATCACATTACACAGAGTCCACTTGAAGTCCGGTTGTTGATTTAACCTTTTCTACCAAGATTGAAGTGGCACACAGGTTACATAGAACGACGAGGGTGCTATGTGGCACACCCAACTTGCCAGAAGTTTTTCCCGAAACTGTAGTGGTTGTAAAAGATTAATTACAGTATCAGGGTTATTCGACTCCCTTCTATTTTTTCATCAGAGAGTCTCGAATGTTTCCAATAATTACTCCGTCAGTTGAAACATGGTAGTGTTTCTACTCATGTTATACGTTACCACTTCATCTCCGCGTAAGTACCAGTTTTATAAACAAAAAGCGGGCGACAAAGAATTGTTCATCGCTCCAACGAAACGCTAGCGTGTCACAAGATCAAAAACTTCCGGTGAAGTACGCCATGAATGGGCTTTGACGGTTTGAATATACCTTTATAGGAGGCAGCGTCTCCGGGGGGATGAGAGGAAATCCCGCTACATGGCGGCGGAGGAGCGGGAAAGGGGCCTCTGTGAATTGAGAAAACAAGGATACCCGATTTTACAGGGTATCTCTGGGAGTGTGGTCCGACCCATTAGAGCCCCCTTTGAAGTTTTCGAGATCAATGGTGAGGCGGGAGGGTGAGTTGGTTGAGCTTTCCAGCTTCTTTGCCGGCGTTCCTCGCGATCATGTTACGCCTTGGAGACATCTACACCTCTTTCTAATTGTCAAAGGGTCTTTGGTGGCAACGGTAGGCTGGTCGGATCGTAGTGCTGAGGGGTTTTTTCTCCGTGACGTCTTCTTCATTATTTTTACTGGGAACGGATGGCTTCACGTTAATCACGTTTTCATTGTTTTTAACGCTGATTCACGTGATGCTATCCGTTTCTTGATTCGACTCAATTTTCGTAGAATAATGACCAAAATTGGTTTATTTCGAGTGAAAAATCATCATTTATGCCGACTTTCGACTCTCAGATTAAGATGATTTTTCACTTGATCACTGAAGAAGGTTTCAATCTCCTATTTTCACATTTTTCAACTAGACCTTGAACATTAATCCCCGTAACAATCTGAAAACAGGCACCTAGAATAAAAAACGGAAGAAAATAAATAAATTTCGGTCATTATTCCGCGAAAGTTGAGTCAAATTAAAAAACGAGTAGCATCACGCGAATCAGCGTTAAAAAACAACGAAAATTCATGTGCCACACTTTACAGTTCACCATCATCCACTATTTGACAAATTTGGGGTTGCGCAACTTTGCGTGCTCGCTGAACCGGTTACGCGCAATCAAAAAATTGGTTGAGGGGTCAAATTTTCATGAAATCTTGAGTAGAATCCGAATCTGCAATAAAAAATAGGGGTTCCTATTTGAAATAAGAAAAACCAAAGAGAAACCGCATTTCCTGGTACAGTGTTCCGAGTTGGATAACCTGCTATAAGATTGACAGCAATTAGTTAGGGAGGGGGGGTGGCCTTATGACTTCACTCCTTATAAATACTCTATCTAAAGAGACTTTGTATTTATCTTGGAATCTCTAAAAATTGTGGAAGTAAGTCAACACTAGGGAACCCATGAGCTTAACTGGTAAACATGAATTTAGGGTCGCAGGGGATCGATAGTCTACGCACCAACATTACGAATTGGACGTTATTAAGACCGTTGCAACGATTCACCGAAAACGATCGACAATAATCAAACCACAAAGTTTCCATT
The DNA here is from genome assembly GCA_031894815.1 of Creontiades dilutus. NCBI lineage: Eukaryota > Metazoa > Arthropoda > Insecta > Hemiptera > Miridae > Creontiades > Creontiades dilutus. Next base: position 220,603 of record JAVIWC010001303.1, on the reverse strand, counting down.
TACCGAGGATGCGTTTGTAATCTCCTCTCCCAGTTCAATTCAATTACCTGTAATTCACTGTACATGAAAGTACGTCTGATGCAGAAGTAATAAACCTTTGTGTAATCAGAGTTTTTCTCATCGGTCTGATTCCGTTAAAATTTCAAGAGTCATTGATTTCGTGGTGATCGGTTGTAGTAACATGCCGCATGCGCTTGTGTAATTGGATCGTACATCATAGGCTTGGAGAGAGAGGGGGGGGGGGTGTACCGGTTAGCTCTTGAGTGGTTCCCTGTATAGCTCTCTACTTTGCTTATCATAATATTCGCATACAGTAAGTGTTGAAAGAACTGAGTCCATGTTACAGGGAGTGACCCAACCTATCAGAATTCCTTTTTTCTTAATATTTTGTTTGAGTTGAATTGAATATTTGTTACAGGCAAACATTGATCAGAGGCAGGATGACCTCAACCGCCAAAAGGAGATGTCATTGAGACTGCAAGAAGATCTAAATGAGGTACTCGCCGATCTGGGTTAAAACGCCCTCTGAAAAAATGATCACGCGCTCTTTTGCTGCGGAGCTACGATGAAAAATTACGACACACCACCGTGAATGTGATTGGTTTTATCTGGACCTGAATGACTGAATTATTTTAATTCATTTATTAATTTGATTAAATTAATTATTTTAATTCCTGAATCGAGTCCAATGAAGTTCGACGATTCGACTGAATTAATACTTTCACTATTAGAATTGAACCTTACGCAATTGCAATTGAACATTTTATGAAATCAGCCCTCCGCACCAACCAAAATCAGAGGAGTTGGAGTGAGTAAACCAGTTTGACGAAGAAACAGATGTGGGGGTAACGTTCTAGCCTCTTCTCAACGCTCAGTCCTGTAAAAATAGCGTTTTCAAAAATCAAAAATGGAGCAATTTTGAGAGCAAAATGGAGCAAATATTCTTCAGAGCATAATGTGTATCACCTACAGGGGTAGGACTCAGTTACAATATACCAATAATGAAGCTGCTAATAAGGTTCATGTGATGCTAATAGTTTACTTTAAAACATTGATTTGAGTCTTGTAAGTTACATAATATTGTTCAAATTGATTATTTTCATGTATAAAATATAGCTGTGTTGACATAGTAATATAGCTAATACTAGAACAAGAAAAGCGACGATTTGAGTTACACAAAATCAATGTGCGTGAAAAATATGTACTCGTCATTCAGAAAAAGTTGAACTATAATTGTAAAAAAATTAATTCAGGTTGCAAATGCCTTGTATAGTATCAGAAAGTGACAACTTTTTCTATGATCTACTTTTATCAGGGTTGTATTGTGAAAGGGAGAAGTTTATCAAACACATAAACTGGTTGAAAACTGTAACACACAAAATGGTGTTTTGTAGATCACTGGAGTACACCTACTCAATTCATGTATCGATCCTGTTTCTCATTTCGAAATTTGTTGGAAAGAACTCGCGAATTCTTATCTGCAAAATCTTACTGATCGCGAAGTATGTTGAATGAACAAAATATCACGAACCGCTTTTAATGTCACAGAGAAAATAAAATTGATGTAAATATAGTTATGATTGAAATGTATTATTTTATATGCTACTCATGGTTAGAATGTATATTAGGACGTAGGGAAAACATGGTTATAACACAATATAGTTGGCGCTAGGTAACATTGTAGGTTGTTTTAATACTATAGACCTAGTTTAGTGTTGATAACGTGCAGTTATATTTACTTATTGGTTCCTTAGATGCTTTAACATTTGGCAAAGTACTCAATGCTTTGGGAATTGTGGTGATAATCGAAGATAATTTAATACGACTAAAACAAAGTACAAATTTAAATGCTGTCTTTTATTGCTTTTAATGTTGTAGAGATGTGTCACAAACCATTTGTTACAAATAAAAAAAGATGATCCATGACGATTCGTTTGTTATTTTGGTACATCATTTTCAATAATAAATAAATTTTACTTTTAATTTTTTTTTTTTTTTTACATAAGTAATAAGTACCTATTTGATGGTACTTATCCAATAGTTAGAAAAATCTATAAAAGTACGACTAAGAAAAATGGAAATTATAAATTCGACTAAAAGTTTTTCAACTTTAGTGTGCGTTTAGTATATATCAAATTTAGTATGTGTAGGCGGTCAAATGAAAAAATTTACTGAATTATTATACTTTTCAACATTGGAACGATGGGAGCAAGGTATTTAGGTTTACTTATCAGTAAGTAGCGTTTTAAAAAATGTTTTATTAGGAGAAGATGACAAATTATTATACGAGCTGCAACGCTTTTAAATTCATAACAGCATGGTTCATTAATCTGATAGCATATGATCGCGTTGGTCCAATTTTGCCGGTGTTCTATAACCAGTAGGAAACCCAACGTAAAACACTACTTTGCTGGGACACGAGTCATTCAATGAAAAACTTGGACAGTGTTGCTTCTAAACATTTCTTTGAATGCTCAAAGTTGATGGAGGCGGCAGAGAGTTCTGAAAACTCTATAAAGTGACCACCCGTCACAAGACCATCACAAGACAAGAGCCCCGATAGAAGTGGGTAATGACGCCACGGAGCACACCAGACGATATGTCCAACTGTTGAAACTCCGTGGCACTTCTCCCGCTCCTTACTCCTCGCTATTTCATTAGTTGCCACTTCAAACTACAGCAGCAAGCTTCAAGCATTCATACAACTTTAAATGTACATAATACGTGTACACCTATATGCTTATGTGCAATTTTCCTGAGCGTAAATATTTGTTTACAGAGTCCACACGTCGCCACAGTGTTTTTTCGACTAGGACGAAGGCGTGGAGTGCGTTATATAGAAACAGGTTTCTGGCGGGATTCACTCAATATGGCGCGAAACCAATCTCTACTTCATTTCCAGATCGTTTCTCTACCATCGAAATTCTCCCCTCTTCGGCCCCCACCTGACGTCGCGGAATCAGCTCAATCCGACAATATCCACCCACGCACCTCAGCAAGAATCGATTGTCTCCCTCCCCAATAATATCCTAGCTGGTGTTTACTTTCCTCTGCATTTCCTGGGTCTCCCACAAACGAGGAGGGGTTCCCGCTGTGTCTAGTGAAGACCGAATCCCGTACGTCTCTGTAGATAGAGGAAAAAAAGCAAACGCTGCAAAAATGAAATACGAGTAGTATAGTGAAAGAGCGAGGGCTTCCTAACAACCCATCCATATCTAGACTTCAATGTATAAAACAGTTTATTCCGATGCAGACGATGGTGTATTGAGAAATACGAAGCTGTTATTAAACGAGGCAACTGTATCGGTCACATACTTCCTTTCTTAACTTGTATGAATGCTCCCACTCCATTGATAATAACACATCAAAACAATATTGAATACTATCTAGTGGGGGCTTTAATTATGAGGCTGCTGGCATTCCTTCAAATCGTAAGAAGCGAATAAAAAACATTTTCGGTAGGTTTTTCTGTAAAATGACAATACATTTATTAGTTATGCCGTAAGTTGATGGGAAATCTTACCTAGTAGTTCACACGGAGTCGAAAGCTCCTTGTTACTTGAATCCTAGTAATAAGTAAGTTGTTCGAAACGTCCTCCGTTTCGGCGAATACAGAGACCTCCGTGGAACACTGTCGATAGCGTCTCGGCGCTGTCTATGATTTCTGCGGATGTCGTCTGCACTCTCGAGAATCCTTTGAATCAGGTGGGTTATCGAAAGAATCATGACCTCATACAAAGTTATGAGTTTTTAAAGTGGTTGTTAAAGTTTATCCAGGGGTAAAAATCCATGGATGTGAGGTTAGGACTACGAGGAGGCCATCTATCAGGTCCATTCCGTCCAACCCACCTACGATCGAAAACAGACATCGATTAGATACCTAGGGTCGTAAGGGAGAGAGATACCAATATACAGTATATTAGACCATTGTAAATATTTTAATATCAGCCATTGTTTTGTACAAATGGTTACCAGCAAAGTTTGGTGGTCTCGGATTTATATTTTATCATAAGGCGAAGTCATCTCAAGAGTCAATTACAAGATATGGAGTCACAATGAAGAGGTGACGCCTGTTAAGGCTGACGTCTTCCCTGATTTTTGCTTTAACCGTGCTGAAATGTAAATAGGATTGTCTATTTATGGCATGTAGAATACAATTATAATTATCTGAAGGGCCGAGTATAGATATGTACCACAGACTAGGTCAGTGGCGACCCCTGCTCTAAAACCCCGGGGGTCCACCGAGACCGTAAGGGACAACCATGAAGGGAATGTTAAACAAAAATGTGCTTTTCTCAGCCAAATACAAATTTCAACTACCGATATGTAAAGGAGATCAATCTTGTCCTGTCCGTAGCCACCACTAGTTCTTATGAACACGGTTGAGTGATTTACGTAAAAAGTTTATATAATACAGATATTATTAACGATATCATTATAATTTGCGACGTTTTTGGATTGGTCGTCTCTCTTTTTGGGGTAAAACTTGGCAACCGTTGACGACCGTATTCTGCAGAGTGGAAAAAATGAGCCAAGTCGGTTACAATGTAGTCAGAGCTTTAGAGACATTAAGAAAGATAGAACTCGGAAGGAATCGTTGTGTCTACTCTACCTTGACTCCTATTATGCAAGTCATTACACGCTCACAACGGAGCTTTATGATAATACCTTGGAGGGTATGGACAGGAGTGGAGAAGGAACGAATCTAATGCCTAGTCGAATGGAATTTCAGCCCTTCATAGGAAGGGACACTTGGTTAGAGGAGAACAGATTAGCGGAATTCGACGTAAACAAGTGCCGTTGTATGAGGTCAACATCCAATAGACATCACCCCCCCCCCCCCTCCCCTCCTTCACTCGTCAGACGTTTCCCATCATTTTCGCTCCAACGGGTGCGTGCCTCCGAAATGTCGCCTTCTTTATGCCATCGTTCCGTTGAGTTACTCACCCTCGCTCAACAAAATGAAACATGACATTTCAATCTCTTCCGGTCGATCATTTCATCAATGGAGATTTTACCACATGAGTGACCACCGGCTCACTCATCACGAATGGTGATTGTTTGAAAAAATTCACAGCTATCATTTAGTCGTGTGTAAATATTACATTATCCAGACACGGTACGAAAACGGCACATCGCCAAGGATTGATGCTGCATTCAAAAATGATTTCTAAAATCACTTAGAAACGAACGTTATGAAATTCGTTTTTTGTGCACAGGACATATATAGGGTGTTAGTCCCTCCTCCCCTTCCATTGACAATTGTTCATATAAAAAGTCGACCAACGGTATTCATCAACATTTTCCTTAACACTCAGGAAAAAATGTTCTTGGTCAGTAAATTGACGAAAATGACAAATACTTATTTTTGAAATAGATACCCACTGTCCATTAACGCAGAATAGGACGAGTCTACACAAAACGTTTGTACAGATCATTAACAATATTTTCGTTGATAATTTTCATTGGATATGTCTCTCTTTTTCATTTTCAATAACGAATCTAGCAATGACCAAGAGACATTAAGAAGGATGGATCTCGAATCGTTGTGTCTAACCTTGACTCCTCCCACCTCACAACGGACGTTTATGATAATATATATGGAGGACGGAACGACTAATGCCTAGTCGAATGGAATTAGCCCTTCATGGAAGGGACACTTGGTTAGATTAGCGGAATTCGACGTAAACAAGTGCCGTTGTATGAGGTCAACATCCAATAGACATCACCCCCCCCCTCCCTCCCCCCTTCACTCGTCAGACGTTTCCCATCATTTTCGCTCGAACGGGTGCGTGCCTCCGAAATGTCGCCTTCTTTATGCCATCGTTCCGTTGAGTTACTCACCCTCGCTCAACAAAATCAAACATGACATTTCAATCTCTTCCGGTCGATCATTTCATCAATGGAGATTTTACCACATGAGTGACCACCGGCTCACTCATCACGAATGGTGATTGTTTGAACGGAAATATTCACACTAGTTGAACTATCATTTAGTGCACAGTGGACTGTTAAATATTACATTATCCAGACACGGTACGAAAACGGCACATCGCCAAGGATTGATGCTGCATTCAAAAATGATTTCTAAGATCACTTAGAAACGAACGTTATGAAATTTGTTTTTTGCACACACATATACAGGGTGTATAGTCCCCCCCCTCACCTTCCATTATCACAATTGTTCATATAAAAAGTCGACCAACGGTATTCATAACATTTTCCGTAACATTCAGGAAAAAATGTTCTTGGTCAGTAACTTGCGCCTCATTGACGAAAATCACAAATACTTCGATTTTTGAAATAGAAACCCACTGTCCATTAACGCAGAATAGGATTCTACACATAATGTTTGGACGATCATTCGATTTTTGTTGATTATTTTCCTATATGTTCCTTTTTCAATTTCAATAACGAACCTTAGCAATCGACCAAGAGAAAACAATCGTTCCATTTGTAGGTGTGTTTCCTAGTGTACCTAAAAAGCATTGTCTCTGGTTGTACAGTCCACTTTTTGGAAGTCGTGTAGGAGGGCAATTTAATCAGAAATAGTAAATCATTGTGTATTAAAATGAATTTTCTCATATCGCTCAAAGTTGCCCAAGATTACACATATTGGCCATTTTGGATATTGGCGAACCCCATGTGTTACATATAAATTTTAATTGATTTTTAGCGCAGATTCTCGTGATGCCATTCGATTTGAGTCAAGTTTACCGAAGTTACTGCCGAAATGAAGCAGAGAGATACAACTCTTGTCATTTCCGCTACATGCAACGTAAAAATGGGAATGAACTCTTTCCCAGGGGTGGCTACAGGGGGGGGGCTATGACTCAGACTGTGTCATTGCAGGGGGGTGGTTCCAAAAAATGTTTTGGGGGGGGGGGGGGGTAAAGTTGAATGAAACAGTGTTTAACGTGACGACATTCAAAAATATATTACGTCTCTAGATAGAACGTGAATAAAAATGAACCTAGTAATCAATTTAAAAATGATTTGTTTTTCCATCTGAAATGTATAAATCACAATGACAGTGCCCGAATATTGTCCGTTTTGTCTATTGCCGACTGGGTTTAAATTTTTTCAATACCTACATTAGTCTTCTTTTTGTTTCAGATAAAATAAGGGGTGCTCACGAAGTTTGGGGGGGAGTGCGTCATAAAGCCAAGGGGAGGTTGGGAACCCCTGTCCTTCCTTCATGTTCTTTTATATGAATTTCAGCAGAAATACTTTCACTCATGTTGAGAAAACTTTCTTCGTCATTACATGAAAACGGTGACGATGTCGCCTTTGTCGACGGCGTTGTGTCGTTCTTTGTTGTACAGGCGTTACGAATCAAATTCGATGTCTCCAGGACGAAGTGATATCGAGTAATAAATATTATTCGCCGATCGTTTCGTTCATCACTTCCTCTGGCTGCCGAAAATAGCTTAAGCCCGTGAAAACGTGTCCGTGGAAAGGACCTCACGTGGGATTTAGTTATCTCGTTCATTTGGAACTCCGCTGTGGCCGGCCGACCGCGTGTTTCGCAAGTAAAAAATAAACGTAATTTCGTACACGAAACTGATTATTCAGTTTTCAAGATATGATGGAAGGAAATGCATGTTCCATGTTCTTCTGTCTTTGGGCATTAAACTCTACCACGGTTTTTGCTCCTGAGCCTACCTGAACACCAATGTGTGTGACAAAGAAATGGTAGAAGGACATACTAAGTGGAGCAGAATGCTACCAATCTCCATTCTGTGCTGAAATATTAATTTTTTAGTAGTTTTTCCCTCAAGTTCTCTTTTATTTTAATATTTTCAATAATAAGCCTTTGTAATCATGTAGGAAAAAACAAAACGTTCAAATATTGTCAAAACGTTTGCTACACGTTCACAAAGATCTTTAATGAAAACAATAAGCCAAAAATCAGTGCAGACAGGACTTTTGAAAGACAATGAATTGCTCAGATTGGTAAGTTGATTTTTCAAAATCATAGATTTATTCAGACAATGTGCTAAAACGATATGATTCAACACGAAACAAATAAAGACAATTTACTCATACGGGCTTGTTGCTTGACAGGAACTGATCATCCCCATTGGACGTATGAAATGAACCAGATTTCAAAGGAGATAAATAATGTTCATATGTACCCACGACACTATCTACCTAATCATTTACATATACAGAATTAGGTTTATTATTTCAAACAATGAGCTTTTGTAAAAATCCGTACTGCCGCAAATCAACTCCATCAGGGGTCTACTTAATTGATCCTGATGCTAGCCAGTTTTTCAGCACGAATTTAAAAAAAAGGGTAAATAAAGAGGAAATTTAAATAAAGAAAAAAGACTCTAGTTTTATTCATTCGAAAAAAATGTAATTCAAAATAGCCCATTTTACCCTAAAACTTGCGAAGTCCTTTAATATTATGGACAACCGAGCTGACAATAATAGTCACTGTTGGTGACAAGTCAGACTTTGTTCTCATGTCTAACGAACTATTTAGAAACTCTCAACTTGTCTTGTTTTCGTGGTGCACCGGGTTATTTCTAACGGCTTTTGCACTGTAGAGCTGTATCTACGATATTGATAACGTAGAATCTCTTCCTTGTTTTCCTTGTCACCCACTCAGGCTCATTGGCAATGTTGATTGCAACGTGGTTGTTACTACCGGCGTTCTCAAGTGCGATAAGTATCGGACCAGTTTATGAAAGAAGGCGAGCGGTCTCTTTCAGCGTAATTCTTCTCAGTTCGGATGTTCGTGACGGCAGAATTTGCAGCGAGAATGATGTGATTGACAGTTTCAATGCTTCAGACTGTGAGGTGTCATTGCCTGATTTCAAATCGATCAATTCGACCGAGAAAAAGGAAATAGTTACCATGTGTTTCGGTCTGTACGACGTGTTCTTCGAAATTTGCCGTCTTCCGAAAAATGTCGATCGAAAGGAGCGATATTTTGGGAACGGGGAACTCCTTGCGCCACAGAAACTGTCGGAATTTTGCGTTGAAGCTGGGAAAACTCGTTTCGCTAAGATTGTTCACAAAGATCCAATCCTGGATAAGTGGGCGGAATATTTAAAGAAACTCATTTCCTCTAATTACACTTGCGAAGAACTTTGTCATTTGGGTAGTGGGGTACACATATTCTGTAAACTTATTATTGCTGGGCATCGATATCTTGGTGGAGCGTCAGAAGGTGAATAACACTTTTATTTTATTTTAAAATCATTTATTCTCTATATGTATCTATATCTACGACTAACATGGAGCCAATTAGCGAATGAATTAATTTAAAAAATGAAATTCGACGAAAATATTCGTTTATAAGAATTTAATATCAGTGCAGTAAGTATCTTATTAGTAACACAAAATTTTAAATGTGATCCTATTGCGATTTTCTTCATTGAAATAAATTTTGAGGCAGTCTGAAATGATTCAAGGATTTTAAGGCAGTTTGACATAAACTTCATTCTTCAAAGAAAAAAAAGGAAGCATTTCAAAAGAAAGGATGAGCTCCTTGCACAACACTTTTGAGGACAGTGAATTTGTCAAACTTTATAAAGTGTACTTACAAAAATGAAAGGGAAAAACGATTATAAACAATTAAATGCATGTTTGTTAGAAGAATGCCACTCAAAAACGTTTATCAACAATTTAATAGGTGTTGTACCAATCAACGATTAATCTTATGCTAAAAATCGTAAATAAGCTCCATTAAAACATGCTAATAGGTCGATAAAAAAAAAAAAAAAAAAAAATCCGAAATCCACAACAGGTTTATTTTAGTTGACAATAATATGATACAATTGATTGCTAACAATTTCTTTCCAGTCAAGGTGGTCCAATTTCAACTCAATTTAACATGAATGCACTATTACCATTTCGGATAATTCACTCATACGATTGTGCTGCAAGTCTGAATCTTTATTTTTCGCCGATGAAAATACCTAACCGTAAATCACTTCAAGATTGATTTTTGTGCAACAAATGAATTGTGAGCTATCAACTTACAAATCTTTGACCAATTTATTGTTCTTCAAGAAAGCTGTCCAACGGACCAATTCCATGTTTCGAAACGGCAAATTTTTCACTTACTTCCTGAAGGACTCAAACTAAATATTAGCCATAGCAATTAGCTTTGTTCACCTCTAAAATTTTCGAAAATTTAGAAAATTGGCTAATTAAGTTGTGGTACAGTATTAAATTTGTTTTTTTTTTTTACCTCTTCGATAGTTGTTTTAAGGACGTTCTTTGTATTATGATTAAAATGAGCCGTCCAATAAACTATCCATTTCTTTAGGAATCTTTATTTGTTTAAGTCAAGACAAAAGAAAGGCTAGAAACAGAATTCTCTGGAGAAATTCCCACTTTTGCTTAATTGTTTTTAATTATAAACCTTCGTAATCGTAAAAAAAAAAAAAAAAAAAAAAAAAATCAACCCCCTCCCCTCCCTTCAAAGTTAGGTATTGGTTAATCTTTAAAGATTCGTTGATTTTGAAAATCGAAATAAACAAAAAATCCGAGAGTTCATGCTTTTTTCCGAAACTACTTGACTAAAGATTACGAAATCGGACACCCGATATCGATCCGGAATGTGCCAGTAATCTAGGCATCTTGATCAGTCAACCCTAAACGAATATATTTGAGGATTGAACTATTGAAAAATCAAAATCTTATAAAATTTTCAAATGAGAAGGTAGTTTTTTTGTTTGATTCAGATAGGAAGTAGTTCCGCGGATGTAGTGAGACTATTCAGCTTGCTGTACGATCATCTGTTCGCTCACCATTTTATAAATTCTCCTAGCCCTTTAAATAGCTCAATTATCCTTCAAGAATTGGGTAAAATTCGTAGTACTACTTCCTTTTGTAGTAGTAATTATAGTAGAACTTTTATACGTATATTCAATTATGCAAGTGCATAGAAATATACAATAAGTAGATGCATACGCTGGTGACAATGATTCTGTTTTAGTCAAGGCCTCACTATACAAGCTAATATAAGTTTGTGTCCTAGAGTCTGCTTCATTCATCCTACGTGGTACCATTTTAGGTCAAGATAAACATGACTTGCGAGCATTGGATCCTCCATCAATTCTGGCACCAGATGAAAAAATCAATGAAGCAAGTAATGTGGAAAGTGCATCAAAAGACGTACTTGCAGGTGAAATTAAATCCACGACGGACAGCGCCGGTGAGTTTTATCAATTACTAGATGGCTTAACCGGAGTAGCCCCGGTTAGGGTGATAGAATATGTGTAGGCCTCACACTCATCACTGTCACACCTAATCCAGTTTAAGTTATTCTGTGTACATATACAGCAGTGAAAGACCAAAAGAATCCGAATAAAATGTCCATATCTTCAGAGAAACAAAAGGAAACCAGCACAGCAGATCAGGGGTTCTCCGTAGCTCAAGATTATTGCCAAAAACTGTGTAGCACCTCTGCTGAAAGAATGATTTTCTAATTTAAGAATTACAAGTTTTTCCGCATTTTCACCGGTTTTCCCACTGTTGCATTGTCAGTCTATGGCATTTGTTTATTTTGAATTCCAAAGGATCTGCATTAGCCAATGGCATTTGGTGATTTCGAATCCGTGCGAATGAATCTGAATCAGCCAATAGCATCTAATTTATTTTTCTTTTCATGCGTAACGACCAAAATTGTCAATCACATTGTTCGGTATACTGTGTTCAAGTGAACTAGAATCAATATTTACCACATATACCACTGATGGGCTTTCTCAGAAGTTTACAATATTCTTTTTCTCATGCCGAGACAGGTCGATGGCCTGTAGGCTGAAACTAAAAAACTTGGTATTTGTGCTATTGACTCATGACTTTATTTCGATATTTGCGTTATCATTGTTATAGATGCTGAATAGATAAATAATCATATTTAAAATGAGTCAATTTTGATTCTGAGATTATTTGGACAGTTGATGCTGATGTCAGAACATGCGAATCGGAGTATATTCCTGTGGTTACATTTTATTTAGATGGCTAAATTCAATTATGCATTTTTCTCATTCTATGTACTTTCAGAGAAACATCACTTGCCGCCCTCGAATGCTAGATCAATCAATGAAACAGATGAGAAAATCTCGAATAAATATAATTGTATAAGTCCACCAAAAGATGAACTTACATTCAATAGCACTTCAGAAGTCAGCAAAGGTCAGTGTTACATTTTCGCTGTTCAGATTTGTTGCATGTCAGCTGTGGAAGAGGATAATGATTTTTGTATTTTCTCTCTAATTTTCCTTGAAAATGCATGTAAAACTGAACTCACAACTTACTCGATCTTATTCGGAAACGCTTTAGTTATTTGATAATTTCGTGTTGACAGTGTGGGTTCATTATTTTTACTTCGCCACAGTTCAGGCCAAGTTAATTGTGTTCAGGCTTCTACGATAAGGTACCCTTGGTAAGGTTGTCTCGACTCTGTGGATTCGTCACCTATTAGAACAATGTCCATTTTGCATGCGAGGATTTTCAGTTTGCTTCAATTAATACCACCCACACAGATTTTGATTCAATCGCCCAACCCATCCATATTTAACTAAGAAGATCGGTTTATGACGTTCATTGTTCTCAAGATGAGGGGTATCCATACCATCGAAAAATATACCTAGGAGTAAGTTAATACCAAAACCAGCTAACCAACCAGTTAATACCAACTTTTCCTAACTTGACCAACAAATGGAAGAATTCTATCAGACTATGCACTAAAAAATTCATCAGCATTGCTGCATAATTGAAAAACATATTCAACATCTTATTTTGGACTCAGCTGGTTTTGTATTCTTGGGTAGTTCGTTTGTAGGTTTTGTATTTGTATGTTCCACTTCATGCTAACTTGGGAGGATTCAAAACTTTTGGTTTCTGAGAGGATTTTTGGCTAATTCGTACAGTGACTTGTTTTTAACCCCGATTCGGTATTCATAATTGAAAAATATCCACCAATGCAATGTTACTGAAAGATAGTGGAGAAAACGACTTTGACGGAGGGGATAGGACCTGGAACGATGAAAACGAGGTAAATAATAGAAATGGCAATGCAAGGCCGGTTTTGGCTTCTGGATGGCTCCGTGCACCCTGGAGAGCAGAGGCGGCTGCTGAGAGCAGCAATTCACTTGTAAAAAATCCCTACATTGATGCGTAAATTGAACAGAGCGTTAGTTACATCTCAGTCAGTCCAGACTAGTTTTTGAAGTTATACCAAGTGGGCATTATTTGCTAACAATGTTTTCCAACAGTCACGAGCAAGATGATCAGGCGGTATAAACTTTCACCAGCACTGGAAAGTGTTTGCGAACCCTGTTCACAAACGTTCTCAAATGTGGCAAAGCGCGTTTCGCCGCTTTATCATTTTATGGGAATCTTGTAGATTGTGATACTCTGTGCGATATACAGACAGATTGTTGTTCGTGCTTAGTGCGTCCAGAGTAGTAAATGGCCATTGGCGAGAGAACAAATGGCGAGTGGTACCTACAGTTTTGATGCGGCCAGTAGTTAGGACTTATTTTCTGTATTTAGTTCGCGGTCGGATTCTGTTATCGGTGTTGTGTTCTGGGAATGGCAAACTTGCTCCAACAAACGGTGGAACACGGAGGGGACTGCGATAACCGCTCGGATCTTCCGGCAGTCAGTCGTCTTCTGCCACTCGAACGAACCAAATACATGCCATTCTAAAGCATCGTGATCGTCCAGCATTCGTCTACACCTGCACTCCGGAGCCGTACTAGTATTTGGATTTCAATCAGCACATACGATCAGCTTATGTAAGTTCCAGCACTCCTGCAAAATGTTTGACCTTCCGGATCTGATAAATGCCTTTAATATTAGGAAAAGATTGTTCATTTTTTATATTGGTGAAGTACTCACAATAAAATACCATCAGTCAATACCTACTTGATGCCCAACTCGTTTCTATCTCCGCTGCACACCTACTACAAACCTTTCGGGGACAAACAGTCCGATCTCTAGGTTTGAATTTCATTAAAACCGACTTTTTTATTCAACCTACTGATTGCTGAATTGTGTCATAACGTAATTGTGTCCTTTCAGCTGAAATACTCCAAAGTATTTTAACAAGTGTTATTCAGAAGTTTTCTAGGCAGGTAAGTGGGTAGGTGTTGGCATCTTTATTATTCTATGTTTATTGGGTTTTAAATGAACTGGGACCCCGAGACGTAGACTTGTCTAAATTTTTATTTGGCCAAGAAAAGCATCGCGATAGCCCCTGGTGATGTCTGTTCATGGTAATTAGAAGAAAGGTCCCTGGAGAAAAGTCACTTTATGGGAGAAAAAAAGCCCCTGGTCGCAGGCTATTTATCATCATGCTAGTGTCTGGAATAGATTCTGATTTATGTACATTACCGTAAGGACTGAGTTTTTTCACTTTTGAGATGCTAGGATACAGAACAATGACCTCCTTACCATAGATTCTGATCTTTCTGTCCAACAAATCGACGGATTACTGGTACGATTGATTTAGGATATTTTTTTCATTTTCGATGTGCAAGCGTTGCGAGACCACCAAACTGAACGGAACACTGACCTCCGTATAAACAGTGGCCTAGTGTAGTACCAACGGTATTGTACTAAGTTAACCAACGGTGATTTTTTTTCTCATACCTATAGCTATTTTTTTCGTAGATTCCTCTGTAGCCCCTGAGGAGCCACTGTTGGAGAGACAAGGATTTATGGAGGTTTTTGCCCTGAGTGGTTATCAGTGGGTTTTGCACCAATTACACAAGGATTTTTAGCAAGTTTTGGAGCCGCAGCGAGATTTACCTGTCGTTTTAGATGGTTTTAAACATCGAAACTCCACCAGAACGGTACCAGTAGATACCGAAAAATCAATTTCGCTTATAAATTGCTTTAGCTGGATTCGGAATTTGCCTACATGATCCCAACTGATCTTTATTTTAGAGAACAGCGCTACCAACACCTGGAGCGGATGAAAGGCATACTTAAATTCCTTCAAAACAGCCATCAAAACAATCACTTCACATTCCTCTTGCCTACAATTCACTCATTATTGTTCGTTTAAGATAGAGGTCCTACTTTGGTTGTCGTATGGATATTTTATTGTTTTCTACGCTATTCTCTAATCAATATCCTATTCATCTAGTTAGTATCTCTATTTTCCAGATTTCGTGTCAGAAAAAAACTTAGTCGAACATCAGGACATGAAAAAGACAGTACAAGAAAGCGGGAGTTTCACCATTTGGATGGTTGTGTTGGGAGTCATAATTTTTTTCACTATTATAGCTTCAGTGATTCGATTAGCCAGAAAAAAGGTTGGTATCTAACATAATCCACAATTGTTTTCATAGATGATGATTAGCAATACTCAATCGAAAGAATAGATGTATATGGGACCTACCATTAATTTGTTTAGTTCACCGTTGAAACCTCATCCTAACCCACAAGTTTTTACCAATCACTTTTAAAGTTTTACAGTGGGTTCAAAAACCTTTCTTTTATTTCTAAAATTTGTATTCCCTTACTTTTTTGGCGTCCTTTCAGCCTTAATGACATTTAAAGTCACTATGCATCTTAATCTACAACATAATACAGTTGGTATCTATGTATAACAGTACAGCAGGATGGCATAGTCACTCGAAAATTAATGGCAATAAAAAATAATTAAAACTGTCTGTGGATAATTGCGTCACGATCTGATCATAATCGTCTGTAAATTGAAAGGATTTTCCACTCCTACCTTTATATCCGAAAATAATTCATTTTGTGGTGTTTTGAGATCTTCACAAATGCTCCGATGTTTCTTCCTCTGTATTACGGAATCTGCACAGATTGTTTTCTTTAACCATGTTCTGAAAGAAATTTTCCGATCTTTTACGTGGCATCATTTTGGAATTTCATAGGTCTGATATGTTATGAAATCAGAATAGGCAATGTAATATTCGAAATAACACTAACAGTTTTATATTCATCGTTAAAAGACATCGCCCCAATGAGCCCACTCGGGCGAGCTTCACGTTCGCATTGAACAAAATGAACGGAGCAATCTCTCATCGAAATCTAAAAAATACCACAATTGCCATTTCTGTGAGTAACACACATTTCGGTATTGGAAAGTTCTTGGTGCCACATGCACGAGAAGACCCAGTATTCGTGTAAATGTAAATGTACACCATCTTTTAACTTTATTATAAAACTATGATACTTTTTAATTATCTCCAATTCAAGATGATTACGTTTTCTATACTCTTTCGACTAGACTTCATTCCATAATAATGTCAATTACTGTCATTGTCAGTAATCACCAAATATCAATTTCAGGTGCAGACTATATCGGAAGTCGGCGTTTTCAGAAGACGACGTGAGGATTCTTGTATAGAACTTCTATGAGGTAGAAAAAAAAAATGTTGAAAAAAGTTCCGTGACCTTCCACAAGATTAATACCTCCTTGAAGTTGCCGTTTTGGATTTTCGTACTTATTAATCTCAATCGTAATGTTCATTAATTTAAATGGTTATTTAATAACTTGCTGTTGTTATTTGTTACTACTCAATGTAAATAACTTGCATAAATCATTAATATTTCTGTTACTGTTGAATATTTTCTTATTTGAGGTTATGATTATACAAAGTCATTAAGTATCAACGTTGACTATGAGGTAATAACAAATACATATACATGCTTCTTAAAGGACTCCAGGGAACTGCCAAAAGGACGCAGGTTCGCATGGTGCATTTCCAATATATTTTTCTGACGATTCTTAGAGCTTAACAAACTACATTATCGTGCTCGATCCACTTCAACACTAAGGCTGGAATCAATCCCAGTAAATGGGAACCTATAGATGCAACGGATAGGAATATGAAAATATGCATTCGTACGTAATAAATCACCCGCGACGAAGTGGAAATTTATGTCAAGAAAAATACAGTTTGTTGAAAAAACGTTGTCGATTTCCATAAAAATCGAAGGTCAGTTATCACCAGTAACAGAACAATAACTTATTATGAACTATAAACCACTTTTGTATTTTCCAATGTTGTTTCCAAGTTTCCGAAATTGAATGATTGAGTTTTAAGGTCAAAATTATGTTGCCATTGAGTTCGATCGTAATTTTTTCTTTTTAAATTTTGTCAAAGTTAAACAATATTATTCCTTACTTTCACGTAATTTTTGGAGTTACATTTATTTGTTCAATATTCTAGAGGTAACCATTACCTCAGAGTGGTGACGCCGACATGACCCGAAAGTACCTATTCACAATTTTGCATGAATCCAAATTTGAAACTGCCAGCGAACAATGCACAACTGTAAGAAGTTCCACAAATCAGACGAGTGTCTATCAAAGTCCCACCGTTTTTAGAAAGCCAATCCTCCAATGTGATTCTTCCTAATTGAATCGCAGTTCTTTGATTCAGGCATGACCAGTGACGTCACCAAGTACCACACGCTTGTCATAGCCATTTCTAGAGACGATGTTGCCCAGGTGAGTGACATAATTCTCAACCCTCCTTCTCAAAATTTGTACGGCACCCTACGCCATTGCTGGAGGAGCAATCCGCTGAGGAGAGGCAGCTGCGGAAAATTCTGAGTGAAGTGGAGCAGGGAGACAAACAACCGACACAGCTACTGAGCGCAGTGCGCGATGGATCAACTGAAACGGCAATAGACACTCAATTAAAATCCTAATGATAGTTTGAATGAATTAGCAATCATGGCCGACAGCATTCCTGAAATAACATCGATGCTTTATATTAATGCTGTCAATATGCCTGAACCGGGAATGCAAGTCGGCTTAACTCGTAACAATGATAGAACCGAACATTTGAGCTCAGAGCTAATTGAAATATTGTATAGGCTTGACAGGTTAGAGAAATCATCCAAGCCTCTATACTGCACTATCAAAGATTAAGGTCGCCATCCCCTGGACTTAGAAATAAGTCGCATGTAAATGGTGTTTGTTGGCCACATCACATATATGTCTTTCAAAATTTTTTTGCCTAGTTCCTATAAATCGGAAAACATTCAGGGTCATTGCTAGAGGCGACCAAAGAAGAAGCTCCGGCCTCATATAACAGTCGCCTTTTCGTTTCAGATAAGAAACAGTGTTCTAATTGACACTGATACTTCGGTTATTCCACCAGCAAATCTTATTTGTAAACCTTCGGTCTCTGATTTTCAACTTTATGATGCTAATGGTTCAGCAATTCACACGTATGGTAGTAAAATAGTCGAAATTGATTTTGGTTTGAGACGTCCATTTCAATGGTCATTCGTCGAGGCTAATGCTGATGGATCAAACAAGGACAAACATATTCACTTGCTCTTGGACCGTTTCTTAGATTAAGATAATGAACACAATCAAGAGCGTTTTTGAACATTATTATTATTATTTATTACTATCGCACCGGGTCACGGGTGCATAGTGCCGTAGTGAACGTTTTCCACCGGGTCCGGTTGGCAGCTATTCCTTTTACCTGCTTCTAGGTTAACGATTGGTCCAGACATTGAGCCTCAGCCAGGGTGCTCCTGCGCCATGTACCTCTCAGTCTTCCACGGCGGCGGGATCCTTGGGGATTCCAATCCAGTGCTTGTCTCGGGATTTCATGCGCATTTTTTCGCAAAGTGTGCCCTATCCATCTCCACTTTCTTTCCCTGATGCACTCTGATATGGGCTTTTGGAAACATCTTTGGTGCAACTCTTCGTTGGTTATCCAGTTATCTGGCCACCATACTCGCAAGATTGATCTCAGGCATCTATTCATAAAAGCTTGGAGCTTATTGTTGATTTCAGCGGACACCAACCAGGTCTCACACCCGTACAGAAGGACAGGCTTTACGTTGGACTCAAGGATCCGTAGTTTAGAGTTTCAGACCCAACTAGGATAAACGCCACACTGGTCGGAGTGAAGCAAAAGCTCCCCTTGCCTTGTTCAACCTTGCTTTAACATCAAGGAGCGCACCCCCATCTGCGGTCACTTGACTACCCAAATAACGAAACACCTCGACCTCTTCAATATTTTTTTGAACATGCTGAGGCCGAATTCGTTGGGTTCTTCGTCACCAAAGATGGAACTAAGTTCCTTCAAGATAAAGTTGAGACAATAAAGAGCTTTCCACTTCTAAAAACTGCTGCTTCATTCAGATTCATTCCCAAAGTTGCAAAGGCCCAAGCTGTTCCTCATTCAAGCATAGCATGAATAAAAAGACTGGCAACACCATCATAGACTGTACTCTTGAGTTGTAGAAAGCTTTTCAGTTTTGCAAAGGTTGGGTCAGGTGGCGCAGTTCTCCTTTCTCATCCTGTGCCTGATCCACCAATTGCACTAGTAGTCGGAGCTTCTGATAATGGTATTGGATCAGTAGCCGAACAGTTTATAAATGGTAATAGGCAACCTCTGAGCTTCTGTTCTAAAAAAATGAGTCAAGCATCACGGAAATACTGGGCATATCGCGATCTCTTGACTATTTATGCTGCTGTAAAACACTTCCGTCCCCGACAGGGGCACAGTTTTCCCATTCTGACCGACCACAAGCCACTCAGTTTCGCCTTTCAAGCAATAATTCGATAACACTTGCCCGAGGCAGTTGCTCTGCCTCAATATCAATGGTAAATTTTCTACAGACACGACAAGAGTAAGAGCTGGTAAGAGTAATGTTGCTGATGCATTGTCCCGAGTGCAGGTACACTAGGAGTTGTTAAAGCACATCTTTTTTTCGTTGTTACTTTTTTCAATAAAGCTATTATTTAAATTTAAAAAACGTTGATAGAGTGAGTTTAGATTAGGATGGTGATAGCGAACTGCATGATTTTGTTCGTTCAGACAACTAATTCAAATTGGCATAGCAAATTTGTATTATTTATTATTATTATTGTAAAATCAGCTGGTTTGCTCAGTGATGAAAATTTGTGAGATGTTTGAATCTGATCAGTGGTAAAGCGATCAAAACCAATAAAAACCCTACCCTTTTGCTGTATGAAAATCCGTATTCTGCCAAGATCAAAGCGCCAGAGGCGGTTATTTTTGTAAAATCAGCTGGTGTTGTTCAGTGACAGAAACAGCCAAGCAAAATCGCAAGGGCCTCGCCGACCCTCCTAATCTCCTTTTCAGATGCCGTCACCTCGACTTCTCACACAGGCTTCATGAGAGGGTGTGAGTTAATCCATTCGGATTGGATCAGAGGGGGTCTGTACGGGCGGGTTTAGGTAGAATTTCGTCCCGTATTCCGACACCCGCGGCATTCCGCGCTGAGGTTGAGCCAACGGGGGTTGGGATGTAGCTAATATCCTGTGAATGAGTTAATTAGCGTTTGTAGTCAAGGCCACGGGCCAAAGGATCAACAGTGGCTCATTGGTTCCCCCCTTCACACACGGAGCACTAATAGAACCCGCCAATCACAGGGGCTTCCCTTATTTCAGGCAAAACTCCCCGTTTTCAAATCAGTGGGTTCCGGTCGATGAAAATGAGGGTCTGCTGGTTCTGTGATCTGATAGCACATTACTACACTCAGCTTTCAGTCCATCGCAGCTCTCTCCGAAAACAACGAGCATTTCCTTTCATGATATGTAAGGTTCACAACCAAGCGGCTTTTGGCGCGGAAACAGGATATAACTTTATTTATTGGCTTTGAAAACAGGTTCATACAGCCGAAATATTATAGATGATATGAGACTGTAAGCACATCATCACTTCAGAGTAGCAAATACAGTTAGGAAAATAATTTGATATAAAATGACATCTCTATGCTTTCTAAACTGAAATGTTCGTGATAAACTAAAGATGTATGGAATGAATACCTTGAATACCCTTTTTCAAAGATGGGTAATAAATACTTTGTAAAATTAACTACCTGTGAGTATTCAATAATTGTTGTGATTAATTTTCCAAATCCGCATACCTAATTGGTAGAGTCAATTTTCAACTAACGTATGACAGCCCCTGGCAACAGAGGGATCTGAAATTCTGGGATGGGGCGTAGATCGTGTTGTTACGTTGTTCAACACATAAAAATTGGTAATTTTTGAAGAGGTTTTATTTAATGAGTTCGTCCTTTCACATGGAACGTCCCGTATGATGTGTGTCAAGTATAATAACAATACAAGTCAAACATGTGTTAAGTGACAGCAAAATATCATTCGCTGTTTTTATTATGTATAAGAAACTCCTGATTATACCAAAGGGTGTCTACAATAAAACTGGATTGAACTGATTGTAACTTCACGAAAATTAGGTCGTTCCAACTCAAGACGTAGTAATGTATTACAAATTACAGCAACGTTTTCAAACGGATAATGCTTGATTTTAAGCTGATTGATGCACCCCTATGATTTGTTAGTGTATTGTAGCTATCGCAAACAACATCAATTATAAATTCCAGAACTGTAGAATGATCCGAAAGAGAAACTAACAACTAAAATGGCAAGCTAACATTTTTATGCCTGCCGCTAAAATAAGGTAATGGCCACAGTGACATTTAACTTCTATTTCAGTATTCACACTAAACGGCGATGGTGAACAATAGAATTGAAATCCTCACCTCTGAATAATCAACTCAGCATCATGATTTAGTAGTTTAGTTTATAACTATTTTAGGAGTGCTTCTCCTTTTCTGATTGGGGTAGGTGAGTTTAAATAGAACGAAGAAAGCATCCAAGAAAGGAGGGGGTAGGATCTGGTACAATTGAAATTAGGAAAATGACAGAAACGGTATAGTAAAAATTGGGCAAGTTTTGCTCCCGGATAGCTTAGTTAATCAAGGACAGACCAGGATTTTTGGAAACTTTTGCACTTGGAGGTTTTTAGTTGTTTTCGCTAGACTAAAGCGTGCAGCGTGTTGTGTTTGCACGTTTCGGAACTCATCGATTTTTTTCTCGTTTTCTGGGAGTTTTAGATGGTTTGGCGCCTTGTAACTCCACCAGAGCGGCAGCTGACGCGATTCTGAACCTATATACAGTGTGGCCAACATTTAATGAACCAGGCATTCATCTCCGTAATTTCCGAGCCTAAAAAAAATTGCAAATAGTAACTTCACTAATTTTTAATAAGGAATTCAAATATCACAATTTCGCGCGTTGCGCATGAGCGATTAGCGCATCAACTTTGTTGTTTCAAATGGAAGCTCCCACTTTTTATTGCAGATTCGGATTCTACGCAAAGTTTTATGAACATTTGACACCTTAATTGATTTTTTCGGCCGCGAGTAAGCCACTCTACGAGCGCGCAAACGCACGCAACCCTGAAACTGTGCGAAAATATTGTCCACCGTAGACCCCAAGTGTGGCACATGAAATTTCATTGTTTTGTAATGCTGATTCACGTGGTGCTATTTATTTTCTTTTTTGGAAAGGGCTTTAGAAGGAAAAATACATTTTAGTAAAGAATGCAGGTTAACATGAAAGTGAAAAATAAAATGTCTCTCACAAAAATTGCTCAAATTGTAAACCGAAGTTGGCTACACACATGGCCGCTCTCATGGTCCAGGAATCATCAGTAGCCCTCCTTATTGTATCTGGACCCAATGACGAGCATGCTTCCCTAATTCTTCCCTTCAGCATCTCGTTATCCCGAATGGGGGTTAGGTCCGAGTACACGCCGTCAATGCTCCCCAAAGGAAAAAATGCTGCAAATTCTTTCACTGGGGTTTGTTATTCAACTGGCTAGCGTTCATGATCTGAATTTACACTAAGCTTTGGAGTGTGCGTGTTTCACAGGTGATAGAGCGATTATTGAATTTCAGGAGGCACACGAATATGATCAACTGATCAATCCAAATTGGTATTTTGGTCGTGCTCTATGCATATCTCCTGAAATTCAATAATCGCTCTATCACCTGTGAAACACGTCCAAAGAATAAATTCAAATCATGAACGCAAGCCAATTGAATAATAAACCCCAGTTAAAGAATTTGCAGCTTTTTATTATTATTATTTTTTTTAACGGTTATCAGAATGCTTCAACCCGTGAACGGCTACAAAGCCTTTTAGGAGTTCACTCCAGTATCCACATTACTACATCACTACGTCACTAGGTTACTGATATCAACACAAAAACAATAATAAACCAAAATAACGCGAATGTTGGCACCATAAATCGGGCCATAGATCGAGAATGGTTTGACCTACGGACCTGGGGAAGGGCTCATTCGATTC
Organism: Creontiades dilutus; assembly: GCA_031894815.1. Classification (NCBI taxonomy): domain Eukaryota; kingdom Metazoa; phylum Arthropoda; class Insecta; order Hemiptera; family Miridae; genus Creontiades; species Creontiades dilutus. Next base: position 197,475 of record JAVIWC010001303.1, on the reverse strand, counting down.
CTAGTGGAGTGTTCTTCAAAAAGAGTACAAATTTAGGCCGCCTTGACTTTTTTGAGGTTTTTAAGGATTTTACAAAACTTTGACAACCCTTAAAGGGCACTTTAAATTAAGTGAGAGAGCTGGCTCAAGAATTGGGGCGTCGCCGGACCAACATGGATTTTTCCTGAAAATTTCAGCTTTTTTGCTTCAGCCGTTTGGGAGAAATCGTGCGTACGGTGTACGAGGTACGGCGGACGGACGGAAAAATTGTTGTTGCAGATTCGGATTCTACACCCTTTGAGACGTAAACCATGAAATTTTCAGGTGGGGTTAGAATTTTTTTTTTCAAGAGCGATTACAATGGTTCATTATTGAATAATAAACCAAAATCCAGCGGCGTTGGGTCTGGGGATCGAGGAGGCCATTGCAGTGGACCACGTGTGCCGATCAAACGATTCGGGAAATGCCGGTTCAAGTGAGATTGAACAATCTCACTTCGGTTTACAATTTTAGCAATTTTTGTGAGAGACATTTTCTTATTATGAAACCCTGTATACCAAAACTTTCGACCAAAAATTGTTTTAGCTGGTTTCGGAACTCTTCCACTCATGTATAGCCATATAAGCTGAGATTCTCCGAACCTTTTCCCCGGAAACGGAGCACTTGTTGTATTGGATACCGCAACATTGATTTCCGTGAAATTCTCGATGCAACGAGCTGATTAAGTGGACACACCCATGTTGACGCTCAAATGTAAACACAGATGCTCAGATCTTTCCGGCTACGTTCATATTACAAATGATAACAGAGTAAGTCACTCGCTCTTACAAGCAAATATTCCTTCTTATCACGGCACCCGATGATTTTATTGCTAACAAAATACTGCACGGTGGAGCGCATATAACGGACGATTTCAAAGAAAGCCCATTTGAGGAGCTTACTTTCAAAAAGGCACATATCCAAATCTGGGAGAAAACGTTTTTTTCTCAATTTTCTATCTCTGAATATGAGTTGAATCAGATCCCCCTATCATTTCCGAACAAGACAGAACACATCCACGTCAATTCCGGGGCTAAAATTATGTGTTTGCATCAAAAGGTAGCAAATCCGTCTCCTACATTTTTTCAGTGCCTTGCTATCGAAATGGCACATATCCTCCGAATTTTGTCAGGCAATAAGTCGTGGGTTTTCAAAAAGGCACATATACAAAAAGAAGCATTGCGCCTTCGTCTTGAGGTTGAATATTTACACGAGACTCGATAGATGGCAGGCGTGACAAATGGAAATATGGAGTCAGGTAAAGTTTTCAATAAAACCTACAGAATGGAGAATGAATTCTTTCTTTTTCAAAAAGGCACAAATGTATGAATTTTGATCGAAAGGGCACATTTCCAAAGTGAAAATGGATATACAGCCTCGTGTTTTGCAGAAAATTGATTCATATACTGAGGCATCTTCATCTGTGCCTTCTCACACATTACTCCGATGAGAAACTGCAGAAAAACATCTCCACTAATCTGCAAATCGTTTTTTTCACTTCCTGAACATTATGTCGGAATGGATATGTGCCTGTTTGAAAGTAAGCTCCTCATTTATTAATTGGGTAAAAAATGCTCAAGCTATCCATTTTTTTATTAAATTCAAGTACCTATAACACTTAGAAGCGTTGCATTTAAATTCAAGAATGTGCAAAATTATTTTTTTTGCACAAAGAATAATTTATTCCGCCAAAAATTTTTTTGTACCCAAATTAAAAGTATTGTTATTCATGCTATTCATTTATTGTTTTCGAAGTCAAACGTAAGTTACGGAAGCGTTATTTTCATTTTTGTTAGATAAACAAACATTTTTTTCCCGTCAAAATTAAAATTTCAAGCTGTATTTGACGTTTTAGAGCATTCCGAACTTTCCGAGAAGATTACGAAGAACTTCCGTTCCTTCTCTGTCTGTCCACCATGTGTCCTCGAATTCTCGTAAGTCGCTCAATTTCTGCAGTTGCATGTTGCTTTGATGAACATCGAGAATTTCTAAGTCAGATGAGTACAGACTGGTCTGTGACCATCTTAATCGGCGTCCAAAATTACTTGGAAATGATTGCCCCTGTCATTATGAGGTTCCTGGGATCCCTTTTACATAAAAAAACGTCTGCCAAGTGGGTGTGGCACATAGCTTCCTCGTATCCATAACATGACTGAGAACTAGAGAACTTCGTTCAATTAGGCGAAGTAAATATTGAATTAGGGTAAATTTATTCTTATGCAGGAGCATAACTTGAGAAAATGAAGGTAGGCATGTTCAACTATTGAACAAACTATAAAAGGATTTGACAGACACACAGACAGACACACAGACGGACACGGAACCAAAATTGTTCAGAAAGGTCTAAAACGCAAAATGCGAGTGGGATTTTGATTTTGGAGACAAAAAAATTTTCACATTCCGAAAGTGAAAACAATGCTTCCGCTACCTTGGTAGACTCGGAAGCAATATACCTAATAAGTCCGAACAATCCCTGAAATTTTCATCGAAATCGGTCAAAAACTCCTGGAGTTATGCCTGTAACTACAGGATTTCACGTTTGCGCACGCGCAGAGGCTACTATTGATCCGGTTCATGAAACTCATAGGGGACCATCTACACATCAAATTGAACAATCCCTGATAATTTCATCGAAATTGATCAAGAACTCCTGTAGTTATGCGCGTAACAAGGATGTTTGCGCATGCGCAGAGGCTTATTGTCCTATATCTCCACGAAAATTTCATCAAAATCGGACTATAACTTCGTTCTGACAGACAGACAGACACACAGACACGGAACCAAAATTGTTCAGAAAGGTCTAAAACGCAAAATGCGATTTTGGAGACAACAACATTTTCACATTCCGAAAGTGAAAACAATGCTTCCGCTACCTTAGTAGACTCGGAAGCGATAAAAACGGAGGAACTTGGAACGTTGTCTATATCTCCACGAAAATAATGAGTTACACAGTTAAATCGATTTCGACGGTTAGGTCATCATCAGTAACAAACATGAACTTAGAGTGTAACAAGCATGAACACGAAATTATTCCGTATCCTTTTCAGAATTGAAAACATGTTCTTCCAGTAAATTATTCAATTCGGACCAATTTGGAACTAATTTTTCACCTTTCTTGGTCATGTTTAAAATTTCTTATTTCGCCTCAAGGAGATAGGAAATTTGATGCTCTTTCCAACGAAACCTCAAAATTCAAATTATATATTAATTTGAGGGACTTAATGAAATCTTAAAGTGAAATAACTCAAAACAAAGCCTCGAAAAAATGTGAGGCGATTTTTTTTTTTGGAAATGAGCTCTAGAATCTATCTTGACAGTTGTGTGAACTTAACTTGATACATCCTGCGTTTAAGAGTTAAAATATTGAAAAATCTTAAAATCAAAGCTTTTTGTTATAAGAAGGTAGTTTTTTTAGATTGATTCAGATAGAAATGAGTTCCTCAAATAGAATGAAACCACTCGAGCTACCGTACCGCCATCCGTTAACTACCTATTTCAATGAATCCGAAGGGGTTTCTCTCTATCCTGGGAGGACCATGCTCTTCTAGCGTCATCTTTCTACTGCGGCGGATAGTAAATGTATACGCTATCCATCTGTCTCGCAAGCTTCAAACGAGCCGCAGGTCGAGGAGAACAAGGGAAAGCATTCTTTTACCTGTAAAATCCTGCGATCCGAATTGTATAGGTGTAAGGAGCAATGTGGTTGTTCTGAATACTCCGGGATGTCGTTTTGGTTTATTATTCAATAATAAACCATTGTAATCGCTCTGGAAAAAAAATTCTAACCCCCCTGAAAATTTCATGGTTTACGTTTCAAAGGGTGTAGAATCCAAATCTGCAATAAAAATTTTCAATTCAGGAAAAATCCATCTTGGTCCGACGACGCCCCAATGTTTGAGCCAGCTCTCTCACTCAATTTAAAATTCCCTTTAAGGGCTGTCAAAGTTTTGTAAAATCCCTAAAAACCTCAAAACAAGTCGAATCGGCCTAAATATTTACCTATTTGAAGAACATACCATGAGGAATCGAATGAGCTCTTCCCCACGTCCGTAGGTCCAACCATTCCCGATGTATGGCCCAATTTATGGTGACAACATTTGCGTTTTTTGGTTTATTATTGTTTGTTTGTAACCTAGTGGTGCCGATAGCGTCGAGTTGTAGTGAATGTGTATACTGGGGTGAAAGCCGATGTTGACAGTTGTAGTTTATAGCCGACACACGGGTTGAAGCATTATGATATGTATTGACGCTGATAATATATAGGTAAATATTATTACTGGGGATTATTATTCAATATTGCTACTGGGGTAAATAAGTAGTCTTTCACTCGGGTTTATTATTCAATTGGCTTGCGTTCATGATTTGAATCTGTACTAAGCTTCGGAGTGTCATGTTTCAATTAAAAAAAAACGCTGCAAATTCTTTCACTGGGGTTTATTATTCAATTGGCTTGCGTTCATTATTTGAATTTCTACTAAGCTTTGGAGTGTGCGCGTTTCACAGGATAGAGCGATTATTGAATTTCAGAAGGCACACAAATATGATCAACTGATCAATCGAAATAGGTATTTTGGTTGAGAACAGATTTACGTGCTCCATGCATATCTCCTGAAATTCAATAATCGCTCTATCCTTCAATCCAAAGAGTAGAAATTCAAATAATGAACGCAAGCCAATCTGAAAGAATTTGCAGCGTTTTTTCAATCGGATTCTGGTCTCAGGTATAACAAGAGCTCACAGGTTTGGGGACCTTTTTCTTCCTTTATTTTGGTTTTATTAAATCCAGTAATATTCGTTAGTAATCCACCGAAAAAATTGCAATCCCTCTTCAAAATTTTTGTTATTATTTTCAATAATAAGCCAATGTATTCGTATGGCAAAAAATTCTATAATCCCCGTCGAACTGTGCCACTTTACACTTTCAAGGTGTTTAGATTCCCAATCTGCAATGTCCGTCCGCTGTCTGCCGTACGATCCATAGAAAGCCCTAGAATAAATGAAAAAAATGCGACAAAAACCCTGCTACTACTGTCAAAAAAAATTTGTATTTAATAATTTTTCGGCAGTTGTGCATCTCTAGATTTATAGAAACAATACTATTAATACATCAAATTTACTCGTGCATTAAAGTCGGCGAGGACATTTCAAGGCAAGAACGAATTCATTTTGATCTGCTCTAAAATGCCTTCAGTTCGTGGGAAGGGAGTTCGAAGAAGAACCTTTTAAAAGCTACCTACTTAGAAACGAAGAACCATCTTCAAGGAAGAAGGGAGAGAAGCAAAAAAACGCTTCATTTTCTCATCTTATGACCCTTTCAATTTCATTACTCGAGTTAATTACTTTCATCCGTCGTGAATTTGAAGCTCTTCCAATCTTCGTCTTTATTCAGAATCCACATTTCAAACGGTTAACTGTCTGCTAAACCTTCTTTTGCCCACGAGAATTATGAGAGATGATTCGAGGTTAATTATTGTGTACGGAACGAAAGAGTTTGAATGGAATTCTATTGTCTTCAAAGTAATGTTTCTGGGAAATGTGTTTTTTTACTGTATTCATCTTCAACTCGAAAGATAATCTACAATCTTACAGATCAACAGTTGATCTACAACAGAATATGTGGTCCATAACCGACGATTTTGTAGTCATAGACATGTATGTGATTAGTTATGTAGTATTTTGATAATTACATGATTGATTCGTATTTCCGATTGTTAGCGGGTTAAAAAATGAAGATATTGCAATGTTGTCATAAAAAAAACATTTTTTAAAATTATACTTATTTACAAGAATATCAATAATGTAACAAGTGAGTATGGACCCATCATCATTTACGATCATACACTCATTAACTGTTCGCAGAGTTGATAGCCTAATGGCCTTATCTTTTGAATATAACGTCCCAGACACTATCGTTGATCCCAGAAAGAATTTTATAAAAATTCCCATCTTCTAACTCTCATAAGTATATTTTCAAAAACAATCTTTGGCAAAAACACCTCTCCCTGTTTATGTACTATTTTTTCGTTGGCCAAATATGTTCAGCTCAAACCTCCTGATGAATAAGATAGATTGATATATAGTTTATTCACATAATTTCACATGTTACATTCTGCAATTGAATTATAACCGATGACTGAGCTGGATAGTGTAACACTATGGCCCAGCCCGGAGTTGGTTCTTACTTCTAATCTTCATAAAGTACCTACAACACTATATTTACACCACATTAATCATTAAAATTTAGATTCCCATATAGGGAATGATGTACTTGGTAGATACTCCATTTACATAGCTGCTAGTGTTACAAAAACATAATTTTCACACGGGTTATCTCTTATTAGTTTGCAAGTTTCTTTTTTGAATACCTGTTCACTATTTATCCTCATTAGATTTCTAATTTTTTCAAAATTTTTATTGACTATTTGCATGTCCTTGAATTTTATCGTAATTTGAGAGAATGTATTTTTTACGCTCGGCAACTTGAGTCTGTATGAGTTTGATTGCCGCTGTTTCACATCAGCAAAATATATACTTTTGTGTTCACGTAGGTTTAGCATATTCAATGCGCACAATTGGTGGACAGGAACGAATTCAAATTATGAAATAATGTATCGGTGTCAAGGCGCCTGGGTTTATTGAACAATGTCCTTGATGTCATTTTTTGAATCTTAAAAATTGTATCAATTAGATACTTCTTTTGTTCTTTTGATGGAAATTTGATTCTCTTCAGAGTATAGGCTCATTTTCTTAGCTTTTGACACAAACTTTGAATGTGGTGGGTCCATTTCATTTGAGAATCATACGTCACTCCTAAATAAACTGAGCTATTCACTTTTTAGATTTTTGAACAGTCAAAGATAAGTCTTTGCAGGCGTAATGCCCAAGGGTCACTCGGTGTTGATTGTGGTTCTATTTTTCTTGCTATATCCATGAAAACCGGTTCTGTAGCATTGATGGTAAGCCTTGTTGTGTTCATCCATTGTCCAATCGCCCTCAAATCTTTACCGCAAGTTTACCGCACTAAAACTGATGGTTAGCATATTTTCAAGCAGCATCAAAGTGCTCAAATTTCAATTCAACTGAAGATAAATTGATACGGTAATTTTGGAAAATATACTCATACGATCATTCTTGACTGGAATTTTTTCATATTCATTTGAGCTTCCCGGCTGTTGGGTTGAGGTTTTGGTATACCCCGGTTTCAATGCTGTTGTTTTTGATTCCCAGGAAACAATGAATTCGGATGTGGACTATTACTGAATGATTTTCTCAACCAACAGTCCCTTTTTTCGTGGCAATAACGGACATCGTGCAATACACTTTGTATAAAACGCCGAAAGAAAGTCGCTGACTAAAAATATGACACCAAAAAGAGAAAAGGAAGTCATTGACATTGCATTGAGGAAATAAGGGAGCGCGGAAAAGGGGTCGCGAGAAGGAGGGAAGGGATGGGGGAAGCAATAAAAATGAAGACTCCAATAATTGGTGTGTATAATGAAATTGGTGGAGGGTGGGCCTAGAATAGAGGAGGAAAACTCAGCTGTGCCGGGGTGGGGAGATGAAGGGATGAAGAGGAGCGCAGGCGCTGAAGTAGCCTCAGAAGGGGGCTATAGTGAAGAACTTTGGACAACCTCCTCACATGGGGTGTGGCGCTTGATCTGACAGTAAGTGTTCTTCAATTCCTTATCATTTGCCAGAATGCCTGACTTTACGTTACACCTCGACTCGGGAAACGATGGTAAACTTTACTACAACTTACGGGATCCGTACGAAAAAAATTGTTTTTTCTTCTACAAAGCCTTGATTGAATGAAACAATAACGGACTTTTTTTTATAATCTCGTCGGTTTAAGATCGATGCTTGAATTTATTCTTTTTCTCGACGTTAATTGATCTTGATCGAAACGGGGATCGTGGACCAAGCGTAAACTTTGCCGGAGGAGGAGGCAGTCATATTACCTCTCCTCCAGGTGAACAGCTGTTTTCATTCTGGAACTCGGCACCCGGCATCATGTTGACATTTGAACAGGTTATAGCCAACCACGTGGGTCGGAGTAACCTTGTAGTAGGTTCACACAATATCCCATGGGAGGGTAGCTGCCTTTACATAGTACTTAAAGTAATTCAAAAGTAACGTGCAACCCTCAGCCGCAGCATGGACACCTTATGATTTACCATGCTGTTCTAGGGTGCTCATTTGTACTTATTCTGTTGTATCTATTGAACAGTAAAGTTCGAATAGTAAACACAACCACAATTTATTGTTCGCATATGATTTTCACGCGGGATGATTCTTATCAAAAATCATTGCTTAACCAACTCATTCATAAATCACGGAAATCTAATAAAGTCTCACATAAAACTGTACTTTCAGCATGAAAAGATGCAAAAAAATGTTTACTTACTTACGAACCGACGTGAATATGTAAGTTAAAATGACAAACCCGTTGAATAAATTCTCCCAACTCAAAATTTGACTTCAACTGGAACATTTGAATTTTTCTTGGACTTATGTATGTGAAGTTGGGGTGTATGATTGTGATATAAATGTATGCATACGCTGTAGGTTCTGCAATGAATTGAAGCTTAGTTTTCTAGCTCTGTAAGTTTTTATCTCGTTGATCTGGAGGAACTGAGTTCTCTGGTGATATGTACGTATATGTATCTATTTATTATTGATAATTCACCTTGTTTGTTGATCGATTTAGATTAGAATGGTTTTCTAAAATGATGGTAGTTATTATCTGTGTGATTACCTAGATCTATTTCCTGATATTTCGTTGACAAAGTTTAACCGAGTGTCGATATTTGGATATCGGCGGATTTCAATCGATTTCACGATCGAGGTTTCAGCGGAGATCTCCGTTGTCCCTCGTGGATCCGGCCCGAACCAGATCTGGCGGAACAATTACGTTGTCCTCTGAACAAAGATAAAGACAATAATATGGGTGGACATTTGGGTGCGGTTTCACTTCACTCGGATCGATAAGCCCCTCCCTTCCCTACCCGCACACCCTGGTCCTAGAGACCCCCATCACTTCCTCCCTACTGGCTCGTGGGTTCCCCTTTCCTTCTAGACCGTCCCGGAGGGTGTTTCCTTCTCTATCTTTTATTTCCTCCTTTTTTTTCGGGAAGAAGTTAAGGGGGATGGAACAGGGAAAAATAGAGAGAGGGGGACTTAGGAGCGAGAGTGAGAAAGGGCGATCACGAAAAGAGAGGGGGCGAAGGATCATCTCAGAGGGAAAACTTGCAAAGTCTTAAGAACAGGATGTACTAAGCCCCCTCACCTCGGTCACCGCCGGCATTACGGCAACAGCTCTGCTTGATGGATGGCATCTACTGGCTTTGTTGCCGAACCTGGCAACCAAGCTACAAAAGCAAACTTCAATGTAACCCGACCAAGAATGTTAACAGGGCTGAGTTTCCGGGAGAAATGCCTTTTTAATTGTTTTCATTAATGAACCCTTGTAATCAGCCAAGAAGTAAAACTTATGGTTCATCATTTCCAATAATAAGCCTTTGTAATGGTTCAGCACAAATGTTTTACAACCCTTCCCTCAAAGTTCATCACTTTACGTTGAAATTACATTCCTTGGAGAAACCTTCGATTTGATGTAAAAAATTAGTACAGAAAGGTTCTCTGCATCGGATAACCCTCGTACGCAGATCTCCGGACTGCCAGATGAACTGGATTGTTCAGCTAGAGATATTGCTTCCTAGGAAGAGTGGGAAACACAAGGGAATCCTAAATTTCAGTTGGATAAAATAAAAATACTAATCCCCTTGTACAAAATAAAGCTGACATAGTATACTGTATATCGGCACATCGCAGGAATCTACAAATAGAACAGCCGAAATACAACTAGAAAAGATAAAATATCTTTCTACGCTCCAATCGTCCTCAGATATATACATAAGTTATGGAAACCTCGATCGGAGACGTCGATATTGTTGGTATATTTGTATAATATCCATCTTGTAACAGGTTTGTCTCCAGTCACTTTTAGCGAACACCCGATTAGAGACAATTGCGATGTCTGAACGAACGGAAGATCGTACAGCACCTGAGTGGTCTCATTCAATTCACGGAGTTGATTTCTATCTGATTCAAACAAAAATTCTATTCACCGTTATTGAGATTTACATTTTTTTAAATATATTAATCCTTCAATATAATACATTTAATACATGGGACCATCGATCAAGATGCCGAGATTGGTGGCACATCCCGGATCGATACTGGACTTCTGAGACAATTTTCATAAACTTTGGTCCGGTTGTTTCGCAAATAATCGCAATTTCAGAATCTATAATTGAGCTACCCCCCCCCCAACCCCCCAATCACCCATGATTAAAAATATTACTAAACCCTTCCGTTGGAATCGTCAGCGTTTCTTCCATTGCTTCCAAGTCGACCTATAGGTAACGGTAGCTTTGTTTTCACTCGCTAGATTAAACATTAGAAGTTTAGAAAATCAAAACTCTCACTCCTATTTTGAACAGTCACTGTAATTCCCTATCAGTTTGCAGTCTGTGTGGTTCTCCAATCCCTGTAGCAAGCTTAATTTCTACAGTTTCCATACGATTTTGATGAAATTTTCAAGGAATGTACGTGTATAACTGCTAATGGTGCCCTATGAATGTCATGGTTGGAAAACCAGTACGTCAATATGCGCTTGTGCGAACATAAAATTCACCAAACATATAATCATTCAAGCATCATCTTCCATCTTCCTAATTTGGCTAGTAGTTTATGAAGGAGGTTGTAGTCATCAAATGTGCATATTTCAACACTATTGTTTCATTATAGGACAGAATTACCGCCGGAGACCTACACCGACCTGAAGGGGTTGATTCGTGCCGGAATATGTCTCGTGAACCATGTCAACAACCTTAATTTCTAAAACTTCAAGAATATCTAAAACGTTTTAATGATCTATAAATCTGGATTATCATTGGAAATGAGTCGACTAAGACCTTCCTTATCACTTGGTGGAAGTGTTGAAATGCGCCATTAACACGTGTACGAAACGCAAGTCGACTTTAGGAGGCGGTAGATTCTGTTGCAGATGGATTCTATTCAGTTTTCTTGTCCTAATACTCAACTCGAGGGTGATACCTGGCTCTTAATCAAAAGTGAACATGATTGTGAACACTGTTATATGAAAGTTTTCTATACGTCATAAGTGATTCGTTTTTGACATTTAAGAGTGATTGTTTATTTAGTCAGGTTTAAGACATTCGTTGCATACTCTAATGGGGCAACACGTGGGAAAACATTATTATGAAACAGTATGTTCCATACAAAGAATTACAATTTATTTACGCATCAACTTTATCAGCTTACTATAGTAGATAATTGTTATTTGTACCTCGAAGCAATAATAATGAAAAGAGCTTATTCGAGAAAGAAGTTTTGCGGCTCATAGCTTCTTGAAATGCGGAGTTAATCTTCACGGTTACTAGTGCAGAAAACCCACTTTCACAAGTGATGGAGAATAGAGGGAGCATTTCAAGTGCCTTTTCATTCAAAACTAGATGTTCTTTCTATACATCAATCCAGAAGGATGTATGAACCTTAAAATTAATTTCAAGCCCAGTACCACCTTGGAGATCAATGAGATTTTATTTATTCACCATGTTAGGGGAGCACTCGTCATTGGGGGATTTAAATATGTTAATTACAATTTGATAATAGACCAAACGTACAGCAGTTGAAAAAAACGTGATATTTTTCTTACCTGGGAAATTGCTACCCCCTTCCATAACTTGTGAAGGAAAATGTCTTTATAAATTTACCAACACATAATCAACTTCTATTGCCAAAGCCATAAATATATAAGGATTAATGTCACGTTACCAATTATCACCGCTATTGTATTCCAACTTAATGATCCGAACAATAACTGCTATTGTGGCTTAACAAGCATAGTTAGGCAAATTCCATGATTCCGGTTGAGGGCTAATCATCTTTAGGATAGTATTTTATATATCGTCAGTTTCAGCAGGAAAAATATAGGCTTTATAGGCAACTCGCTGATACCTTGTGTTACATGTCTCCACTGTACGTAGATCCCTACATATCTATTTTTTTTTTAATTTAAAAATATACAGGTTGTCCAGCGGATGTCCCGAAAAAATTTTGCAGACGTGTTCTACAACTTGTTTCCAACAAAAACTGCCTCGTAGAGTTTTTTTTAGAGGCTTTGTTTTCGATTTATTCCACTTTTAACATTTTTTTCGTGTTTTCGACCTTACGTCACTAAAGAGCAAGGTTTTTCGTTACACTCTGACCCACTAATCTTCTGAAATCAACTGCTTTCTAAGTTGCAAAAGTGATGTTGAAAAAGGTTGACTGTTCCCATGCAAACAAATGCAGTACAACCATAGCGGTAGGCATCTTCAACACCCCTAATCTACTGCAGAAGTTTCTGTATGCGTGTGAATGTGAAATTCCGCCACACTTTCCCGTACTAACTTTGATTACATTTCTAAACAGATAATGATTGTCCAAAATACTCCTATAACTCTGCTTTATTTGTTTGTATATGATATCAACTTATGGTCGGAATCACGTGCAAAGTTTGACGAGCTTTTTTTCAGCGTCTGCAATCATTTCAGCCATATTTCCTTTCACTCCAAGAACCACAGGGTGACTTGTGACATGGCCCTCATCTCCCATTGAATCGACCCTGATTTCTGAATCCCCCTTACATCTCAATAATTTCTTGTTTGATCATTTCCCTTTCAAATAGACTGATGTGCTTCTATGTTACGGGGAGGGGGGTCGCCCTTCCACCTATCATCAGTCACCATCTGTATAGTTCGTTACTGGATTCGATTAATTCATTCATGTTAAATCAACCGTAATCCTTCCCCCGAAAATGCATGATTATTTGAATACACCCTCGCGTTGAGCCACTGTGAAAATCCACTGGGTATATTTGTGATACCCCGACTTTTGTATGTTGTTTGAGGCGTGAAATAGTCAGAGTTAGGGTGCAATACCCCTGCCCATACATTATACTACTTTCACCATATTACACATCTTTCGCTTTAAATATACAAACATACGATTTCTACATATTCAACAATAAAAAAATACAATCAATACATGAACAAAATCTTTCTAACAGAGTTGTGGATATATCAAATTAACCAAAAAAACCTGTTTTTACCTGAATAATACACCTTACACTCACCCTTACACTGCGCTCCTCAAATCCATGAATGATAAGCCAATTTCTTTAGGTTTCAAAAGTACCACACTTTTTATTCGATATTGATGAAAAATCAAAAGATAGTGAGGGTTGAGCACAAGATCCTTTAACGCACATTATGCATTACATCAAATATTAACCCAATCGTAGTCACTGAACAGATGGAAACGAGAAATCCTTGGCTAACGCACAACTTTCTTGATCCCTGTCTTATTGTGATAAAATTTCCGTGCACCTCACGGCTATAAACAAATTTTGCTGCCTCACTACCAATGATGAGAGCTTAGTGTCCTTCAAAACCCAAATGTCCACTTGTTTCTTGCGTATCTTGCATTGTTGATAATCGGTTCAGTGTATTCCGGTGTCATAACTAAACCGTTCCCGTGCGATTTTAATGAAGTCTTCAGGGCTTCTGCCAGTTGGGCCCTAGATGGTCCTCTATTAATTTCAATGCTATCGGATCCATAGTATTGTGGGGGCGTGCGAAATGTGAATTTCTAACGTCGACGTAACGTGCATATATTCCACATTTTTAAATCTTAATAAAAACATTTCTCATCGTGCTTACATTCATGTTACCTATACTAGAATGGTATGTGCCACACTCAACTTGGCAGATTCTTCTAAAAATGGCATTAAAGTTCGAATAGCCACACAACCTTACGCTAAATTAGTCGCTATTTGCTAAGAATTCCTTTCATGCGAATCCATTATAATATAGGTACCTACAGCAGAATTCGATTTTAACACATCTTAAAACATTTTAACAGACATGTACTAATGTCTGTGCCACTTCAGACGATAACATAACAAACACACACATGACACATGACAAAAAAAAAAACAACGCAATGTCGGCATGCCAACTATTAGGTGTGTTTCAAATGTAAACGGTGTCAATTAACTTAATATTTTGTAATGTATATTAAAAAGAAGAAAAATAAAAACTGAAACAGTCAATAAGTAATTAATAATCCGCTGTTTGAATAAATGAACCCGTATCCAATATTTACGGAGCAATATCACTGACTTCAATATCATGGGCAGCAGTTCTCTTCCCAAGTTATGAGTTCTCGAAAGAAAGAAATCGACCTTGGTAGCTCATTCAATCAAACCCTTCTTGGAAAACGTTCGGAAGCAAACCACGTTATTATATTTTACCTTTCTCGATGTTTCTTTTATAGGTAGCGGCGAGGCTTCCATTCAAGTGGTCGATGATCTTTTTTTCCTATTGGAAGTTAGTGGTTTTGTAGAAAAATTGTAATTCCACCTCTGGAGCGGTTCTGAATCGTCTGATATAAGGAGTCCCGGATATTACTAAAGCAAAGGGGGAGAAAACAAATCTGCCAAAGAGGATGGGAGATATTACTTTTCAGCCGTCCCGACGGTTAAGCGTAGTTGGTAAAAGAATTGTGCGCCCAGTTGTTGACTTTAAAAACAGAATATTAATATTATCCGTGTATAACTGACGAAAATTTCTACAAACGTATGCACTGTGGTGGGATATACAATGTGCTGTGAATATACAATATACTGCGGTGGATAGCACAGGTAATCATTTAAGACCATCAGAAAGCCATGTGGACGATCAAAATGATGAAGTTTTCATAAGGACCACTTTTCACCCAGTTGGGCCGAATTTATAGGGGGTAAAGAGGACGGCTTAGGCACTAACCCTCACAAACTCCTAAAAATCTCATCAGAATTAGTTAAATAATTTATTTCCACGCCTTGGCAATATCAATAAAGCTACAAATCATGAAGGTAGCGCTCAGTGATTTCATTAAAAACCACATTGCTGATAAATTTAAACTAAAACGGGAAGTTTGTTCATAAGAAATGGCTGTTTCATTGGGCCATACTATAGATCTCTCAGCGTTAAACGTTCGTTTGAGATCATCTTGAGCTAACCTGCTCCGTATTCGAAAATTGCACGTCACTTCTATAGTTTCGTGTTTATCCAGGGACCCGATGCCAACATTGTGGGTATGATCGGTGAGATTAGGTTTCGGCATGAGGAAATCTTAATTCGTTATTTTATAATAGATTCGATAAAATGTGGTATTCACACAAATATAGCTAACATTGCGCTTTTCAAGTTTTCTCAAGTATTCCTTTACCTAAAGGTAATACTTGCATTTTTAGGACGTCCCTTTGAAACAAGGCTTCGTCAGTAGAGGAACGCCTATTAGATTTGATCGTGGGGGGGGGGGGGTCAAAAGTGAGAAAACAAATAACTATATACAAAACCGTTGCAGACCATTCGAGTGAAAGGGCTTAAAATTCCCTGAACATTCCAAGTGGTAATTAATACGGTCAAATTTGAAGGAACACTTGACAGCTTCTGCCGTCAGAGGGGTCCGAAATTCTGGGATGGGGTCGCGTCTGGGTAAAAAATTGGTGATTTTTTAAGATGTTTAATTTGGCGAATTTCACCTTTTACATGGAATGCCTATATATTAGATTGCTTGTTGTATAATATAATATGTTTTCGATGAAAGTTTGAACAAGTTCCAAGGTCAGAACAGTTTCCATTGAACCAAAGTCCGTCTCCACAAATTTGATTGAATCAGATGACTTATTTTTTTGAGATTTCACACACACACACACACACACACAATGTCTCATTTAGATAGCATTTTTGTTTTGGTCTCCGAGACTATCAAGGTAGCGGAAGAATTTTTTTTTTTCCGGAAGATGAACAGAAAAATAGAATATCAAAAATGTCCTATACTCAGGACTAACTACTTGAAGTTTAATATCAATATTATTTAATGCTATTTGGCCCAAAGGCCCTATCATAACGTGGAGGTGATGGGGAGGGCCAACAGGGGGGGTCTGGGGGCTAGGCCCTCACCTGAAGCGGGGTACGGGGCTTCCGCCGGAAAATTTTAAAAATTAGACACTTGAAAACAGTGTTTTTAAGCACTCCTAGACGAGTTTGACAAATTCAAATTAGGCCTAATATGGGAACAAAAAATTGGTTTTAGTGACTAAATATATTGTTTTGATTTCTTTTTCGTTGTTCAGTAAAAATTGTGACCATCGAATTTTCAGGAATGGAAAATTTCACAAGTCAGACAGTTGAAATCAGAGTTTTTAAGCACTCCTAGACGAATTTGACAAATTAAAAATTAGGCCCAATATAGGAAACAAAACTTAATTGTATATAAGAAATATATTTTGTATTTATTTATTCAAAATTATTACATTCAAAAAAATATTTTAGGAAAACCAATCTAATGTGATGTGTGCAATTGTTTTTTGCTTACAATGTCTTTCCACTTAGGATCATAGTTTGTTGTTCCAATCGTAAGCAAATTTTTTAAGCGTTCTTCTGAAAGCATTGCTCGATATTTGGGTTTGACATACGTCATTTTTGAAAAGTTTTGTTCGCATAGATACGTTGAACCAAAAATTGATATAATTTGTCTGGCAAAACTCTTGATTCCCTTGAAGTCATCACGTTTCGGCGGTAGCCTAATTTTTTCCATCGGCGGCGGGCCAGACCAAATCCTCCCGCGGGCCGTAGTTGGGAAACCCCTGGTTTAGACAATCGTCTAAAATCCAGAGGAGAAACTCTTTTTCCATAACTTCGCATTATCGTGGAATAATTTGTATAAAGAAGAAAGTTTATTATCGATTGATGTTATCTCTTGAAGAATTCATTTGCCTCTCTTGTATCTCGTGATAATTCATCTCAAACAAAGGATATTCACGTTTGATGGCAAAGAGGGTACTCGGAGAATATTTATTTGTTTGACCAAATAATTTAAACTTGGTTTGTTCTCGTTGTAGGTCGTAGTTATCTCCCCTTTAATCAGACTTCCCCGCTCCATTCGTTTCATGTGCACTGCGGAGGAAGCGTGTCGGACAATCCTATATAGCCGTGTGTCACGTCGCCTTTGAAAGAAGCAAATATTTGTTGGAAGGGCGTGTCCCACGTTAGTCCATCACGAGGCGAGCCGTTCGCCATTAGCTAAATTGGTTTACCGTGTAATTGATATGCCAGTGTCTGGCTACTCAACAACACCTTATTAAAGGAGGAACTTTGAGTCCAAGCTGAGAGGATCTCAGCTTTGTTGACACGAAAGAATTAGAAAGAACATTACTGTAATCCGATATCATCAGGAGTCAGTTATTACTTTCCAGTCTGTCACATATTATACAGAAATTCTTTACAGGTTAAATCTCTCACAATGTCTTCTAAATCTCAGATTAACATGTCTTGGAAGGATATTATTTCAATAACTCTATATTGTGAAACAGCTGCTTATTCCAAGCATTACCGCGACTTTGGTAATCCTCTTAAGATGTTGTAGTCTTCGGAAAGGTACCTAAACCAACATCCTTTGTTGGCTAATTGATTAACTTTGATAAGTACAACGTGTTATCCACCAACCGTTCTTCATCGTTGTTATTATATTAATCTGATATTAAATTCTTTTTAGATTAAATTTTTCCCTTGATTTACTTAACAGATAAGGTGAAGTATTAGCAGTCAAATCCTCTTGTTTTTCATCTTCATACTTCAACTTCGGTGCGTACGTCCGATTAGTAGGAATCACTTTTAAGAATTCTCAAAGGAAAAGCCAAATGTGTTTAATTTAAGCCATCTCCATGAGGATTTCATTTTGTATTTCATCTGTAGTGAAATGACAGAGAATACCCAGATTAACAGAGTATCATTACCCAGGGATTAGGGACTGAGATAATGAAAACAATTGTTCCGTGAATGTCCAGCTATCAGTAAACTCCTTCCTCATATTTTTATTATTCAAGATATGAAGTATCTGTTATGTATATGTGTTATAAATAGATAATAACACATCCAACATATTCGGCCCACATTAGACTTTTCAATGTTAGTAGTGAAAGCAGATATCGATTAGGTTCTACAATTTCTAACTCCAGTTTCTCAAATAAAAACCAGATTTGTAGTACGGAATCCAGATACTGTTTTGGAAACAATAGACTTTTCAATGCTCAACCAACGGAGTTTATTTCGCGTAAAACGTACGAAAAGTGCATAATATCGACTCTTAAGACTTAAATTGATTCATATAATATAAGATTTTGGCGAATTTATCCCCCAATGAAATTTTCATTTTGTGGGGGAGCACTCCTTTCTTCTACACCGTGTAATAGTTTCACACAATTTTTTCTCCTCATCGAGATATGAGTTTTGGTCAACGTTCCACCTGCCATGCAACGAGGTTGTATGAAGCTTGATATGCCGGTAATAATGTGATAAAAGCGTTGGTTGATCCACAAAGTGATTAGATAGACGAGCCATATCCAGGGGAAGTCCCGGTGAACAGGGCGGCTGCACCTTCATTGAAATTATTTTTCTTATCGCTGTTGGGATAGCTGTTATCGGTGGAAAAAAACATTGTACAACGTGTATTTCATGTTTTAGCTCACACACGCCTGATGAGCTTTCAAGGACACGTTTAATATTTTTGGGTTAAAGGATAAATTTTACGGCGGATACACGATACGTGATGTCATACCAGGTCCATCAACACAACACCAACTCTCTGCACCACAGAGTCAATCAATCAGAGAAAGAATCGCTTCACAAAACATACCGCTCCCACATGAGCGGAGATGAAGTTTATAAGTAGAGATCATGATCCAATTAATCCGAAACTAAATTAGGTGATGTATTAACCCCGATTAATGAGTCAAAGATGTATTCTTAAAAATCAGTTTCACTCTACTTATAGAGCAGGTCATTTATTTCTTCCGAGCAAGGGATGTTTCCCGTCTGTCACACTCGCAATAATAATTACGTCATTTATTAATTATTACAGGGAAGTGATGTAATGAAACACTCACCCCTTCCAAGAGCTAAGACCATTTGCCTGCAACATCTAGATTACTCAACTGATGTTGAGCAACGAATTGCTTGTCCTTGGAACTACATGTTTACAGCTATTGATTAAGAGATTCATGGTATTTATGAGTTTATAACCTAGCAACTCATTGGTTGGAAGCAAACACGCCACGTTTCAATGTTGTTTATTTATAGCTATTGAGTTAAATTTAACGCGATACGGTTTTGGAATGTTAACAGACCAATTGCATATACCATCCTTGATACAAAACATATCCAGAACCTAACAGAGTGGCTGTTTCCAAATTTCACATTAGTATCAACTCTGTTGGGAAGGAAAGATTGACGGTACGTTATTAATCCGTCTAACCCATTAGACCTTTTGTTTGAACATTACTTTCGTCTCTCTTGGGGAAGTAAAAATGGACATTATTTTCGATTGCGATATACCATGTTGTTTATTTATTGGTGTCGCGTTATATGTTATTCGTAATGGGAAGAATTTGGTATGACTATCCATGAGAAAATTCAAATCGATGTTCTGGCTTAGAAATTTCAATAACTGCGTGGTTAAATCCATGTCCATTACAAACTACCAAAACAGTTGTTATTCAGTTAGCGTTTTAGGAAATTGACATTCGCACATGAGCACCAACAACGAGATGATGAGATCAAGCAGGCACCGAAGAAAAACGTGTATAACCAAGTTCCTCAACTTCCGCCGTGAGGCAGCGAACTATTGAATAAAGGTGCTTCCTATTACTCCTTTACTGGATATGTTGACCATTTATTCGTGAGTAGATGATTTCCGAATTTGAGTCACAAATGAAATAACATTCTGTTTTAGCTTTACCGTTGAAAATAACGGCGCCTTAAATTGAATTCGACATGGCATTTTCTTCATTTCGATGAATAACTTCTCCCAGCTAGAGTCAGAAAGCGTCGCTCGTCTCCACCAAATTGAATGAAAAGTTGATTTTCACGGCTTTTCCGAAAGGAAATTAAGGGAATGGGCATCGCAAGAGGGCCGCGCAGGGGTGAATTATCTACCACTTCCCTCCCACTTAAGGATTCACCCCGATATCAAAGGACTTGTGGTGAGCTGCCCCGCTGAATTGGATAAGAGATCTCCTATCGTCATTCGCTTTGCCTTTTCCCTTCAAATAATCGATGAAGGGGGTCGGATTAGCTGCTTTATTATCAGCTCCTGCCTCATTCATCTTAGAGTTAAACTCAACCCGTCTCTGGAATCCGTTCAACAGTGCACTTGAAGGTAACTAAAATATCTTAATTTCTCAACAAGCCGTAATGAGACTATTTTGTAATTATCACGATTTTTCAAACCTACTTCGTAATCATTCGTTTACAATGACTTATGATAGGAGTCTCGTGCAAATGATAAGAATTAGAATCAAGCACAGCAAATTATACAAATACTATAAAACATAAACTTTTCATGACCGAATTCAAAAATATTTATGACCTACGTCAACATTCCTTACACAATAGTTGAAGATCGCGGTATTAGCGTGGTTAGGGTGCCTGCCTTCCGTCCTTGACATCACGGTTCCCAATCTTTGTTAGAAGTATACATTTTTTTGCTTCCGCGTCTTCTCGTGGGCAGAGGAAGCATTGGTTTCACTTCAGATGATGAAAACAAATCACTTTCGACAAAATCAAAACACTAGTATCCCATACCGTTTTCTTGAGCTTTGGTTGTGCCAGTCTGTCTGCCATTCCAGCAAATCCTTTAAGAACCTTAACTTTAGCTGATTTCATTAAACGATGATGGCATTTTTTGAGATTTTGTGAGTTTGGCTAGATAATCCACTATAAGCTTCAATGTTTCCAAATAAATTCCTCAGTCTGCGAGGGTGCAAACGTAAAATCCATCGAGCATACTTTTTTCATGGCCTATTCACACAATTCCGCTCGAATTCGGAGAGGTTTTGGTAAATGACCATTTGATTGATCCATATGAGTTGTTATTATAACGGTATCGTTATGGTCTACTGCGCATGCCCAAACCTCGAATCCTTTTTAAGTACCCAAGTAGCAGTACGACTCCCAAGGTGTTTATTTGATACTTTAAGGGATTTTACGGTTTAGGCTATAGATGGCCGGGAATAGCGTTTCTGCAAGGATGTGGCAATAACAATTTTTTTTTACAATCGAAAGTCGCGGTCGTATTTGACGTTTTAGGGCATCCTAACCAACTGTGAATTTGTGTATTGGATAATAACAAGCTGATTTTCCACAATTTCCATCAGATTAATCTAAAATTCTCAGGCAATGTGTGGGTTAGGCTTTTGTTTCCATCTCTCACAAATGAATACATTATTCAGAACAAGTGGAAACGTTAAAACCATCAAGAAAAATGTCATCTTGGCTGATTCTTGTCGACGGTCACCCTCGAATATGGATGGTTGTTGGGAAAATAAGAGTTAATCATCCGATTTCATGTTCATCTTGATTGTATTATTAGAAGCAGTTGCGCCTACGCCATTGTGAAATCCATGGAACAACCATTAGTTTTACAGATTCTTTTTTCGTTTTGCTGAAGTCTTCTGGGCAGTTTACGAGTTAGGGTGAGAATGGCCACTTATCATTTTGAACATAGAAATAAATAGTTTTTTCTGCACATGAAAAACTCAAATCTATCTAGCATTATTTTCTCATATTCATCAGTTCATCCTGTTTGACAATTATATACATTTGGCCGATTTAATACGTCTTCTGCCTTGACCATAATCGTGAGGTCAAGCTAAGAAAAGGGGCATTTTAGAAGAATTCATATTCATATATTTATTATAATTAGGTATACATCGAGCAAAGACGGTAGAGGTTGGTCGGAAAAAAATCCTCTTTAAACGACCTCTTCTTGAATATCACTCAATGCAATCAATATTTCAAATGATATTTTGCCCCGCCCTATTAAAAGAGCTGCGTCAACCATGAAACCCAGCAGCTCTTCTTTGCTCCTCTATTCCTTTCTGGTTTCTCGTGTGCTTTTATGGGGAAAATCCCACTCCTCCGGTCCTTAGCCAATTTCGCATAGTCACCTGGGCCTTTTTCCGTTTCTTGGCCGGCGTTTGAATGATTCCTTCAGGAATGTATTCATATATGAAGCATTGCTGCATCCACTGAATATCCCTTCTTCTGCGATGAACCTGTACTGACTGAGTGGAAGTCGTCTTTATAAGAGCTCGTCGAAGTTGAGAAGTAATAATTTTGCAAAGAACTGAGAATTACGGAAAAATCGTTTATGCAATCTGTGAAAACGAAATTTAGAGAACCAACGCGTCGGAACCGAGGTAAGGAAATAAAATAAGGTTTTCTTAACGTTTCCCTTAATGTGCTCGCATTTCAAGATAATCTAGAGTTGAAGGTTAAGAGTTAGAGGAATGGCGATCGGCTTATGAGTGACAACGAGCTGGAAGACCATGGGGAGAGAGTTTGACGGCGGTAGTGGGAGAAATATGCAGTTTCAGGTTCCCTCCCAGCAATATGATATGACAGAGTCATAATGGGAACTTGAAAGCAAAAAGTCAAGGTTCATATTCGATCAAATTTGATTGATATCTCAAAGGCTCAAATGAATACCTATTTGATTGAAATATTTTGTTTGCGCAAGAAAACCAGCGGTGTTGAATCATATAATAATTGCGAATTCATTAGCTACCTATCTAAAGTTACATTATTTAGAAGGCTATGAAGACGTTTGTGAAAGAATCTGTTACTTAGTTTTTGAAGGTTGTTTATATTCTGGTAGAAACCGGGACCATCTAATTCTCCATAGCTGGTGAAGCTGGATGGTGGCCAGTCACCTCACATTGCACAACACCTGTTCAAAGATCTAAGATATCTTGTAAGCGTCAGATCTCAGGTTTGGGGAACTTGATTTTGACAGCGCTTTATAGAACTCGATTTTGGGAATGAGGAAAAACTTTTGCCTCAATTCAGTGTCACTGTGAACGGTTATGAAAACGATTTTCTATATGCTCTTTTTATAATATGAGAACTTTAGAATAACCCTGCTGGAGCGCATATAATACCTCATTTCTTTATTATTGTACTTCCTACTTTTCATTTACCGGAAGTGTTCAGTTATTGGTTACCCCACTCTTCATTGACGTAATCTAGCGTAGCTTCATATTTCGAAGTTGCTGACTGACTGACGATAGGGAACAATCAATCTGCTAGGGACCATTAGATCAATTAGGGCGAATGGATAGATCGGGTTCCTCGCGTCTCATGATATTGTTTACTCGGAGATTAGACTTTAACCCAATATTTCTGTGCTCTGTGCCCAGGTGAGTCGCTCCTGATCGAACGCGGCAATTTATATCCACCTGATTTCTACGACGGAAAAAAATACTGTTCCTTGAGCGTTGTTAGGCAGCCGGATAATCAATTAGTCTTCTATCAATTCATTTTTTTTTTTCAAAATTAGTTGATACTCGGTGAAACCTCGTTCAGTCAAAAGTAGTAACACTCAATCACCATAAGGAGAAATATAGCAAATTGGAATAGATGGGGCAAGGACCCGCATGAGGCAAATAGAGGATTTTCGGAAGGGATATCTGTTCCAATTTCGGCTCATAAAAAAAAATTGATTAAAGTCAATTGATCTGCCAAATTCGATCCAAATTCGATCGGATTTAGCAAACGGGAGCGGAGAGAATGCATTTAGTTTGTCTCTCCGTGTTGTTTTCATGTAATACTCCGTATATTCTAAGTTACCTAATCCAAAAATGGTTTGAGCTATTATCGAAGTTCAATTTAGAGGAATGAACCTCATTGTTATCACTTCTTATCGTCGTGGGATTATATCCATTTTGAAAGTGTGTAGATGGGGCAAATCCACTAACAGAAAAAGGGGGCAATAAAATCCGCGAACCACGTCCGCCATATTTATCCTAAGAAAACCAACCAAAGTTTATGGGAGGTTGTCAGAATGATTAATTAAAAATTAATTGGTATGACAGCAATCTACCAGATTTTGAGATCTTAGATTGAGCGTTATCACCTTTTTTTTCAAAACCAGTTAAAGGACTCTGTAATTTTTTCTGATTGATTTTTAGGACGTCCTTCAGAAACAAGGCTTTATTGTAGAGGGACACCTATTAGAGTTATCCAGGGGTGTGTAGAACAAACCAAGCATGAGAAAAAAATGGTGTACACATCCATTTCAAACCACTTCAACAACGGATCCTTGAGGAAAGAAACAATAAGTCTTCGAGTATCTATGTGGAAGATTTTGTATACGCGGGCTAGCCAGCGGTGCTCAACCGATTTTCATGATTCTATTTTTGTTCGGGCCTAATTTTACCCTAGTTGTGCATCAAACTTCGGAAATTTCGAATGTCACCACGGAAGCTACACATTGAATATTCCAATGCTGCAACATCTGTTCAACTCAGAAAACAATAACAGCAAGAACCTACTTGATTCAAACTGCACATTCACAACAATTGTTTTTTTTTTTTTTTTTATTTTCGTCGTCATTCGTTGGTTTCGTTGTAGTACGAAAATACGTTACTACAGATCAGAGGTTCATTACATCGTCATAGTTATAGGACTGTATAGAGGATTCCATCTGAAAAGGAACTGAACTATAACTATTGTGTATTATGAATTATGTGTATTATGAATAATTCATGAGAAAAAATAATAATTATTTTTTCTTTCGCATCAGGTAATGATTGTGATTAAGATTCACTGCAACTGTGATCTCACTAAAGTGTTAGGGACTTATGGATCAGACCCCCTGCTGATTCATAAGTTTCTTTGTATCTCCTCTAATGGTATTTTTTTATTTTATTGGTATTATGCAAGTTACTTTGTAGCCATACTAAAGAGTGGTAGTTTAGCAATTGAAATGAAAAACTGATGGTCTTCGCACCATTGCCTGAGTGGAGGCACCGCAAGAATATTTAATTCTGATAATTGTTTACAATCTTATGGACTCATAGGTGAGGGTCCAAGGCAAAGAGGCGAACTCTGTTTGCTCTGAATATTTGACACCTTGAGGGAAGAGAAGTTGTATTTCTCAGTTGGGTACGTTTAGACAATCCTGAGTTTTTCCCCTGTCACAATCATAATATTAATCGTCAATATTGAATCACAGTGAATTATTAATTTTAAAAGATTAACTAAGCGAATTATGCGTGACCTCATTTATAGACTAAGAAGTTGAAAATAGTTTTTCCACTACAAAGGCTTCTTTAGCATTTATGGTTGCAGATTCTGGTAGGTAATACCGAAATTGGACTTTTCAAAACTTTGCATTAGGGCAGGAACTAGGTAAATGAAGAGTATTTTCACATGAAGCTTTCTCGTACTTTTGATAGAGTTTTACGAATTTCCTTATGCGAATACACCACTCGTCCCTCAACATCATTTTTCGTCGGATAATTTGCTGTACTTAGACATTTCATCGAAGTTATACGTTATTTCGTCATACAACTTATAATCTTGTGATCATCAGTGTCAATCACCGAAAAGTGGAATGGTGTTGGTGGGTTGGCGCTTGCAAGTGACAGTTTGCTTGACGCCGTTCAAACGAAGTATCATAAAGTCCCCAGTGTTTGAAATTACCCGTTTTAACTGGAAGTTAACACTCCGACTTCCACACCTGGATGAGAAATTTAAACGAACAGCTTCAACCTTGAGGTTGTTAGTTCCGCCAGAAAGTTTGCGTTCTGTAACTTCTCATCATCTTGTTACATTCAAAACCCTGGAGCCAATGGCAGCCAGTTTCACATCACATCGAGGTCTACCCTCCATAGTGTCTCCATCGAATTTGTTTATTTTTGTTAATTTAGATACTAAAGTCATAACTAACTATCCCTTCGGCCTGACAAATTTGAATATAAATTTTGCCTAATATCAAATAACAGAATCAATCGTTGAAAATATCCGTTGTTAGATTTCAATAAATCCGTGAGTTGAAACAATATTTTCTTGATCGATTTCGGAATAAAAAATAATTTGGTATAATGGACACACTATCGTGACGCAATCCACTACATTAGCTGTGGATAAATTGCGTAAATGTACGTAGAGAACGATGTGTGACATCTAGCACTCGATTTTGCTATATCGGATGGGTGGTATCCTCACAGTTAGGTCTTATATATACATTTTCAGTGAATTTCCTCATATGTTCACATGAATGATATAAATTTCGGTCTTAAATTCATGGAATGCTCTATTCATTTTGTGCTACCCATCGCTAATCATGTATTAAATACGTCTTTACTTTCAGGGTATAACCCCAGCCGTGTCCTTCCACAAATGCCAAAAAACCTCTGGCCTAACGGCTACATCGACGTTTTTTCCTAAAAATATACTTCCTTAAAAATAAAAAAGTTTGGCTTTCGATATCACATATTTTACCTTTTTTTAGATAACAAATAAAATATTTTCATGTCCTTTTCCCTCAACAAAAAGCCACTAGAGTTCTGAGTGGATAATTATATCTTATTATTTGATATTTTCAACCCTTGATTCAGTCCTGAAAATCCCTTTTAGTTCTACGTGGAGGTCCTAGAGATCCACCATTCAATTGAGCAAAAAAATATGCGTTAGATCTGAGGCCAAACTCATTTTCTTAGGAAGTCGATATTGGGTGAAAAACATCGATTTAATCGTAGGTTTTTCCGAAATGAAATCGCATTTTCTCTATTTCATTGAATTAAAACAAAAAAAAAGGTAAATGCCATTGAAAGCTGATATATATCGCAGTTTTCAAATATTTGACAAAATATGTAATTCTGGACCTTCTTGGCAAAAATTAGTTTTGGACTCCATTTTCAATCCCTCAATTCTGCCTGGAAAAATGTTGTTAGTCCTCAAATATATACTCAAGTCTGGTTTTAAGAAAGAAGTGTTATAATTTGAGCCACGAAAACAACTCAATTTATAGAAAAAATGTTATAAAAAAAATAATAAATAATAATAATAAATTAGGTACTTACGTGAGGTATCAAGTTTTGGTTAGAATTTTTTCGATCGGGTTTCCGTCGACACAACTGAAAAAAAAAAAAAAAAAACATATATATATGTATATAAAAGTCTTCGCAACGACTTTTTCTTTCGAAATTCACCTAAAAAATTAATTACTAATATTACTTGAATGTTTCATTCTGTCACGGAAAAGGT
This sequence comes from Creontiades dilutus, assembly GCA_031894815.1. Classification (NCBI taxonomy): domain Eukaryota; kingdom Metazoa; phylum Arthropoda; class Insecta; order Hemiptera; family Miridae; genus Creontiades; species Creontiades dilutus. The sequence continues at coordinate 170,233 of JAVIWC010001303.1, read as the reverse complement.
GTTCTTAGGTGAGAGAGATTAAGAAATCCATATTTCACACAACCCCGCTCTCCATTACACGAGTTTCCACAGAGTTGAAATCTTTCAATCAGTTCACGTTGTGTGGTAAGCCCTTGATTGTGTTCTCAGGGTCGGAACGTCGGGTAGGGGAAGTTCCTGGTATTTCGCAATACGCGACGTTCCAATTAGCGACGAACAGTAAGGATTTCCGCGAAAGAGACGCCCTTTCCAACCCCCTCCGAAAAAAGGACGGGAACAGCAAGGCAAAACATGAGGCAATTCTCCAAACTGACAGTTCAAGTAAGAGTGGATTGATACGGGTTTCGAGCGGCTTCAAGTTTCATCCGAACTAATGAGACTGCTTTTCAGTGTATTATCTTCAATAATAAACCTTCGTAATCGGCCCAGATAGAAGTTGCAACATCTCATCTCTTTGGCCCCTCTAACTGGTTCGCTGAACTCGATGTCACTGTTAATGTGTCCTATCGAATTTTATTCAGGTCCCTATTGTGTACGATTCGGGAGTTTCAAAGGAACGGATAGAGCTCGTTCCATAATCTTTTATGGTCGACCATTTTATTATTATTTTAAATAAAGACTTTTTTTCAATCAAATCCAATATTTTTTATTGTTATCGGTGTTGAAATTCGGATGAGCAATAATCAATGGTCACCAAAATGGTCACTTACAATTTAAATGGAAATGAGAAATGAGTCGCAAATTATAGATTAAAAAGAAATCATACAAGTCATAAAGTTCCGTTTCAACCAGAACACATTTCAATCTTCCCAAAAAAGTTTTGTCCGGTAATTGTTTTATTGAAATGGGTAACACTGAAAGCTCGTATTCCATTTTGCACGGGATCATTGTGAAGAGACGCAGAAAGGCGTACAAAAGAGGGGCATAATTGGTTAGCCGAATATTAACAATGGATATGAGTCAATCGGTTCAGTTTCTTAGAGTAAAATCTCCAACTTTCTCTGACATCGAAGGCGGAGGCCAGAACAGCAGTCTTCGTCCAGAATACAGAGCGAACATCACCCGAACTGCCCCATTTAATCACACTATGATACTCCGCTTTTTGTAATCGACCACGCGAAAACCAATCTTCAACCACTCCTAAATTTGTTGGTTTACGTAGTTGTCTGTAGACCGTCTGTCCGTCTGACGCCGCACAGTGTTGCGAGTCACGTAAAAATTGGCCAAAACTTTGAGAGTCTTCCACGAGGTTCCTAAAGCACTGAACTATATTATGTAGACGCTGGTGAATATATAAAACATACTTTCGATACCAAATACGGTTATTACGTTGGTATTCAATTTAGAAAAGAAATGATCAAAATCGAAAGTTTTCCGGGATGTACAATAATTACAATGAATGGCCTAAAAAAGGACGTCCGTACGGCATGTTTACAAGCTCATTAAAACACGCTTTTATTCTGGTATAGTAGTAAGCAAAACAAATGTTGAGGTAAAAACTGTCCAATTGAATTTCAACTATCGAAACAACTTCAAAAATACTGGGTTTTATTACATTACTTGTAAAAGTCAGCTCGTACTAAAATGCTCTGTGAAAGCTCCGCAAAATGGACTTCACAGGGGTATTTGCTTGGTGTTTCCTGGTACAAATAGGCAAGAATCATCGCCTTGCCAGAGGAATCAGCGTTTTGTCGACCATGACTATTCATGTATGAACAAGTGTGGGGTACAAGTAGGAGCACAGAAATGAAGACGATGTTTGGTAACCTTCATTTATCACGTACTTAGTTTCGTTTCGATCTTAGCTGGAAGTTTGCTTTCTGTTCATTTGTGGGCCGCAAGAGAGCTTATCGCTCCCAAGGGGGTATTAACTGAATCTAGAAGACACTTCATCATTTTGAGATGTGAACTAATTGGCATGTTCCGTTGAACTTTCTGTTAGATCCTCTTATAGAGAGCAAAAGGATGAACTTGAAGGGGAGACGGTGATCTGCTCCAGTTATGATCTTTCTATTGATCTATTACAATCAGTCAACAAACCTTGATCCTAAAAGTAACGAGTAAATAGCTGCGTGAAACCATTATAGCTGTATATTCTAGTGGATAAAAGTGTTTACTGCCTTACATTTTGACAGCTTGCAGCGTTTTCCTATTTCTTTTTTTTTTTATCAACAGAATTTTTAGCCAACCATTTTCCATTTCGTTCCTTGGACAATCTCGCCGGGGCAATAAATAATGCCAGTTGGATCGCGGACAAAATAATATTAACCTTGCCCGGTAAGGAGGGTGGATGTATTAGGATGGAAAGGTGACTGGTGGGCCCAGGGAGCGGAATTTCCCCAGAAGAGATAGAACTTTGGTGATATTCGCTAGCGGGGAAGGCAAGCTGGGCGGCAGGCGGGGGCAACTGAAGGAATTCTCGGGCAGCCGCTCTCATAGTTGAACCTTCCTTCGCCTCAACGCTGATAGCTCCCAGATACGTTTGTTCAACCGTTCAGATACGATCGGAGGGGAGGGGGGGGGGGGGACAATTGTTATATATCCGCTTGTCAGATAAGTTGTCCGTGGGAGAGACCCCTCCACTTTCCCTCTGCCCCGCCGACCGAAGAAAAGCTGGGGGCGGCAGTGGACTGGAGCGATGTAGCGGGGGCTTTCTTGATGTCGTTAGACATTAACGAGGGTACAGTGTACAGTTGCGTAAGAAGAGTGAAAATGACAGTTTACTTATCGGACCTGACACTGTAAAACCTGATGGACCAGTTAATAAATAAAAAGGATTAGCGATTTTGCTTCAGTTTTCCGGTTTCCCCCTCAATTCGCAGGTAGTTTAACCAATTAGATTGTGATGAGAATGGATTTGACACTAATGATAACCTGATTGTGGTTACGACTTACACAGGATGTCCCAACATAATTCATCAACTTGATAGGTCCATTTTTTAAGCTCATTTACAGAAAAAAAGAAAAAAAGCCTCCCAGAATTTTCTTTAGAGGTTTTGTAAGACGGACTTGAGATTTGTTTAGTATTCCCGATCTTACGTCACAAAAATGGCTACAAATCTTTTAAACTACTCTTTAAAATCAACTTTGAAGCCGTTTTCTATCCTCATTAGGCAAAATAAGAAAATTTCAACATGTCTTAGAAATGCCAAATCAATCGAAGATAAAATGTTGAGAATTTACGAAAAAAATACCTTTTCAAGTTTTTTGTTGCTTTTAATAAACAAAATTCGTAGCTTCCCATTCCTTCTCAATTCTCTCATTTCTCGAAATCTCAACTTTCCTACAGTATAAGCCCGAAAAAGAAGAAAATAAATGTTTCCACGCGAAATATTTTGAAGAAAATTATTTTCACATAGGATTTTATGTATCTTTTTCCGCTGAAACAAATGTTGACCCTTTCGGGCATCCGAGCCCAACAAATAAAGGATTTTGAAGCCCTTTCATCAGATTGGAAGGACCCAGTCAACAGTTCTAAATTTAAAATAACAACAAACGCAAATTTCAAATATTGGAAATCTTGGGTAAACAACTACCAATTCATAGTAATAAATTATTTCTGCAAGTTCACGCATTGCACATGAAGGGAGTCATATTGTCTGGTTATACATCTAATTTCAGTAATTTTGATTCTAATCGATAGTCGGGTAACATGTAATTCATTGTTAAAAACAATGAAAATGCGTGGGACAAACTTGATATTAGCCAACATCCATGTTCGCGCACGCTTGCCAAACAGATTGCGCGTTATCAAAAATGTTGAATGAGCTGTCAAATTTCCATGAAATCTTGTGTACAATCCAATTATGCACTAAAAGAAAGTAGGTTTCTTGAAAAAAAAAATTTGTTGGTGTCATATGCGTTTTGGGCGAAAAATTGTGGAAATGAAGGGGGGGATGCAACTTTTCCTGTATAGGAATTGACATAAAAGAGTCAAAATTCAGGATTTTTTTTCCAGAATGTCTCAAAACGGATTTACAAGGGGAAAATAATGGAAAACTAATAATTAAACGTTGCCAGACAGAAAAGTAAGCTAAATTGCAAGAATGGGCACTTATTTCAATCAGTGAGGCAGCAAAACGGTACAAACAATAAACCCGAACATCTAGCCATTTCCGACCATTTTGATTTTTGAACGTTGAGCGGTTAGGTACGTATTTGGCCCTCTATGCGAGGGTTACAAAATGGTTTCGTTGGAGGAAGGCAACTTCACAGTTGAAAATAGCCCCTACGTGAGGGTCAGTGAGAAGTTAGACGGCGCACATGTCATTATTACGGGATTCCGTCCCTCACGACCGCTCGGTATTGCGGGTTTAGTATACTTCTGAGTTTCCAACGTGCACACGGAACAAATACTACGGATAGGATTCACGTGCACCCTTTCCTGTCGAAACCTATAAACAGAATTTCAAACAGTGTTTTTATCTGATTTATACAATAAAACTGATTTTTTTTTTAGATATTCATTACACTTGTTTATCGTGAATGCAAGAGGCTTACATATTATTTCACTGATGGGATTGAAAAAAAAAGTGTTCTACAGGTTTTCGGGAAATGTTTATACTGAAGAAAGTTTTCCTTACTTACTGTAACGGTTCTAACATACAAATTTTCCAAACTGCCTTCAAGGAAAGCCGTTATGAGTCATCCTGGAATAATTACTGGATTTTAACGCCTTTTGGTTTATTATTCAATAATAAACCATTGTAATCGCTCTTGAGAAAAAAATTATAAGCCCCCCTGAAAATTTCATGGTTTATTCATATAAAGAATGGCTTCAAACGTCTCTGCCACACTTAAAGTTCCTATTGATAATCCCTCTACGTGAATCGCTGCTCTTATTATACATGACGCAGTCTGTGGTACATTATGTAAAGGAGGATCCAGTCCAGTTATTGATATTCCTGCGTTGAACATGAACCGATCTTATAAAAACAATAATGTACTGAAAGTGGTTAAAAGTAATAAAAAATGAGAGAATATTGTGTTTGTATGTAGAAAAACGTGGGTTACCGAAAAAATGCAATTGATATTAATCTTGATAGAAAGGAGGTAAAATGGTGCGGTTGTCTCGATTCTGCTCTACTTTATGCCTACTTTCGCCTGAATTTGTTAGTCACACTAGGTCGAATCCACTCAGTATATGATAATGATATGATGAAGCGTTTTATGTAGATTTCGCTAAGAATATAGATAGTTAAGCAAAGTGAGCAAGTTCTCAAATTTCAAATATGTCTCGCACAGAAGTATAATATGATCATTTTAGGAAATTCCCTCATATGATCATGCTGCATGACTGGAACATGGGTCATGGACCAAGGCTTAATTCGGATTTTGGTTGCGAATTAGTAGGAAATCAGATCTTAATTTTAATTTAAGTACTTGAACCTAAGACACCCTTGCGTGTTTCAGCTCCAAAACGTTAGTTGAATATTGAAATCATCTTTTGGTACGATCTCAAAATGGAAAATGTAGCGGAACACGGAACTCATAATACATAATACACTAAGAATACTGAACTGGCGATAATTTTCATTGTCAGTCAAATTCATTTATTCCCCTCCGGGGAGTGAGCGGAATGTGGGATGGCCCGAGAGAGGGTTTGGGTCTCAGAAGGGGGTGGCGATGCCTAATTGTAAGTCACCTCACTCACCTTCACCAAGGTTACTGAACAGGTCCATTCTCGTGCTTCCTTACGAAAGGGAGAGAATGTGAAATAATAAGGAGTGATGAGAGGGATGAGAGGTTAGCCGAAGGGAGGTGTTGCTTAGTGCCAGCTGCTGTTACGCCACACCAGGAATTTCGGTTTTGCAATCGGCACAACATTTGCCACTCGGTGGTAAAACATTTGAACCGGCTGGAAACCTTAATCAAGTACTCAAACGTATATTATTGTTGTTATTGTTCACATTCTCCAATACAGTTGGCGAGGGGGAGACAAATATTGGTTGCTCTTTCTTTGTAAGTACTTTCGCCCATTCTGGGCCTCATCAGAGCAGCGTTTCTATTTCATTTGTTGTGTAATATTTTTTGTTATCAAATTTGTTAGAAGTCAAGAAAAGAGCAAGTACGGTTGTGTTGCACATGTTCACTGAGAGTTTTCTCCCAGTTTTTCTCGGGTTTTTACCCCTATAATCAGGAACTCCTCATTGAAATCGGCTCATGGAATCGCAAAGTTGATGTTTTCTACTGTTTTGTAAATTATTTGATACGTTAGCAAAAATTTCCAGCATTTAATTAATTTTCCTTTCATATATTTTGAACCTTTGCTTTGAGATAAAAGTATCGCTGGGATTCCACGTTTGGTGTTTAAGCTGGTGACCAACGATTTTTCGCCTTCGTATTGGAATTTTTCAATGAAATCGCTAACGGATCGCCAATTTAATACCACAAGAAAGCTGATTAAATTGGCAGGTTTCCAAGTGTTATGAGAGCCCTTAGAAATTAGTTTTCGATAATATGCTAGACGTAGAGGAAACTCAACGCTAATTATGAAAATCTGGTCAAAAATTGAAAAAAAAAAACATTCAGTTTCGAACAGTTGATGCTATATTTTTTTATGGCATAAAACATGGAAAAAAAGCCTTCAGTAATTGTATCTTCAGAACGAATTAGATATAGTAATGTGGTTGGCTCCACTACATTTTTAAATAGTTTTACGCAATGTTTCTTTACGTATACCAGACAAGAAACGTTAGCGATTAGGTCATTCTATATGATTTTACGGAATCTAAAAATCAACGATCATCAACAAGTTTTAGGATGGTTTCTCTAACCATCTGGACGATGATTTTCAAAAGAAAACATTACTGCTTGAATCTGATAACCCTCAATACCAGGGAAATTAATGAGCTGAGGTTAAGGTTTGTCTTCCCCAACGATAAATTACCATTTATTGTACATTATTTTCACTTTTTGTTGTATTTTTTTCATCGAACGGAGTTGCTATATGAATATTCCACCCCCTTACTCTTGTGGCTAGATGGGATAGTGATATTAGATCCTGCTGCAATACATGGGTACCATCGCTGCGAATTCAACCATTACAGCTACCAGGAAAAAGCACTTGTTGAAGATACTGGAACCCTTGAAGGGAGGAGATGCTGACTTAATGATGATATTACGGAATTCTTCTCGTACTCCTCGGAATTTTTATGATCATCCGCCTTAACGATTACATTAACGCGACAAACGGCCCTTGGGATACGGGATTGGCTGATGAATGACCATCATAAATGAGGTGAGATAATTGAATCCGTTTGTTTAACCATTAAATTAGAAACCAGTTCAATACCATAATAAATAAAACAGGGTGTCTGAGGGAAAGGTTACACCCCTCTTTATTTCCACAACTCCCAGTTGTAAATTCCGGGCCGACAGTATTCTTCATAACTTTTTTTGTAGGACTCGGAAAAAAAACGTTCGCGCTTGTCATTTGCCCCTCATTGTCGCTAATGACACCAAATTTTTCTTCCAAATTCACATCTAATTTGATTTTTGGTTTATTATTTTCAATCACTTTGTAATAGTGTAGGAAAAGTATTTTATGACACTTTATCTTTTCACCTTTCAAGGTCTGTAGTTGATAAACCTGGGATATCTGTCCACCTTCCGCCTTTTGGAAGGCTGCAGGCCCTAACCATCAGCCATCCTGATTGCATCATATGCATAGATACTATGGTCCAAAAGCGGCAGAAAACCTGCCAAAACGTGGATTTTCGAGGCTTTCGCTGGCACAGACTAATGAGGTGTGAATTCCCAGTAATATTGGAAATGTTTGATCGGCAGGAATTCACCGGAAGCAAATAATGACAATTTCCTAACGTGAAAGTGCCCTCTGCAAAACTTCAAATGACACGACCAACTGTTGACAGTACATCATTGTTCAAAACACCCATTTATTGGAATTCGCAGGTTTTTTTTAATAATTCACAATCAGTTCAGCAAATTCGCAAAGTTGTCATACCACCCCAATCGCAACACACATGGATGTTAGTCAGCCTCAAGTGTAACACGTGAATTTTCATTGTTTTTTGATTCTGATACCCGTGAAAGTCAAATTTATCGTAACTATAGCCGAAATGAAGAGCCCGCGAAATAATAGAATGTGATGTATCTTGGAGGTACAGCCCCCCCCTCATTTCCGCGCAAAATAAATAGGAAAAATACTTTCACGCACACAACTTGAAAGATGTCTCAAACTTTTGTTTTTCGCAATGGGAACTCCCTCTTTTCCAAATTCGAAATTTATGTAAATTTTCTTGAAAAATCATGAGTGACACGATTTTTTCCAGGAGGCGCAAACTGCATCAGAGAGGTGCTCATTGAGCGGTAATATATAATTATTTCTTTATAACCTACGTGAGATATACGGTTTTCCAAATTGTCAACGAGAAATCACGTGGTGTCATCTGTCTAGTGATAAACCCTGATCAAAGGAGGTAAAATCAATATTTCTGAATAAAAATAATCACGGATGGAGTTGGTCACCATTTTCTACATAACGTGCAGGAAAAATAAAGGGTGCAGTAACCCTCATGGTTATTCGTCCAATTTCTGTGAATTTAATGAAAACAGAAAAATCCAGAATCTTTGGATGCACCATTTAACAGTCACAGTGTATCTGTTCTGCTGTTTTCTCCTATTAGCTACAGTTCAATCTATGGTCTGGCCTTGCCCACTTTGTTATGATGGTACCTTAAATGATAGTTGCCAGTGAGGAAACCCACAAGTTTGGGATGTTTTTAGCATCTGAGTAATATGGAGCGTATGCGCCTTTTATTGAGACAGTTGAGAGCCACCAGGATTATCTGTGATCAGGAGTATTACGCCAGTGTATTTTTTGAGTCTTGTCCTCTCATTCCTGGATCTGTAACTCTTGGTAACTGACGGTTGAGGTTCAGGTCGAATTGGATTACACTTTGATGTCCTTCCAGAAAGGCGGTCAGGTTCCTGGTGGCTGTTAATTCACTCAAGACCCAGTACCCGCAGCCTTGAGGGAGCTCAGGTAACTCCAGGTCAGATTTTAGGTTGTTGAGAAGGCGGGCATCGTCCTGAGTGCGATTTGCTGTTCAATAATTGAACCTTGGATCTCAACTCTTACGTGTTTTATGTAATTTCATCATAATTTTATATCGGCACTGGTTATAACTGTGTAGTTGTATTTATATAATGTCCCATAGAAGCTATAAACCAATGAATTCAGTGTAAGAGCTTTCTAATACAGAGATCGAAGCCGTTATTCTAATGCGTAGCCAAGAATATCTTTCAAAGAAATGCCGCTTTAGGAAAATAGGATTGCCTCCACGGGTGATAGGTATTTCTTATATTTTCTTACTTTCCCCCTTGGGCCTTCCATCTAACAAAACAAGGAAGTCTAACCTCATTCCGGAAGACCCTTGAAGGGCGGGATATTACCGCGGTGGAATTATAATCTCCCGTGTAGGTCCGGACGGGTGTCTGCACCACGGGCCACGGGACACCCGACAACAGGTGAAGGAGGCATGCCGTTGCCAAGGCGACATTCCTGTTGGGATGCAAATAATGACGAGTGAGCTGGACGGGAAATACCGCTGTTATCCCCCTTATTACCTTCCATTATGCTTCAGTCCTACCGCCTCCCACTATCTGAAGTTTGGATTCAACTTCACCCTCACGGCTCCTTTGAGAAATTTCTTCGTGATAAGTGACGGAAGTAGCTAAGTTTTAATGGACGACCCGCAACATTAAGTGTAACACCCAAAAGTTGAAAGAAGCTGGAACTCGAGGAAAAACCCATTTGGATTTTGTAATGCGTCCTCGTGGGAAAGAACGGATTTTTTACATGAATTCTAATGCCTTTTATGGCCCAGACGATGGTCATGGGTTATTGAATATTGGTAGATCATCTGAAAAAATTCAGGTGTTGGTAGATGGGTTGAGATTCCGTAAATTTGGTCATTTTCGCCTTCCATTTGGCTGTTTCACACTTCAAATTCGGGAAAGTAAACTTTTCATTTGAAATGGAAAACATTCGGATCGTTCCGGAAAACCTTGAAAACTTCAGGAAGTTGATACTGACGAGTGAGTATCTAGTGAACTAATGAAATGAGAACGACGGTGGGAGGTATCATGGAACTGAAGATGAAGAGCTCCGTGAATTTCGTGTGAGTCAATACCTAGGGGGAGATATAGTGAGAATAATGGTTGGTACCTAGTACCAACTTGGGGACAGTTTCACCAACAATCGCTAACCATGGTTGAAGAAGATCATCGTTTTACAGAATCAGCTATTTGAACGTTGATTTGAAAAAACGTGATTCACCAATGTTATCAATGCCTACAATGTCATCAGTAAACTTTGATTTACAGAGTTTCCATAAAACGTTGATTTATACGACATCGAGGAGGCAGCTGCCCGCAAAATGTGGGTGATAACGAGATGACAGTGATAACTAAAATAAAATTAAAAGAAATACTATTGCCTATATTGAAGAATATTATCCTCCTTTATATCTTGTTAGCTTACACTATTAAGAAACTGAAGTTTTGAGGTAACTCAACTTTTGTTACTTTACGCACTATTTTTTATAGGAACTAGAGAAAGGAGGTTTTTCAATGCTTTTGATGTCACGAAATCAATATCTTCGAGCTCAAAATCTAAATAGTAAAATCTGCATCATTCTCATCAAACTCGTTCTCAAGTACCAATGTCCTAATCAAGCCTCTGTGGCTCACTTTTTATCACAACTTATCAAAAGCAACTGTTGACACGAGTAACCCAATAGGTAGAAAAACATAATAATATTGTATTGTATATACCTATATATTATTATATAAGTATTTAACGGAAAATAATAAATCAAAATAGCAGAAATACCACAATGAACAGTACAAACAAAACAAAACTGAACAAAAAAATGTCGGAATGCAAAGAAAGATCGTTTGGTTGGTTCTGATCGTCGAATTAGCGCGTTTGGTGGTCGGAGTATTTGAACCGGAGTTGGTGAAACCGAACATCGTTGTTCAACAACTTGATGAGTAAGCGTTGATTAAAAACTTTGTTTTGAAACGGGGCCTTATTAGTTCATTAGATAATAATTATTAACATGGATTATTAGACATTAGTAGATAATTGAAAATAATTTAAGTTTATGTGGGTAGTTTGAGATAGGGGAAATTTGGTCATTCTTCACTTTGGCGGTTTGACTTTCTTATTTTGGAAAAGTAAACTTTTCATTTGAAATGGAAAACATTCGGATCGTTCTAGAAAACCTTGAAAACTTCAGGAAGTTGATACTGACGAGTGAGTATCTAGTGAACTAATGAAATGAGAACGACGGTGGGAGGTATCATGGAACTGAAGATGAAGAGCTCCATGAATTTCGTGTGAGTCAATATAAGTTGTTGATCGTAGAAAGTGAGAAGGAGGAGGTTTGTAGGAATTGATATAGATGACGCCACGGGAGCTCGGGGGTTTGAGGGCCTCCGTAACTTTTGTTAAGGAAACGGGGACAGCAGGTCGGAGGGACGAACGGGGGTGGGTTTAGGGGATGAAACGAGGGGTGAAGAGTGAGAGAGAGAATGGGGTGGAGAGCGAGAGAGAAAGGGTGGTGAGTGAGAGCGATGGGAAGGAGTGATGGAATCAACGGGAGTGAGTGTGAGAGGGGGAGGGGAGGCACTCGTTACTGGAGGTCGTCGAACCTGGCTTTTCCCTTTCCACACACGCACACTCACGCGGATATGGGGGTCCGACGACGCACACCAACGCGACGTCTCCTATTTTCCCCTCCCGCGCCCCCTGTGTCTATCGGTGTTGGTGGCGGGGTGGAGCGGGGCGGGGGCGCGGCGGCTCGAGGCTCTCCAACGTGTCACGGTCTTGACTTGGGGATGTTGTCTCTGGAGAATGGGGCGATTCCTTCGGTTTTTAGCTGAACATCGCCCAGTTCAGTTTGGATCTATTAACCCTTTCCTCCAACATAATCACCTCTAACAGCATTAGTGTACATTAGTACGACCAAATACAACAGTGCTCAACAACACAGAACAGATGTACTCTTACAACCATATATACAGCTACTCAACTCTAATATTACTCAAACTGCCATCAATCAACCACACCAACTACAAATCTACATTTCAGTTCATTCCTTACGGTGATGAACATTTTTGTAATTAACCAATCAAAACATTGTACAACTCACTAATGAACAAATTAAAGAGAGAATAGTGGAAAAAAGCGATGCTGAGCCCCTTCAGAATGTTCCTGTCTATATTTCAAGATAAACAAAAGAAAACCCTTCATTCATTCAATTCATTGCACAAAGCTATAATTTCTGTACAGATAATCCACACATTGAGGTTATGCCATTTACAATCTTGTTCCCAATTTAGCAAGCATTGTTAGGCACAAATGCATGGATAGTAGGAGAAAACCGAATCAGGCGAATTTCAGCCGTGGGTAGTACGGGAAGCGTTAAGGGTCAGCGGTTTATCGGTTTCTGGAAAACCCGGATACAACTCGCCAGCGCTTTTGAATCCTTCCATATTCCCTTCCGTTCTCCAGTACGCCGATTCGATTCGTTTCCCCCCTTCCCCAATTCCCACCAGGTTTTAACGGTTGGGTCATTTCAGTGATTTGCACATTAAATTTGATTCCAAAAGTAGTTGAAAAGTAGCTGAACGTTCTTAAGTCTCTTCTGTTAGCAATAGAAAGATGAAATTTAACAAGGAATCTAATACTTCTTATTATACATTGATAAATGAATTTTCTTTTTATGCTTCGGATAATCGAACTTCTAAACGTTCCTGGTCTGTTGTTCATTCATTCAGAAAATCAGCAAGCGGTAAAAGCTGAAAATCAGCTACCGACAGCTAGCAGATGACCGAAATATTCATTTGATTTTAATAAAACCACTTTTTATTCGGTTTCGTTCAAAGGAATGAATTCAGAATGTGGAAACTGTGTTTTGAATCTCCTGGTGAACTTCACGGGAAATGGTAATTCTGATGGAAATATTACACTTTTATAATTTCACTTTTAAATATCGTCAGCAGGGTCGAGCGAACTCTTTTTTCGATTATGAAGAATCTCCTTTCTACGATCATCGTGCCGAAAACAAATGCCAAAAATCCACGGTCGTTGTACTCTCTGTCCATAAGTCCAGGTTCAACATGTGGATTCTTTGTAAACACTACTTTTGTACTCTCTGGACTCTTTGTATTGTTCGTAGGTCGCAAGTATGCTGTTTACAGCCCTTTCTACATCACCGTAGGTCACATACGACACAGTCTATTCGAACGTGTAGATCGGTAGGTCATTGTAGGTCGCATACGACACGCGTACCGCTATTTCTATAGGAGTTCTGGTTAACCAGGATGGGTAAATCATTGTATAATTTGTCAGTGTTGCATGTATAATTGAATTGATGCATCAATCAGTGATGAACGAGAATAGGATTTTAATGGGGTTGAGTGGGTTGAGATAAAGTACTTACAATGCGAATAGCATTATGGTAAGTAATGGAATTACTGCAGTTTAGTTAATGGATTTCAATCACTTAATGATCGGATGAAACAATCGTGCGATTGTATTTGCGTGCATACGCTATTCCGCTTCGTACCGCGAACTAAATAATCCGGGTGGGTGTAGTAGGAGGGGCCAACTATATACGTCACTTGTGTAATGTAAGGTACTAAGCTTCATGTGAGACTTGCTTGGTACGAGTATATATATACCCTCGTGTATACAGTAAGTAGTCAGTCTACTAGACCAGCTGATCCCGCTGGGAGGCCCTTCGACCTTCCAGCTGGGGAGAGCCGCTGGGTTTTTCGTTGCCACCCTTAGCGACTAGGCTCCCGACGTAATTTGCTTACTGATGCACCCCCATCTACATTCACTCAAGCCGATCATTTGTCAGTCTTAGAGGATAAAAGGGGAGCCCCGAGTTCATTTCCTATGATCAGCTGTGCTCAAGTGACTTGAATTGGAAATGTGAGTTTCCAGTTGGTGTTCGAAGACTTCTAAAACGGTTATTTCCAAAGACAACGCAGTACCAGCAAATTGTAGAGGTGTCCTATTGATCAAAGAGAGAATGCCATCATGTAAAATGATCCTAAAAACGAAAGTTGTAAGAGAGAAACATTAGAGTTTCCCTTGATATTTAATTATAAAAAATTCAAGAATGTCATTTCATCAAATGTTTGTCGTACTCGTATATTATCGAATTTGAATAGGATATATCAAATAATGAATTGAAGGATCATTCCATTTATATCATTGCGGAAGAATCGGCGGCTACTGCGCATGTGCAAATTTAGAATTGGTAGATATGTTGTGGTAAACAGCTTTTATAGCCAGATCTGATGAAATGTTATGTGATCAGGCGGATCCCTCCCCAGATAGTTTTCTATAGGCATCCTGTTGTGCGTATGTGCTGATTCTGAATACATACGTTGTGAGGAACTTTATACCAATGAGCTAACTGATGACATTTTCAGAGATCATGTGGATCAGGTTTGATAATTTCCTATAGGTTATATGACCGAAGGACACATTAGAACAAACATTTGCGCCAACGTAGAGCTCCCGTCGATACTTTTGGGAATGTTTTAATCACATTATGAGGTATTAAAGGGTTAGTAGTCCGTCACACATTCTATTGTCATTTGAATATCATTAAGTACACCGTTTCAATAATATGGATTACTTTAAACGATTTAGTATGATTTTGTTTTTGATTAATGATTCCATGCATCTTGTTTACAATGTGTGATGCTGTACTCACAACCAACTTGACGGATGAATAATAATAATTAACATAGGACGTAATTCGTGGAATAAACTTGAATTTCTTATTTACCCAAAATATATTTTAAAAATTCATTAGCTCACCACGCAATTATTTCACTTCTGATATCTCTGCAGAGGAGCTTAGTCCTGAATAAAACGACTCAGCGCTTTGGAATTAAAGCTCCACCAAGGATGAGTTTTCTCAACAGATTGTATCTCGTATGCTCAGCGAAGCGTTTCTATCTCGTTAAGCACCGACAGATATCAGGTAGGGACGAGGACTTTAAAACTCAAGTTTCAACTCCATTATTTCCTTCCTGTGGAATATTCAACTAAGGAAATAAAAGGAACGGAAGATGAAGGAAAGGGAAAGACGTATTAGTTGGTGATGCCGGGAACTTCAACATCATAAGTGCACCCTAGATACTATTCAGTTCTTCCTACAATAAATAAAATCGTCATAATCTGGGTTGTATACAACTCAAGGAAGCAAAAAAAAAAAAGTTGTGCCAAGGTGGATGTGACACATATTTGTCGTGTTGATATCGCCATTGTACAGATCATTTTCAAAATAATCCTAATGCAATCTCTATCAATCCCCCTCTATCCACCTTAAAAGATATAGAAATTAAGCTTGCGAAAAATCTTCACGGGGCAACAGCGTTAAGGGACGAATGTGCTACAGATAGCTACGCCTACCAGTGTACTATACTGTACTGTACTGTCTACGGTAGCGATTCGATCGTTTTGAAATATATTGAGATAATTAGGCCATACTTCCCCCCGCTACCTTCCCAATTGTAGCAAGATCCGATGATTAGAAAGAGAAAATGATGCATGAAATATTCTTTTTCAAGGATGCCCAGTGTTCATGGTCGGTGAAACTAGTAGGGTACGATCCACTCTCTATCTACATTCCCTATAAATATCAAATTCTGAAAGAAGTCGAAATTAGGTTTGTAAGAAGGACTAAGATACACACTACACACATGGCCACACATACACGCACACACTAAACAAAAGTTGTTCTAAATGGTCTAAAAAGTGAAATGGGAGTCGACATTTTCATTTAGGATCAAATAATTTTTTCATCTCGCTTAATGGAAAACAAATCTTCCGCCATATAACGACTGACTCAGATGCAAATGGCACTTATTGCAACTCTGTTTGACACAATACAATAGATTTTTCTCTAATGAGCTTGTGTGACATTTTCATAAGGGGGTAGGTTCAAAAGTTTTCTTTAGTAACAGAGGACGTTACGAGTTAGTTATGAGTAGCTGTTAGAGACATGAGTAATACGCGGGAGCTATGAATATTACGTAGTTGGGAAAGACTGTTTCAACGTCGTCACAATCGTCCCTTGTGTAAAGCGATGGAGTTGTGCGAAACGAACGAACCTGTACGGCAGTGAACGAGTAAAAGAAAGGAAAAAATTAACGATTGGGATTGTGGAATAGACAGCTGAACCCAGCGGTAGTAACAATGGGTACCTCCTCCTCTTGTGTTTAATTCATAAGGAACCTGAAACTCCACACTTTATTAATAATGAATGAGCTGGCACTCATGCGTACAGCCTACACCTTGTTCCTCTCTATTTCACTCTTCCCTGGTGGAAAAACTCTACAAACCTGAAAAGAAAGCAGAACATTACGTTGCATTGATATTTCGAAAAACGACGAATCCCTATTACATTGAGGAATCCTGTTAAATGATGAACGCTAATTCCCTCTGTTACTTTTTGTTCCCAATTCTAACTATCCGGAACGTTTTCTCTTTCTCTATGATCAAATTTTCGTTCACTTAATATTTTATACAAATCTGAACCACTTTCGTTTCGTGTCTTATTCTATTCTTTATGAGTCAGTCGTGCCCGCAAATCCTAGTAACAAGCGAAACCTTTACAGTTATCATAAGATTTTGATAAAATCTTCATTGAATGTGAGAGAAACGCTGAAGATGGACTCCTATCAATTCCATCGCTTAGAAATCAATACTCCAGTTTTCGCACGTGCAAACGTAAAACATTCATCGAGCATCATTTTGTCGGGTTCTAGGAGTCCGATCTCATTGAACTTTGGAGGAATACTGGGGAAGAACAACGCCATTATATAGGTAGTGCCTGCTGCACATGTCCGAGAATTTAATTCTCTTGACAGGGAACAGACTGTAGGCAGTGCGGGTTAGACTGTAGAAGGTTCTTCTTGAATTGCACTGCTTGAAAATCAATACATACCCCAGCGCATGAGCCAACGCAAAATCCATCCATTTTATTTTACTTTGATAGTCTGATCTGGCTCGAATCCGAAGTACAGATAGTACACTACCTGACGTTCATTGAGTGTATTCGTTACCTTCATTAAACCCCTTCACATGGTACCATTCATAGCCTTAGAACATAATGTATGGGTTGCGAACAGGTAGCGGATTGGAGACCACGGCGTCATGCACTCATGATTGAGCTTTGGATCTCTTCAACTGAAGACAAATTGTTAACACCTACTCCAATACAAGAGCACGAACATCCTGGCCTCCAGTTGAGGTTGGATTAGCGGGGTATTGGTTTCCACACCTCAGCTGCTATTCTATTAGCTGACTGAGGAATGAGTTGGAGGAAATTGCGGTGGGTGTTTCATGCTCTGCTGCTATGAGTTCTGTGGCTATGCCGAAAAAATCGAATAGTGTCCTGCTCAGCTGGAAGGTGGCTACACACAGCCCTAGCTATCGGTTTGTACATGAACTTGGGAATACGTAAGGACTCGGACTGAGGTTCAGTCTCCTTTTCAGAGGATCTTCCTGGATGCAATAGAGACCGTAAAGCCAAAACTCTCCCAAGTTCTCCTTACCAATTCTTCTAATTTATTAGAATGAGATTTGGATTCTTACCCTAGCTACACATTCGTCCGAGTATTCTTGAAAAGGAGAGGTGTTTTTAAGTCTTTCCGTTTATCATTTTTCGCTGTTGAGAACTTCTGTCATTAATATTCCATTCGCATTCCCGTTCTCGTCATCTCCGTGTTAGCAGTTTCGCTAGTGTATCTAGGTACATGTTTCAATATAGTGGAGTAAGGAATAAACTTGTTAATTCCTAGACCTGTTTGATAAGGAGGGGCTCATGTGGAGTGTGTCACCAATTGCCCCGAATTCGGCAGCAGTATTGACGGCTTCGTCCTTTTCCTAGATAAGACGTTGGGAAATTTCGATAGTTTGCTTTTTTACACTGATTCTGCGCCCATAGGGTCCATTACAGTACAAAAGCAAAAACAGAGACTCGGATGTTCCAGCCGACGCAATATAAACAGAAATTTTTACTATGACCCATAACTACGCTAAACTGATGAACACATTATGTTTTTATCTACTTCATTTATATGTAAATACATATTATTTTCAGTCCTAATACCTTAAAACACTACTTTATTAGGGCAATTGAACTCCTTCCTCCCCCGTTGCACTTAACCGCTGGCGTTAATTGATAAACCGATGCCAATGACCATTCAAAGGTTAATTATTCCTCCAATTTCCTATAGACGGCCTTGATATGCAGCTCGATGGTCAAGGATTGTTAAACGTAGTCTACGGCTCACTGTTTGATGTCGGCACTTCTCGACGCCGTGTAATTGTACTCTGAACGTCCAAAAGGAGTTTAATGGGAAATTTCTCTGCTCCCCGTCAATTAGGAAATAAATTAGTTTAATTCTCAGCTCAGGTTCGAACTGTCCACGAGCCTCTGCATTCCTAGCAGAGTATCAACCGTTTGACACTTGTACCCTATAGACCCTATAGACTCGAGATTCTCAAGTGGGATGCAAACGAATGGACGTAAATCCAGAGCGGTCTCTTCTCGTTTAACCATAGAAGTAATATATTGTAGGTACATTCCAAGTCAACGGATGATTTACGAGTTAAATTTGGCTAACTTTATCCCAGTGTTTCAGAGAATGCGATTTCGCGAAAACTTCCTCAACTATGCAGAATGTGAAATATTCTTGATTTGGAGAAGTTTGGAGCCGTGTGAAACGTGTTTGGGAGTAAGTTTTCACTTCGAATCTTGTAGTGATGTTTATTTACTGATGTTAGGAGTACCTGAATCGGGAAAACACCTAGACCACGAACCTTTAGAACATTTGTACTTTAGATATCGTGATCAACAGGTTGTCCCCTAATTTGGTCATCTGGAAGTTCTGAAATCGTAGCATTTGGAGATGTCTGAAAGACCCCCCCCCCCCGCCCCGTTCCCCAAAACAGTTGTAGGCATACGTTTCAAACTCCGCCCGCCGCCCGAAGGTTTTCTCCAGAACTAATGGACCAAAGTTTACGAAATTTGGATCGAAAATCCCACATCGATCTGGAAAATACCGGTAATCTCGCCATCTTGATCAATCAACCCAAAGGAGTTATAATTATGGATTAATGTATCAAAAAATCAAGATCTCAAAAACTTTCGATGTAAGAGGGTAGTTTTTTGTTGGATTAAAACAGAAATGAGGTCCCTGAATCGAATGAGACCACTCTTCCTTTCGCTCACTATTTGAAAAACCTCATCCTCGCAGTTTGCTGCGTTTTTTATTTCCCCTATTAAAAAAGTTTATTATTGAAAATAAAAAACAAAAAATAGACAAAATTGGAGCATAATCTTGCATTTTGGTACGCAGCGTGGAACGACATACACCGTTTTCATATATTGTGGTGGAGTTACCTACGAATAAAAAATGCATTTGTACAGGCCACGAAGGGAGGGGGGGAGGAAATTGGATTTGCTATTCGGACAAAGGAGTCGTCTGTTCTAATCGTGATTTGGAGGAAAAATTGAGAGAAAAGGACGCAAAAGAGAGACAGATAGAGAGAGAGAGAGAGAAAAAAAAAACGAGATCTAACTCGCGTTAGTGATGGAGGGGTTATGATGGAATGTGGTGGAAGGGAGGAGAGGGGCCACGGCTAAGAGGTTCGCCCTGTCAAAAGCAAAACCCCGTGACAATTAGAGAGGGAACCACAGCGAGCCCTCTAACACATCCCGTTCCAATATGGCATCCATTTTGATTCCAGTTTGACTCGTTCGCTACCGAGACACCTACACCATTCCCGCTATTCCACTGGTGAAAGGAATCGGGTTTTGAGAAAAAACTTTAAACCGAAAAGGATTAAGTAGCTGATCACTGATTCAGATTTTGCATATCCAAGTTGGAGGCTTTGCATCTTCGTGATAAACCATTTTGAGGGTTCCTCTGCTGGTTGTAGCTATTTAGAAACTATTCAGCTCTGAATGGTGTTGCATATTTGTCACCAAAAAGTATAAAATAAAGGTATCCAA
Source organism: Creontiades dilutus (assembly GCA_031894815.1). Taxonomy (NCBI): domain Eukaryota; kingdom Metazoa; phylum Arthropoda; class Insecta; order Hemiptera; family Miridae; genus Creontiades; species Creontiades dilutus. The sequence continues at coordinate 150,173 of JAVIWC010001303.1, read as the reverse complement.
AATGTATACATTTGCTACTTATTAAGTTGACATCGCCATTTCTACAGTAATTACAAGTAACATACTATTTATTTTAGAATATCTGCATACCGAAGTTACATTGTGGCAATCTTAAGTTTTTCGTGACACAGGCTCACGGGTAGGGGGGTAAAGGAAATCTCTGTTAACGTGCAGGTATCTCCACATTTGGAGCATTGACCAAGTTCTGATGTGGCGAAAGGAACAGAAACAGAACTGTCTGTTCCACTACCCGTAACTCCTCTTTTATTTTTCCGAGTAGAAATACGGTGGTTATACTTCGGGTGATCACTGTTATAACAATACCTTGTTACAGATATCCCTTGGGTTGTACCTACCCCATATTGACCAGGAAAAGTTGTTGGTAAATTATCGTGTAGGTAATTATTGTAGGCTTAAGATACGATGTTTGGGAGCAGTAAATGATGCATGTTTCTCAATTCCCTGTTTCATTACTAAGGCTTCCATGGTGTAACAGTTAGCACTCTAGAATCTGAGTCCTTTTGGCTTTCATCTACACTTCCTTTACCCTCTCCCATCTTTCCTATAACTGGACAGTTTGATCAGTCCTTCAGCAGGTTGATTGGTGACAGGACATTATGGCATTTCGTCAGGCAGCTTTAAAAAGACTCTCACTTGGTTTAACCAGTGGCTTGCTCGTAGATCAGTGGCCACAATGCGAGCATATGAATTAAATCCTTATGCTTGTGCATTTAAGTTCGTTGAAAGAGGATAAATCCTAAAAGTCCAGGCTATCAAGAAATAGAAACATCGCGTCTTTCTTTTAATTAATATATTACTGTGGGTGACAACCCGTTGAACAAATATTTGGTAATTTGTTGTAGTTGCAATACCTAAGGTGGTGATTGGGTTCCTTGGGAGCTGCTGTTTCGTCATGTCTTCTGAAAGTTTTCTACTGATGAATTTTACATAACTTCTTACTTTAAAATGCGTTTTAGATGTTTGTCAACTTGTAGCATATGTGGATGAGCAATTATGAATTGGGAGGTTGAAGGATTCACTTCCTCTCTTTTGTCTTTTATTTTCTTTGGAATAAGGCATTAAAAAAACTCTGGCTCGAAGTATAACGAGGAAAACTTCCATTGTGCAGCTAAATTCCATTTAGCATTCCAGTTTATCAGTTTGACTTCAAAGAATCATCTGTAAGATGTCTGGCACAAATGACGAACTATGAGTTGAAATGTTCGGAATTTGGACTCCTTGTTCGTCCGCGAACTGTCAAGCCTACATTGAGGGAATCGTCTTTGATAATTCTGGGGCGCCCGGGTTTCCTCGGGAAGTTTCATCGAATCGGCCCACCAAGTTGGATGAATTTTGCCGTTTGCCGAGCGACGAGCACGGACACACCCTTTCATGTGGTGAACAGTTCGTGTTCATACGAGGTATTCAAACTCTGGTTTTTCACATTCGATATTGGTAGCCACATGCTTCATTCTATTAAACGGTAAACTAACTACCCTTGACGATCGGTTAATTTACATTTTGAGTAAACTCCATACACAATTAGTGTAACAATAGTGGATTTCCGCTCATTTCTGTCTACACTCAAATACACCCTACTCGTATATGGAGACTTTACGTGCATTAGGAACTTATAATAAAAACAGTTTATCCGTTGTTTGACATAGCTTACAAGTTTCCTTCAATGTACATGGAGCGCTGCACACCAAACTAAAAAAAACCGTAATTCATTTCCGAACAAATTTAATAAACCTCTTCCAATTACCATGGGATTTTTTTTGTTTACTTTACGTGAAAAAATTTATTTTTAGTCCAATAACATCGGTTTAGTTTTCAGTGAGTTACCTTCCATGGAATATTTAAAATGAGCGGGGCAATATTCGTTTGATTATACGTATTTCGAAAAGAACGGTCTCAAAACGGTTCTCGTTTAATATCACTATTTCGAATTCATGTCGCGAGCTCTTTACTGTGCTGATGGAGAGGATATTTAGTTTAAAATTTTAAAATTAGACCGCATTCGTCGATATGAATCTGACTATCTTGTTTTTAGTCCCTTTTAATCCAAGATTCGTAAATGAATGGACGCTTATTAGAACTGACCCAGAGGGGTATGGGACAACCCAACCATGGGAAGAAAAATTACTGAATGCAAATCCGTATCAGTCTATTCACACAACCGAATCCGATTCAGCTCTCCTCAGCCTACATTTCTTATCCGACCACCGTAATTCTGTTTTATTTGATCCAAACTTTACTCTAGTTTTGGATCAAACTTCGTGACACATAATAGGGACTGAAGGGTATAATTCTCAAATGACATTAGTGATTTGACTGAACTTTTAATTTGATCAATGAATGGAGGTGGTGAGTGGATATTGTAATACTGATTACTTTTCATCTGTTTGCATCGATTTTTTTTCTTTCGACCCCCATTTTAGTCTATCAACGAACCTCGGAAATGTTGAATTCCCTGACGGGGTGATAGATGGTCTAGAAAAGGGCTGCTCTTCACATCACATGTTTGGACCCTTAGTGGCACCGTGCACGGCCGATGGATTTCTAGATCCGAATAAATTGGGATTTTTCGGACGTATTCGGTTGAGCAAGCCCGATGTAGCAACTCGCGCGGTTCTCTCCGTCACTTCCAACAGCTCTTGTTAGCGCGTGCTAAGTTAAAAATGGATTGTGAAAGACTAATCAGTTTAGTAGAAGATAATGTGGCACTGTGGGATTTGCGGGACAAACGATATCATCGACGAGACATTCAAATGAAGTTGTGGACAAAGATCGCTTATTATTATTAATCCTAGTCGAGTCACCATGTCGTTTATATTATTCAAAATGTAATGTTTTTTATTCGGTCATTTTAAATCAAGGCCAGTATTGAATTTCAAAAATTGTAAACACGCGGAGTAGACTTATTTTAATAGTTATACGCTAATAGGTAATAATTATCCTTTTGTTGGTTATGAAGGAGGTTTATTTTAAGCTCAAAACCAAAACTGAATACATGTGTTATTGATGAAAAATGTCTTAAATTTTTCTCGTACGAAATAGGCTGCATTTACACCCCTATTTTCACCAACGGTAGCAAAACGATCACATGTTTGTGTTGACGCAGGAACATCTGAGGGTAAATGCTGAGATCCTTCTTTATCAATAACAATGTTATGTAACAAACATACGCATTTAATGATTGTGTCAGCATCTTCTGGATTAACGTCTATAGCTTTGTGCTATTTTCAAACAATATAACATCATCAAAATCCGTCATAATGTTGCTTATTTCGTCACGAGACACAAAATCATCTGTAACATTTCACTAGCAACTGACGAACTGGACTGACAAAAACCGACTCCAGTGGACGCGCGTTTTCGGACGAAGTTTCGTCCGGCGTGCCGGCCGGCGCGTCGGACGATCTGCCGGCTGTGCAGCCGGTTCCAGTGGACGACGGCCCCTAGGCAAGGTCAAGGGGAAGGATATGCAATGACCCGCACGACCGCCCGGTCTTGAAGGAGGGGTTGCTTTGTGCGCCGTGTATCAACAACCGCAATCTGATTTGCCCGTAGCCTTGGGTATTGCAATGTTGATCATTTGTTTTTTCTGACTAAATTCAGTTTTAGTAAAATGTTTGTCGACTCGAACATGTTATCCAGTTGTAGGACAATGGTAAGATATTGGAATTAAATCGAGTTCATATAAAGAGTTAGAATTAAAACAAGATTGTTAAGATATAAACCAAACAATAAATATTTAAAAATGAAAAATGAAAATGAATTTAATAAATGAAACAGCTCTACAGCATCCCTAAACTGTCCAGTCAAAGTCAGGATAATCAAAAAGCCGAGAGACGGGTATTGTTTGTGTTCATTCACGATTGATTGCGATGAGTTGCTTTCAGTTGAGTAGCTATGCCACAAGTGAGTATGTTGACATGATTTTTGTGTACGGTTTTGCCAATGGTAATGCTTCTGAAGCAGCAAGGGAGTCACACTCCTCCTGTGTACAACTCACACGCTTGCGAACACGTCGGATAGTACAAGGAAAAAATATTGGTAGATAATATTGTTTATGTCACTGATCCTTTTTTTATCTAGTAAACTATCTTTTTTTATCTACCAATCCTTTTTTGTCACCAAGGTTTTTGTTATTACCACCAGCTATGTTCAATAGCTACAGCGCACCATGATGAATGGGGATATGCAATAGGGAAACCACGCTGAAGGAAATACAGCTGGGAAAGAGACGAAAGGGAAGAGTTGGTAATGATCCGGAAGCCTGGTTTGATAATGGTCCATAGTGTAAGCAGAAAGATGAATGCAACTCATTGCAGTCAATCGTAAATGAACACAAACAATAGCCGTCCCTCGGCTCTTCGATTATCTTGACTTAGGCCGGACAGCTTAGAAATGCCGTAGACGCTGTTCACAAACGAACGGGTTTATGCATCCGACAAAAGTAAATCGTCACTTGAGAGGTCTGGAGTTGTCACCATTCGTTTCAACGAGGAAAGTTCCGTACATCCCGCCTCCAACCGTTTTTCGTCGAGACTTTTGGAAGAACCTCAATTTTAACAGAAAACACACGTTTTTCTGCAGTTAAACACCATTTCCTTAACTAGAAATATTTTGATGAACCAAAACGACTACACCGTTGGAAAGCTGACATTTTGTCGCAATTTTTATCAGGCCTGCAAAGTTCTGCCTCAAGCAGTAATGTGGTTTGTAGGCGAGATGAAAAGCAGACGATTTCAAGATTTTTACAAAACTGCCATTTCGCGCAGCAATCGCACTTCTTCAATGCAATTTAGAAAAAAGTTTCTCGACATCAAATAGATAGGCAATTTAACGTTCTTTCCAACGGTGCCATCAAATTTGAGCTATCTCCAAAATTGTAGGAATTATGACAGTGGCAGTTTTAATGATATAAGATCGAAAACACGAAAACATCTTAAATCGCGAAAAACTCGGAAACGAGGCCTCTGGCAAATTGATAAGAGACATTTTCGTTTGGAAATTAGTTGTACAATACGTAGGAGTCGGATTGTGCATAACTCCTGGGACACCCTGTATAGTAAGAAGCACGATGGAAGATGTTAATGTTCCCGGGTTGAACGCTGACATTATTTCCTAATATTTCTAGTGAATAACTAATGTCGTATTGTATAGGTTTGCCCGCATTATTAAATCGATTCTCCCCTCCCCCCATCCTTCCACAAATGTTGATCAAAATGCCCCAGTCTTTGACTATTTTGGAATTAAACTGTTACATTTTCCTTAAATTTCCGTGATATTCCTGTGCTGTGACTTCGTCAGTCACAGCGTCCCTGTAAAAAACGGATTGGATTAGCTTCGAAGTCATCAGTAGATCAAGAGAGCAAAAGGTAGTTGTGAAGCAAAGTCAAATCCCGGGTATCTCGAACCCAAGCTAATGTTTTGAACCTCATTTGTATCGAACTGCTGGCTCCAAGGAGAGAACGGCAGGATGGTTAACCGATACTCCGTGGGAAAACCGGAGGGATATATATTCCCGGTGCCGCGAGGATTTATGTGTAATCTAGTCAGCCTTTTCTCCACTCACCCTCTTCCTAACTTCCACCCCTTCACAACTGTGGCGAGGCCGTGAATGAAATCGGAAACCGTCATCCCTAGTGGCACTTTCATCACATCACTAATAAGATCCCCTGCACGCGTATCTCCTAGCGGGGAAAAAACGAATCCTCCTGCCACTGTCGTTTTGAAACTTGGCTAGTTACGAGTGCCAAACGAGCCTTTATCACATTTCGCTCTCGGCAATGCCGTTATCTTCAATGGGGCTCCGAGTATGAGGAGTTGGAGACAGAACGCAGCACTCTATGCCGCACTTCTCCCATCCGAATCCTGAAGTTTGCTGGGTTCTCTAGTTAAGTTAAGTTCATCTACTATCTGCTATACTATCTTCGGTTCTATTCCAAAGAACACCTCCTGTCTCCTATCCCAGAAGCATTTTCACTATTTTGTTCATTTTGTGATTTTTTTTAAAATATTAAACCACTACTGCTCACTTTAATATTTCCTCAGGTAAGCCCTTAGATCATTAAGAAAATGATGAAAAACAAAATTTTTCTACAAAATTTCGTCTGTATTTAAAGACCTCCTGTGGAAAATGCATGGACAATAGCCACTAGCAAACATTGGTACTTATTCGGGAAGTGAGTCATACAATGGCGCTTTTGGTACAAGACCAAATCATCATTAGAAGGGATTGGCGCTTACGGACTACACCCAATGTGACAGCTGAAACAATAGTCAGCTTCACATAGTCGTCAACAGGTTGCCCTTGAAAACTAAGACTATCATAAGCTAATTAATATAATCAATAACAATATTATCATGTGTACTGTTCCAAATTACCACCGTCCTCGTGGTGTAATGTGGATTCAACAGCAGACCACCTATGTAGGTAACGAGTTTGTTTGGAAACAGATATGTTTACAATCTGTTTGTATCCTTTCATTGTAATGTAATTATTTTTCAACTTTTTTGAGATTTCGATTCTTTATAAAATCTTTTATTTCTTTTGTTGTAGATTGTCCGTCTGATGAGGAGCCAATGATCGAGTAGTATGGTGAGTAAAATGTAGATACCTAATAAAATAGCTCATTGCGTAGGTGCTTTACTTACTAAGAAGTATGCAATTCTTTCTAAATTATAAACCAAAAATACGTGTTTTTAAAAAGGGTCGTACCGTCTCTTCATTTAAATGATATTGGAGATTTCATCATTATTTGATCTTCACAACCTTGAGATGTATTCCTGGAAAAAAAATATAATACGATTTCAGAATCACATATTTCTGAACCATTTCGATTCCAAAACTGCATCGTTAAGTAGTTATAATCGCCAAACGTATTAGGGGTAATGAAACAAAATTGTCAAGTCAAGAATTTTTCGGGTTCCATGACTCATCACCATTGGATACTTATGTTGTATGGGCACATGCGGATTTCATGAAACACCTATATCTACATCTATCCACCCAAACACAACGCTTGTGATGCCAATAAAATTATAGTAATTCTTAATATAATTTTTGGAGTGACAAATAAGTGGGACAGACACTCAGAATGACATGAGGTTGATAGTTAAGCTCTAAAATCTTTTTCACAAAGCTTTTTTCAGTTGAATAAAAGTATGGATTTTTTCGGGGATAGTCAAGGGTTTTCATGATACATGAACTTTCATCAACTGATGACTTTAGGACCCATTTTCCTTGTAATTTTTCCACCATGAATGGAAAGAAAATACTCCCTGGTAACCAAAATTCATAACTAAGCAAACAAAAAAAAAAGCATGGTATTGTGTCAATTAACGTATGAAATACGTTCAATAAATAAATCGACAAATTTTTTCCATGAAGCTCAAAATCTGACATCCACCCCTCACCTTCCTGTATTTCCTGAAAACAGAAAATGAATGGATATTGGGGTGGTTTGGCCGCATCGCAGCCAATGGTGGCACCTTTCGGAGCAAAAAGGTTTACACAAAAGTCAACTTGCGAAGTGTTTTTTAAGATGCAATTTGATGATTGAGAGCTCAGACTTATCCTGAGTCTGGTTCTCACCAGACCAGTCTGGTTATGAGACTGGTCCTGAGTGTGGTTCACTAGGTAGTGAACATTGCGCTGGGTGACATTGCTATTGTCGGGTGGACAAGAATTGATTTCGTTAAAGAACTGTGGTGCTTTCATTTAGGTAGAGGCAGCTCACGGTTCTCTGGACTATTACCTATGTACTGGTTTGTGGGTTGAGATGGATGATTGTGGAATGTCAACTCAATTGTACGGCTTCAACAACCCCTGAACAGCTGTGCGCTCATCTTACCATCCTGCGCCAGTTATTATCCTTAACCCATATTTGGAGGGTATACCTTGAGAACAGCAGTGAAGGGAATGGATTAACTCTAGATCAATTCGTACCGTGGTCGGACGGAGTTTCCATTTCGTTCCTTGATTACTCTTGTTCGAATTTCTCTGTGGAACCTCTTCCAATGACTTCGTTGACCCTCGGTATTACGGAAAAAAGCTACATTGATTTACTTCTGGGTCATAAAACATCATCGAGACGTACAAACTACGTAGGAACTTTATTCTGATTCTGAATATGATGTAAAAAAACTCCGTTACGATGACCGTTGTTATGTATGTATTTCCTAATGATGATTGGGAAACTGGAGAACAGAAGACACAACCCGGATAGGGATTGCAGGTCCATCATACGCATCTGAGACTTTCTCGGATTAAGTATTGATATTATTGAAAAATTGAAGTCTCGACTCGCAGGTGTAAACGGTTATTTTTGGGTGATTTAATTGGTGATTTTCACAGAATCTAATTATGGTCCTCTAGTTGCTGAAACTCATCCCTTCTCTCCCAACCTGGAGAAAAGTATTCAACTTAAAAAAGCGGAAAGGTCTCCCTTGACAAATAACCCGCGAAGGAGAGTAGGACTGGTTTTACTCTGAGTAGGAGGAGGTTGTCTAATATAAAAAATAGAATAAATCTTCCTGTGATAGTTTTAAAAGTGAGTGTGATTTGATCCTGACGATGCGCTAAGCTCTGCACACAAAACAAACAAAAAATTCGGTAAAGTATTACAACAAGGTTGTACATTCCACATCCCAAAACCCTTAAATTCCAAGATTTTCTTCGTTGACACCCATTTTGCTTCCAAAGCACCCTTTTCTGATAATCACATAGGTAGATCGGTCAGCCGACCTTCAAGAACCAAGTACAGCTAGAATGGGGTTTTAGACGAAAACTTCGAATTTCTAGAAGTCTGATACCTACTAACCCTTTTCTGTGATCCATAAATGACTGAATCAGATGGCCGATTTAATCTAACCCCTAATGATGTCTTTGAACCAATTTTTTTACATCACTTACCGCATTATTGAATGATCGGATCGGAAAACGTGCATTCATATTCGATTCACCACCGAAAAATCTATATTAAACGATACCACACATAACAATAATATATTTAAATCCTTCCAAAACTCCCTTTTTAGCCTTATCGAAACTCCATAGAATTGATGGGTTGGTGCGATCGGATTGTAAAGTTTGTGGGATCAACTGAGATGTGTATCAAGTATTTTTTCGAAATTTCACAGTTTTAGATTATTTTCTTCTGATTAATGTAGGACGGACGACTCACGGTGGACCGGTGTTAACAATTTTTAACTCGTCATAAAACTTCAAAAGGAATGATTTTGGGTATGTTCCAATCCTTTTTAAACCACTGCATTTCACTCATCAATCGAAATTTCAATCCGAATCGTTTACTTGAGATTTTAAACCATAGTAATCGCTCCGCCTCTGAAGTCAGCCTACCGGCATTAGCCATACCTATGTAAAAGAAAATACGATGACCACCGTACACTATCCATTTCAATAACAATAGAACAAACCTCCCACAAGATTTTATCGTTATCACCTTTCTCATACTTCCAACTCACTGCTCTCCAAATAGATTATGACGTAGTGGATTGTGATAGCGTTTGGGGGGGGGGGGGGGATTGTTGGGGAAGGAGGTGTGTCTGGTTTTCGAGTATACCTATAAGTAGCGAAAGCATTGTTTCTGACTGGACACTGTAGTGATCCACGTTGGAGGATAATCGATTACGGAAATAATAAACTCTTGTGTAATAATTTGTAGCGTTTTAGGAGTGGGTACGATTTGATTGACGAAAAGAGTAAACCGATGATGCTAAAAGCTGAGAACTAATTCACCTCCTTCGTCGAAGCCCGAGCGGTAATTTCGCTCGCGTAAGGAGGAGGAATACAGAGGGGTGTGAGAGCTGAAGAAAACTGTTGAAGAGAAAAACAGTAAATGATGGCATGACGGGTTTGGGATAGGGTTGGACGGGATGGGAGCGGCAGGATGGGGCGGGGAGGTAGTGCCGTGGAAACTGGAGTCTGTAGGAGGCCCATCGGAGATCCCGTCATCTTTCCAATATCGACAGCAGCTATCGTGTGTGAACACACTTTCCCCACCACCCCGACCTTCCGCCGGGGGCCACTCGTCCCGAATCTCTTCCTCACGATTTATTGGCCATAATGATTATAAAGGCTTCACAAGCTAACGGATCGGAAAGCGTGAATAAAAATTCGCTCGCTGTTACCCAATACCGCACCAACCTATTGAGTTTGCTTCCTCCGTTCCACTACCTCCTTTTTTCTACCTTGTAAGCCCTAAAAAATGAACTACAGATAGGACAGGAAATAAATTTCTATATTTATTAAGGACAGTCATCCGTAATAGAAATACGACTCTTGAGATCCATTCAAGCCTTGTCCGTTTCGAGGAAAAACCAATGTTGTTCCGCTAAAAGGTGAACGATGCTACCGACACCGATACCGTAGTTGGGCGTAGAAACAATTACCAGGAACAATTTATACCAGTCAAACATTAACATACAAATATGTATATGTAACTGTTTCGGGGTACACAGCAAAGAAACTCATATTCAGTCTGAATGTTAAGGCTCCAAGCTGCGCACAGTGGTCCACGATCGTCAGGAAGCGCTTAAGACTCAATACCTCCAGAAGTTTTCGAACTAGAAAACTCAAATTTGCTGCACATTTACTAGACATATGACTACAATGAAGGTACACATCCCAAAAAGAAGTTCATACTTATTTCCGTACCAACTTCTTGTACAGCAGTTCGAAAATCACAAGTGAATGTTGGATTCTCACCTGGCGCGTTATGGGTTAAAATTTAGGAAATACATTTTACGATCTATTGACCTCGCATAGCTTGAAGAAAAAACGCAGCAAATTATCACACAAAGGTTTATATTCCTGTATGAGGTACACTCGGAACATGTAGAAATCCAACTGAAATTCAACAAAAACTGATATCGGAATACCTACAATGGTGTAATTCACGAAAGGACAACTGAAATTTAACTAGATAAAATGAAACACCAATCTAGGCTTCACTTATTCGCAAATACTCATACATACTGAATTGTGAAAAACTAGATCGGAGACGGCGATCTCGGACGAGTGGTATGGGGCGGTAGCATCCATCTCGCAACAATTTTAACCATCCACTTTTAGTATTCACTCGTTTAAAGATAGACCTGCGATTTGTGAATCAACGCATGGACGAATAGCAACCGGGATTCACGGAACAAAGTTCTCTCAGAATCGAACAAATAATTGAAGGTTTTTGAGATCTCTATAGATTAATCCTTGAACATAATCGCTTAGAAGTGATTGATCAGGATGCCAATATTACTGACATATCCAGGACCGATGTTGGATTTTTGAGCCGAATTTCGTGGACTTTAGCTCTACATTTTCGGGAAAAAAAACTAAAGTAGGGCGACGGAAGGACTTATTTTTTCTTTAAATTCAATTTTTGAGAACAAATCTTGAATCGTGAACCAAAAACTTTTGAGTGAGTGTTAGAATTTTTTTTTCTTGGTCGATCACAATTTTTGTTATTGAAAATAGTAACTGGAATTGCTCCTGTCAACTCCATCATAATTTTCTGAATGTCCACTATTCTCGTTATTGCAATGATTATTGGCAGCCTTAAAAAAAATTGTTGGGGCCTGAAACTCGAATGATGATTTTCTCGGGAGGTTGTAAACGCGTATTTCAGGCTGACAAAGTGGGAGAAAATACTTTGAAATTGGGTTTTCAGCGATTTTTGAACATACTGGACCACTGTGCCTCGTCGGTAGTATCTATTTTCGAATTTGACTCGATTTTAGCGGAATAACGACTGTAATTTCTGTTATTTGTATATAAAAATCCCTCTTTTTCATCTTTATTGGTTATGAAGTAATTTTAATTAGTTCGGGAGGCTTACTCTGCTCCCAAATTGAATTGTACTTCAAGAAAAATAACGATAATATCATAATGTTGATCGCGTAAAACTAAATGCGTCCGAAAAAACTCTAAGCAGCAGCTCCTTTGTTCTACACAAGGAACATTTTGACACAGTCTCTTTCTCCACACCGTATCCACCAGATAAAAGCACCAGTTATCATTCATTCTTACACACATACGAAGACAAATACACACACTGTGTATTTCTGTGTGTGTGTATGTGTATGTGATAGAGAGAGTTTAAATATAAGAATGACATATAAAGAGTGGTGCCTAATAATATCAAGGTTATGGCGCGGAGTGTGGTGCAGGAAAAGTGATACGGAGGTTCACGAGTTCGGCATCTCGGCAGGAGAGGTTCGTGTTATAACCAACTGCGTCCTCCGGGGCTTTTATCTCAACTGGTGATCATTTTACAGGGGCACTTCCTTTCACACACACACACACCCACACACACACACACACACACACACACACCCCATCTCCATCATTTATCTTCCTCAACTTTACGAATCCCTGGGACCGGAGTCAAGTCCCACTTTAAATTGAATATAGTTTTTACTTGCTTAAATAACGGTGTGCCTGCTTAAAATAGTTACGAGTGATCGACAACTTTGTCTACACTGCAGTTATTAACCGATTTTTCCAAGTTGAGTGTTACCGTCATTTTCCTACACTTGAAAGAAGCATAAACTATCCTCATCTTTGGGGTATTTCTTAAGTGACAGGAGAAGCTTTATAGTCAACATACACCCAAATATTGCTTTCACGGGGGTGAAAAAAACATTTGTTACCAAATCCACAGTTTCCAGAGGCATCTCACGTTTCGGAAAATAATGTACAACATTGGTTCCAAATCGGACTTCCTGTTTCTGTGTCTGTCCGTGTGAACTCAAATCTTTGTAAACTGTTTAATTTTTACTGTTGATTGATCCTTCGCTATTAGTTCATTAATGAGCAATTTCCGTGGTTACGGACCAACGAACATCAATATAATTCTTCTAAATTAAATTCACATTCGCAAATATTGCATAAGACTGAATGAGTTGGAACAAACTTTTGAAATTATTCAAAAACTTTCGAACTTTTAGTCGGTTGGAAACTCGAACGGTTGAGGATCCGATTTTCTGGAGTATTCAGAAACTATGACAAGTCAAAAAGCAGGGGAACTTATGACCGTTGCACGAATCCGCAAATAAGAAGATATTTAGAATAGATGTATTTTTATTCAATTTTAGAATTCTACATGTATTGAAACATAAACCAACTAATTTTGAGAGGGAGTTGAACGTTTTTCCATCCTCGTCAATTAACATCGGTTCATAATTGGAAATAATAAACCGAAACACTGACAAATAAAAATCCGCGAGCTCTCACAGCTATCAATTTCATACAGCGGATGAGACAATTATCCAATACGTTTGCAGAAGAAATATGGTTCTACCTTTCTCTCTACTAAATCGAAAACGTTCTTCCACAGCATTTAGTAAAGTCGAGCTATTATACGTTCACAACGATCATGCCTGTTTGAGGCTCGGAGAAAGAAATAACGAAGGAGCGAAATATCAAAGTGGGAGTTATATAAGCACTTCAGAAGCTGTGTAGCGTGTTTCAACATTCCCAATAAATGAAAAGTTTTTCGTTATTCGTTTGGATTTTCATCTTGAAAACAGGTTGCGAGTGTACTTTATGCAAGAACTAGAACTTCAATTGCATTTTTTCAATATTCTCTCGAATGATGACTTCCGCCAAATATTTACTGCACTCTGATGTGCCTTCGTACATAAACTTTGATAAACCTTGACTAGCAGATGAATCTTTGAGTGGAGAAGATAATAAAGAAGGGTAGAGTACAATCTTGACATAAAATCTTCTGAATTTCATAAGGTACTCTGTAATAGCCAAAGACTCTCATTAATTCTATCATCTTCTACTCATGCATAACAGTAAGGAGACCACAGTTATTTTCACCTTGTAAAATTCAAAATCCACTTGCAGTATGGTGATAAGTCCTGGCATATCTGACTCGATGGCGCTCAAACTATACCAAAATTAATTCCCCGTCAAAATTTATTAATCGAAACCAAGTATCTATTCCAAAATCTCATGGTAGAAATACAACTTTCAATGATACTGCGTACATAACCAATATCTTACAAAACATTTTTATACATTCAAATGACTACTGGCCTGAGTACTGTTATTGCAGTTTTCAATGTTATCTCTAACATACGATTTTTAGGCTCACACACCGAGAAACTTCACGTGATTGGGTGTGTTTTGACAAGTTTTATACAGCCAAGTAATAAAAATAGATAAGCATATTCAGGTGTTATATCAATATAAGTTTTCTTAAGGTGTACAGTACTCCACTTTCGATATTATTCTGAACTCTTAATCACTAACATTGGTGTTCACTCTATTTACCTAGTTCATGTGGGTTTGTTCTCTCAAGTCTTCTAAGTAGATCTTCCGTGTCAATAAATCGCATGACATTTTTGAGCCTCAAAAGGTGATTGTCGGCTTGTTTGCCAATAAACTGATCAACAGATTCAACTTTCAACTCATAACGTAATCTATCGTCTCTGAAATCTGCATATTAAAATTCAGGTACGCACCACATTATTCTGAAAGCGCTGAATAATATCGCTGTTACTCTGTGCAGTGAACCCTCTCAGTTGAACACCAAATGTCAATACAGGTTTGAGAACTTGCATGTACGAGTACAATACATATAATTTGCTTATTGTGGATAGAAAGATAATGAGCTAGAACATATTCCTGAATTTAATGATCAGCTCAGACTTTGTTCTTTTCAACGTATGGTTTCCACCTTCATTTGTCATCGACCGTCATCCTAAAATGTTTTGTCTCATTGTTATGAGGAATCGTTTTGTTAACGAGAAAAAACGATCTATCACTACTTCATCGTATGAATTGACTTTTTCATCAATAGATATTGTTATCATTAGAATGTGTCATTCAATGAAGAACAAAAGCCGGCAGAATGAGCACAAGTTAGAGAATCGTTTACACAAAACCGTCCACATCACCATACTATTCTATAAAAACAGTATACATTCTGTTTAATAGGAACACGAGTGATAGACGAAATAATTGATCGCAATGAGTTTCAAATTAAGAATTCTCCTACTTCTAACTGCAGGCCTATCCCAGTGGACCCAAAATCAACCGGAGAGACTAGGTGAATTCGATAGTTCGCGCTAAGACGCAAAAGGACGTCGTCCATTGGGGAATCAACCGCCCAAATTTAATGATCAATTCTCTTTGTTTCTTGTGTCGTCCGAAATGTCGTGGTCAGACGTATTGTGATGTATGCTTTAGGCTCTTCAGTTCGTGAAACTATGCGGAACTTGGGTCAAAAACACATTAAGGGCAAACTGAATCAAGACCCTATGGGGTAAAAAATAAAGGCTGAAATATTCCCTTCAAAAACTTTCGGAACAAGTAGGTTTTATGTTTGTCAATGGTGGTATAAGTCTAAGGAATCGAATGAATCCTCCCGGTTCGCTCGCAATAAGGGGCAGATCTTCGGCTAGAACTTCGCCAGAAAAAAAGTACGTCAACACGAAGGCGAATAAGAAATGGTGAGACATACTAAGAATCGCGTTATAAACTACGGCGCTCAGGCCAGCTGGTATGATTTCGAAGGAATTAACACTTTAAGAAATAGAGTTTATTACAACTGTCGACACCTATTGATGAATCGCACCTCCTATTTCAGCTCAAAATTTAACGTGGTATTGTGGTAAATTTTTGTTCCACGAAGCGATCGCTCATGCACCAAAACAACTAATTCTCCACATCCATGGCCGCCAATAGCCCTTTTGGGTGAATTTCCATCCACCTGTCGGCCAGCCTTACTGGTCATTATGCAAAATTAAATTTATGCCGAATAGATCATCTCTGGCTAAATAGAGCAGCCATTCATGACTTTGTTGTCATTGATTGTTTGATGAAATGTCATGTCTGCTCCATCCTTGAATATTCGTCCTTACATCATAATCATTGAAAACTAGGGTTCACGTTAGATACATACCCTAGAGAAATGTACTGGATGGATCAAATGGTGCATCACTGTTAAGAAAACAAAACTTTCTCTGTTACCTACAATTGGCTGAGAACAAACATTTGAACAGCTCAAACTCCGGCAAGATGTGGATCCTGATATCATCTGAACTAATTTCAATCTGTTTCAAGGAAACGTTCACGTAAATGTCTAGAGATTTATGTCTACAGACAAACTGGTCTTCCTCCTCAATCTCCACTTCTCTCCAATTAGCTTGTAGAAGCTGGGGCAAGAGATTGCTCTAATGAGTACGTTGCTTCCCTCTAGTACAAGTGGCTATCCTCTGCGCAAACGTAAAATACACCGACCATAATTTTCTCAGATTGTAGTGGTCCGATCCATATAACAATATAATCGAGTAATGACATTTTTTCAATAGAAAGAGAGACCTCCTGCCCTCTCAGAAACATTGTCGCGAATGAATCGTCATACTTACGAAAAGTGTTAGAAAACTGTGCTGCAGACGTTTTTGCCTCCAAGTACACCTACAGGCAGCGAACGCTTTGTTTTCACTTTTGGGATATGAAGTAGACCATTCTGGACAAGTTCCTTTTCATGTCTGTCTGCCCGTGAGTTTGTCCGTGTGTCCGCAGATGATTGCAACAAGCCTAACTCCTACAGTTTCCATTTAATGTAGGTGAAATTCCCAGAGGATGCGCGAGTTAAGCTGTAAAATGTGCTCTATGAGTTACATCGTTCACGAACCAATATATCAGTCTGCGTATACGCAAACGTATTATGCACCAAGCTTAATTATCTCTGGTGGTAACTATCCGATTAAAATTAAATTTTCCTCGTAATTGGAAAAAGTCGGTAAAATGATTTCATACCAATATCAACGTGATAGAATTATTAGTAGGTACTGCACATGCAAGAACGCGAAATCCTTGTAACTAACCTAATTTCTATAATTTTCATCCGATTCAGATGCAGTTTTCGGGGAATGATGGTCCCCTCTGGGTTTCATTGCTTACTAACCAATAGACCACTCTCATTTTCTCAAATTCTAGTAGTCCGATCCGCCTCAAATTTTTACGGTCTGAGACAATTTCTTCTGGTAGTTAGAGAATAACGTTCTAATAATCTCATATCAATTTCTACTTAATTGTATCATTATTAAACGGAAATGATGATTTGTTACCAATATCCAAGTTTGTGCTTGGGTAGTGATAAGTACTATTTACGTATTACAATTAACACATTGAGAAAGGCGCTTTACAATTCCAAAAAAGATTTTGTTTCATATAAAAGATGAAGAGACTTAGGTGAAGAGAGTGTATTCTCTGAGAATGAGTGGAAAATATTACAAATAAAGTCACCGAGAAAAGTAAAATATGCTTTAAGAGCATCAGGGGTTAGATTGAATTAATCACAAACCATGAATCAGTCACAAGCCACGAACTTGGACCGTATTTTTAATAGGGATATGTAGAGATTTGGAAAACCATTTCAGGACTACCTTGGAGGGAGTTATGAACGATGCAAGAACTCGACAATTGCTCGGAAGTGGATAAGTTCGGTTTTGATTTTCAACTCCTCAACTAAAATTAGTTGTAATTGATTAGTTGCAATAATTGCAACTAAGTAGTTCAGCTCTCTAGCAACAGATTCGTTGACTGTAATCGATCCCATGGCTGAATAGATCAAAAAGAAGCACAAACGTAAACAACTCGTAATGACACATAGGAAGTAGTACTACGCTGGAGGCGGGAGTCTTTGATATGTGTAGAGACGTCCACTGCCCATATCTCGAACTAAAATTTCAGGAAAAAATCTCCAACCATTTGAACTAGTTCTGGACGGTTCGGAACGAATTTGAGGTTCCCGGACTACTGAAGAACTGTTCACCAGTCCATTCGGACGGGCCAAAAATGGGCGTGGTCAGTGCCTAAAGGTTCACGATAAACCTTAAAATTCTAGCAACATGTTTGCGAGTGAATCACCTGAAGAGCGTAACTCGCGGAAATAATTGCATAAATGAATGGAACTAGAATGAATAGAACTAGCTGAGTTATTCCCGTTAATTGTTCAAAAACATTAGGGTGAAAAAGAACTACATACGGGATGTATCAAATTTTAAAGTTATATAACGAAAAGTTGGAAATATTTACAGAGAATGACCAAAAGTTAGAAGTTGGACGTATGGGAACGTACAGGTTTGAACTATGGGGCTAATTTTATGAAATAGGCAGTTTTTATGTAAGGAGGACTGGAGGAATTGAGGCCGCGGTCTGAGTTTGTAAGAGAGGGGTTGAGGACAAGAGTCTAGGGCTTATCTACTGTGAACTGATTGAGAAGCAGCCGTACGTGGTGAGACGTGGTGAGATAGGAAGGTATATCGTAGGCTCAGGGAGTGAAACCTGAAGGCTGCAGCAGAATTTGATTCAGCTTAAGTTATTCTTCGAAGAATATGAGCGAGCACATATGCATGCACGCGGCAATAATATTAGTTATAGTGTTTGTTTATTTTGAATCCTTCCGCTCTCTCTAATGTCTAAGTCAGCCCATGTCTACAGCAACACGATCCACGATTGCATGAGAAAATACAATTGTGTTACAAACCAAAGAATATGTCAATAGTCTTTCAGACCACTCTCCAATGAATGGTGAATTTTGTAAGGAAGTACCACACGGTCGAATTATTGGAATAAGTTGAATGATACATACATACGAGCTGGAACAACTTCAAAAAGCTCAAGTATAGGGATCAGGGTTTCTATTCCCTTGAGCGGAGCGTAGCAATAAAATTATCTCTTCAATCTTTGAGTTGTAGTATCTCTTTGTTACAAACAAGAACTTTGATGGTTTTCCCCGTTAAATCATCATTATCGGCCAGGCGTAATATGTAGTTTCACATCATTTTTACCTTCTTTTCCCGAAGGATTTTTGTACTTTTTTCCCGTGAAAGATGTTTTCCCGATCCGCTAGTTCGCCCTCCTTCTTCAAGCCGGAAGGAAAACCCACCCTCGGCCACCCCTTTCCCACCCCTTAGCTCCCCGCCGCCCCACCCTAGGCATTTCTTCCCACTGGCACGCTCCCCATCCCCTCTTCGTCGTTATTTCCACCCCTAAAACTTCCCCTATTTTCCACCCCTACAACCACCCTTCTGTCACATCCCTTCTCGTTTCCCACCACAATCCCGCCAGCCGTCAGCCGGTAAGCTTCCCAGCCAAAATCTTGCTCTAGAGGCTCCCCACGTTACAAGGTATCGTGTTCACAACTGTTACATATATTAACACTGCCCTATCTATGAATCCTTATTCATATCAAATTGAAGATATTTCCATTAATCCAATTTCTTTAGAATCTTTTCCTCACTTATATATGCATGCCTCAATTTCACCATCGTTAGATTTTAATTTGACTTTAATTAGTCCATAAATAAATAAAACTTCATTAAAAAATAACCTATCATGAATATTAGTAGATGACAACAAATTAATCATTTACTCCGTTCAGCCGGAATCATTTCATGAAACTCATATCTCTTATTTGATGCTTAATCTTCCTTCATACTAAATTGATATTGCGTTTATTAGAACACCAGTATGAGTATTATTAATTTATTCCATCATTATTATATGTTATATATACTTCATTGTAATACATGAATACATAAGCAACTGATGGTGATGGTAGTTTTTGTAGTGTCTGTGGTGGTGAATGAAAATATGGTGAATAACAGCATTTAGTCCGTTTCGTTTCAAATTAATGTGTGATTCCATTAGTTCCTGTTTCTCCATCTAAGATTTTTATAAATCTTATTTCCCGTAAATGAGACTTTTGGTTCGGTTCTCATAATTCAGAAATTACTGGAGGACATTGGCCGAAGTCCTTAACTAACCAGATGGTAGACAACAAAAGTTTACTTCCAACAACCTCATCTAACTAGGATAAAATTAAACTGCGGTGAATCTTGGTCTGCAGTAAATCATTAATGCTTTCTCGAAACACCATGTTTATTTCCATCTGCATTTAAAGTCCAACAATACATGCCATCAAGAGGTTGAACGTCATGCCCAGTCCATCTTGAATATTCATGAATAATACAAATAAAAAAAATAATTCTCGTTGTATCTAACAGTCAATTGAATCCGATTTTACTTCTTCCACTACATTTTACGAATATCTGTCTTCTCCCGTTCTGAAATCCTTTTATTTCACTAATAATACTTTCATATCATACATGAGAGATAAATGGACATTTATCTTGATATCCTGTCCGCCATGAATGTATGAATATATTGATAGTTACGAATATCAGTTTCTATTGTTTTCGTTTAATCACAGTGAAATGATAACATTTACACATTTCAAGGGTCGAATCAGTTCCAGCAATTCAAACCTTCTGCATTTAAAATTACCTCATCTTCGTTTAACGTAAAATATCAATCTGGTTGATGAGAGAATATTCTTATTTATGAGTAATGTTTCGTATGATTAAGTATGAGTTCGTGTAATTCTTTAAATGAGATTGGACATCAGGCACAGTTCATCTTATTAGACACTTTACGGAATTCTGTACCACAAGCCGAAACTATGATTTTCAATTTGATTCATAAATTCATCTCCATTTCCCGTGTAAAGTGTCACCGTGTATTTTTCATTTATTTATTTTTTTTTTTGGGATTATTCAACGATACGGTCACTCGCTGATGGAAATTAGTTTAAATTAAAACTACCACAAGGGAAAAAAGAACTACCATTTGATTGAGAATTTTCTCTCGGTTTTCTCGCAGTTTTTATTGTAATTCAAAAATACAGTTATCCCTTGAATCGTTATCGTAATGCGAATTTCATTAATTATATAACCAGCACTAAACTGATAACGATGAGGTAAAACTAGATTTTACACTAGTTAAAAATAAGATCTATAATTTGATTAACAGATTTCCCTCTATTTTCCTCCAGTTGTATTCGCAACAATATTATACACCCCTATGAATCGTTATCGTTTAAATGATAGTAAAATTCAAGTGAATATGACACTGATACTTTACGGATCAAAATTAGTAAATAACGAACAAGAATTAAAAATAAGATTTTTCGATTTGATAAGCTTTTTCCTATCCATTTTCATCCGTTTTTTGCAACGTTCGACTTTATGAATTGTCAGTCAACATTCGAATAATTGCGACAATAAAACCGTTGTTTTACGGATGGATTGTGTATAATGCAATTTCTGATTGGTTACCACTTGGAGTGATACGGCATATTTTGCTTTTCAATTTTAAATCAAATTATATTCCACCTTGTGAGTTCTTTTGACTTTGAAAGCTTTTCGGTCTTTCAAATCGGACTTTTAAATGTGTTTGACAGTAACGTTTTGGGGCATATAAGTACGCTCTTCTGTCATAGGTTTTTAACATTTAACATTTTCAGGTATTGTATAGACGAGTCGTCTCTGAACACATACGTTACGTCAAACTCTTGATGGAGACGTTATTCGAATTTTTCACAGCATTTCCACTAAATTTTCTCGCAATGGTTTTTAGACCTATCATTTTCCTAGTCCACCCCTCACGTTCTTACTTGGTGTTCTCAAATCTCATTGTCTACAGTGAAGTATCTACGTTTCAGTTCCAAGATAAAGGAAAAATTACAGTCAGATCTTTCTAAAACTGTTTACTACGATGGGTATCATACAATATACAATGTCAGAATCAACGTCATGGGTTTTTCCCCCTGGAACGGAAGGAATCGGTGGTAGGGCTTCACAAAGTGCCTGAGACTTTACGCTCTTCTTTCCGTTTTGTGGAGAAAGCAGACTGGAATGTCAAGATTCAAATGTCAAACAGATTTCCACAAATCAAACTTTGACAGTTTATTCTATTCATTTTCTGCGATAATTCGCTGAAAATAGAACTCTAACCCAACGGATTCCGCCAAGAGGATGCATTATCAGATACTTTGCCCATCTTGGGAGTTTTCATTTCAGATTCTCTATGGGATATTAATTTCTTAAACTCCAATCAAATTCTTTCTACGAGAGCAAATGACAGATCAATGAAATATATTTGACATTTATCATGAATAAAGTAGAAGAATAAACTCTGAAATTTAAAGTTCTGCTGTTTGAAGTTTCTTTTTTAATTCTAGAAGGAATCATGTCTTAAGATTTTGCATCCAATCTTTTGACAGGCCTATGATGTGTATTTGAATTTTAGTACCGAGGACACATCGACATTACGTTGACTTGGAAACGTTTGTCTTAGCGACCTAATATGGGAAATCATATAAAATTAAGCACAAATGCGTTGAAACAAATCGTCCAATCTTTCTTTTCATATTTTTGTTTGCATCAACTTGATTAAGACTATAAATTTTGTTTTACCTATTAGCTTTTGGGGTATTTGATTATGTTGCTTGGCGTGTTCATTGTTTTCGAATTGGAGTTTGAGCCTGGATAGTCAAAAAACTATTTTTCCATTATTTCTCAAATAAAAGTGGAGCCCATTCTGAAAATTTTAACTCCAATCGCCCCGTTCTACGGTAAGTTGTCGTGTTTCTACGGTTTTTCGTAGTATCAAAAAGTAACTACGAGCCATCTTCTCTCACATGGGTGGGCCCTCCCAGGATTCTTAGATGTAGTAACTGTTTCAGTCTTTGGAAAATCCTAGAACAATGTAATAAACGAGTGCGGCAACAGTCTAAATTCACAGGTTTGTGTTGACTATGAACGCTTTTTAACTCAATTTTTGCGAATTTTCTTTAAAAATGAAGCTATTGTAATAGCTCCAATATTAAAAAAAAAAAGCTTTAAACAAAATTCTTCCATGGAAATCCGTTTTCATATTAGTAAAATAAAATTTTAAAATATTCTAAACATTTTCCAATAAAAAGGGAAAAAAATCGACAAGTTTGTATCCATTCCAAGCTAGGCGGAGTTAGAACCCCTTCCTAACAACCATGTGTAGGTAACTCTTTACCCGTTAACTGTCATCAAATTTCAAAACTCTTTTTTTTTTCAATTAACGGTACCTGAAGGCTCTAAAAATGTGCGGAATCAGATTGACAAAGTGTTGATTAGGTAAATCCCAATTTGACCAACTTTTTTCGTTTCGGCTCAACATAGTAGGACCATAGAAACATCATCAAGAACAATTTTGAATAACTGTTTCCCAATATTTGTGCATTTTGATTACCTTGTCCACGAGTTTGAACAAAATAAACATGAATTTGGTTGAATAGATCCACAGAAACGTGTACGGGATAGGTAACCATTGTCACTTTACAGAAGAGCCATTAAACTGGAATGCGGCGTTTTAGTGCTCATAATGTGTCAGTGATGCACTAAATCGACTCTATTTCATGAAAAAGAATGAGAAAAACCTCTCAGATAAAATTATATTAACTGATAGTGCCGTAAAGAAGTTTCGGCTGCGCTTTTTCGGTGTTTTTATTTGGTGTGTAAGGGGTAGTTACCCCTTCCATTCCACCTCCTGTCAGCAAAGCAATATTCCGAGGTTTGTTGCACAACTAAATATTAATTGGAATCGAACAAAAAAAAATCATTAGAGTCGGTTGAGAATTACCGAATTAGCTTCGAAAAGCCTATCGTTTTTTCACGGATTCGGTCCTATAATGGTTTAAAACGGGCTTCTATTCAGTTATTTATTATTATTTTTATTTTTAATTGTGGGCATTGTTGTCCCACATGCCCCAGGATCGATTCTAATTGACGTCAATCTACCGACGAAACCATGCTCCTAAGGGAATTCTTATAAGTGAACCAAGTTCGTAATTGCGCATCCTTTAGCCGTCGTTTTCCCCAGTTCCTGGTGCAGCATCCTCATTCAGTCATTCAGCAAACCTTGTTCATCCTAACACTACGATTTCCAAACCTGCGGGTAACTCTTTCTCTGAATCTTCCATTTCAAAAAGGGGTGATCACCAACAATACGATTATAATGAAAGTAGTTCTCTTCTGGATATTCTTGACTTATCCAAGTTTCCTGATGTGTTCTTTAGTATTGCTAGGCGCATGAGTTGTCAAGGTGAACGCATCATCCAGTTCAGAATAGTTGTTCTGAGCCAATTCTAGATCGTTTTCATTCAGTTGAAAATATAATGCGGTGTATCATTCTTTCCATAATTAAATCTCTTTCAAATTATAAAACTTTGTGAACCAATTTAGTCCAAATGCTCTCAGTCAATCAGACATGAACTACGGCGTCAAAACAATGAATGGACGAAACGGTGATAAAAAATGTAACTAACTTTCACTAAAATAAGCTAAAAATCAATTTAAAAAAAAACCACTTGAAAAAGTCGTGAAATCTACAAATTTCTTTTTGCACCGAAACATAAGTTTGAAAAGCTGATATGCCATAAAATTCATAATTATTATAATCTTCTTCTTCCAAATGCTCAAATCTCATCGCAATATAATATAAGTGTAGTACTCGTTGTACGATCATTTAGGAAAATATGCTTATAGGATCGAGCTGCTTGACTGGAACTTTTTATTATCTGCCGAGTGTCTAATTCAAATATTAACAAGGGCTGAGGTCGATCGTCAGTTGAAATATATCTGAATTCAGCGTTTTCATTTAGTTCTCTTAGAAAGAAATCTCTGTGGGACCGTTGGGAACGATCTTTCAAGATGAAAAAGTAATAAAAAAAAAAACATTTAACAGTAACTGCGAATGATTACAGCTATGATAGGTGACCACTAATTTAGATATACCAACGAAAGAGCAACAAGGTAGTACTCCGTTAGTGCATGGGTGTCATCGTTAACTGTCCATCCATAAAAAGAAAGGTTCTATTGAGGGTGATTAGCAGATATGTATTTAAAACGCTAAGCCCCCTACCCGTGTTTTCCCAACTAAAACCATAAGAAATGTAAACGACATTTTAATGACCTCTTGAGCCTCCCTAAGTGGTTTTAGGAGCGGTTGGGCTATTACAACCCTATTGGGCTATTACATTCTCTCCATGATTAATAATGAGTATCGATTTCAAAGATGTACTTCAAGCGAATATTTTAGAGATAACTTAACCCACTGGTACTCTTAAGAATGGAAGCGGCCAGATTTTACGATTAATACCTCCACTGAACAGGTTACCCACGATATCGCTTCAACATTGAATCGGATTGGTACCAGAAAGCATACAGCATATTTCTGCTGTCACTCAGTCAATAGTGAGTAGTGTCATTGTCAATCAACTGAATTTTGAGTAAATCGTTGGCTTCAGAGTCAGGCATACTCAACTATCATTTGAGCCGCATAAATCATAAAAAGACATTGTATCAATTATAATAAAGTTGAAGGAAAATTTTTGAATAGTACAACAGAAACTTGAAAATATAATGCAAGTTGAATTTTTAAATATTTTAACATAAGAACCTGAAAAATGGTTTCACTGCTTTCTCATAGCTCGGGCTGCTTGGAGCGAAATAAGCTTTGAGTATGGTATTTGAAAACGAATTAGAAACGTACATATTTACTATTGCGAAAAACTGAAAGTTCTATTTATGCAGCTTGAGTTGATGCAGGAATTTTCAACAAATCATTGTACCCTATTTTTCGTGATTTTTGAATTGCTAACATTTTTATATTTTACTTTTATCACCGACTTCAAAAAGGAGGAGGTAATTATTTCGGGTGAATATATCTTTATTACAATTATGTTTGCATATAAATTGGTTCCCGTAGTTGCATATTTTTTAGGTTTTCATTAAAAATGTTTTAAAAATACGAATAAAACTTGGTTTTATAGATTTAGAAAAAAATGTAATGATTCACGCTGAAACCAAAACAAAAAAACTCGACACTCTACATCTTGCCAGGGTCCAAGCTTCTTGGATCCCTGATGAATTTGGTTAGATCTTATCTCTAAAACTCTAGTAAGATGGAACACGATTCGCGTCGAGGTACGCACATTACATCCTGACAAGTGTGGTATTCTTATGTATTGGTTAATTGATCGCTTACTAAGTAGCACAAAGCCGTCGTTGTGCAGTCCCCATTATCCTCTTGATAGACTGTATACTGCCTACCCTTCTTGGCAGTGGACACTACGTTTCACCCTGTTGGAAATGTAAAACGTCTGCCAAGTGGGTGTGGCACATAGCTTCCTCGTATCCATAACATGACTGTATAGATCATTGAAAATTATTATTGACTATTATCAATTAAGAACTCCCGGAGTTATGCTTGTGGCAAGGATTTCACGTTTGCGCTTGCGCAGAGGCTACTATTGATCCGGGGGTCATGAAACTTATAGGAAACCATCTACACATCAAACCGAACAATCCCTGAAAATTTCATCGAAATTGGTCAAGAACTCCCGGAGTTATGCGCGTAACAAGGATTTCACGTTTGCGCATACGCAGAGGCTACTATTGATCCGTGGGTCATAAAACCTATAGGGAGCCATCTACACCCCAACCCGCACAATCCCTGAGAATTCCATCAAAATCGGACTATAACTTCGTGTAGTTTTGTCCGTAACAAGGATTTGCTGACAGACAGACACACAGACAGACACGGAACCAAAATTGTTCAGAAAGGTCTAAAACGCAAAATGCGAGTGGAATTTTTGATTTTGGAGACAAAGAAATTTTCACATTCCGAAAGTGAAAACAATGCTTCCGCTACCTTGGTAGACTCGGAAGCAAAATCACATCCTTTCCCCTCTGTTTAGTAAAAATGGGCATAAATTTCAAAAGAATTTAGACAAAGAAAGTAAAAATGAAACCCCACCTACCTAATACTCGATGGATAACCGATGGAGATGGGGAATTCATCCTGACCTGAGTCAACAACACCTGTAGACCGAAGTCTGAGCATCCGATTGTGCCCTCTGAAACTTTACTCGTAGTTGGTACATCCTATTTGTCCAAGTTTTCTAGAACCCTCGAGTTGAAACCATTATAGGTTGATTTCAGGCTCTTTCTATGCTTCTTTCGTGAATAATCTGTTAATTAAAAACTCCTAAAAGTTTCATAATAATAATTTAAAAAAATTATTTCTTTCATTGCGATGGATATGGATAATTTCTCCTTCTCATTTCTTAAAACTGCTAAACCTGAGCGCGAGCCTTTTTAGTTTCAGATGTATCCTCTAGCTGTTGTAGGCTTATTTTCTCAGCCCCTCGGAGGGTCAACTAGTCCATTCTATCACCTATCTGCTACAGTTGCGAAGATAGAAATTGTTGAACTCCCCGATTAGAACAGCTAATTAAAAAACGTAGACTTTTTCTCCGTTTTGGAAATGTTGTGGTCCATATAAATGGTAGGTAAAGGAGCTCCAGTATGTTGAATGTAAATCGTGGAATTTTTGATATGGAAGGTTATTATAATTCTTTCTAAAGAAAGAGCCTGATTTGGGTTTTAAGACATATTTCCAAACTGAAAAGAATATATTACTTCCGCTAAACCAGTAGGTATTACTGAATTTTTCAGTGGTCAAAATGCTGATTCAAAGTCAGAATAGTAATTTTCATTGATTTTCTGTGGACTTTAGTTATTATTAGTTATAGATTAGACCAATAATGCATCGGAAGGAGCCTATTCCAGTACATTTGTTGACTAAAACTATTGAAAGTAGTTGGCATTGCGAATTAATTTCGGTAGTGAAATGCTGATTAAATAATAGTAACAATTTCGCTCCACAGAATTGATATTTATCCCACTTAAATCAAAGTATGGTAAGGGGGGGGGGGATTAACACCTAACAAATAAGGATGCATGTGGTTGATTGTCTCATATGTTGTACCTTTGACTGCTTAGGAGGTCTGTAATATTGTTACACGTTCTCATCATTCAATACTTTATGTTTCAGATGTGTCATGTTTGGTGATGTGGATCGAAGGATGGGAAGCTGATCTTACGGCTTTTCGAAGGGAACATCTCGAAAAACCCGAAATCTGAGATCAAACGTCAAACCAACC
Organism: Creontiades dilutus; assembly: GCA_031894815.1. Classification (NCBI taxonomy): domain Eukaryota; kingdom Metazoa; phylum Arthropoda; class Insecta; order Hemiptera; family Miridae; genus Creontiades; species Creontiades dilutus. Next base: position 122,295 of record JAVIWC010001303.1, on the reverse strand, counting down.
AGAAGCTGATTGGTTGGCCACGTGTATTCTTGGGGAATTAACACACTCTATACGCTGTTATTGCTTGAGAATACACGTAGCTAACGAGTGTGGTACAACGAATCGAAATCGAGATCTATGAGTCAGCGATGATTCTATCAGCGTTCCATAGTTTACGAGTTCCAGAGTTCTCTTAGACTCATTTCAATTCAACTTTATAGTTTCGATTCAACAAACATACTTTCAATTCTCCCGTTTACAGTTGAAAACTTGAATCCTAATACTGTTATACTATAAATACTGATGAAAAATGTATATGAATGAAAAATAATATAAAATCTTCCTTAACACAATAAACCGTCGTGGATATAAAGAATTTCCATCTACGATGAAATTATAATTACAATTTATTGTTAACAGGGAACATCCATTCAAAAACTCGATCATTAATAATTCGAACTAAAAACTCTAATTATGACCTCCTTTCTTTCAATCGCATATAGGTGGTATGTATCGAACATAAATCGTTAATTTTATAATAAAGAAATGTATTAATTGACGTTAATATCACAAATGATTCTGTATCAATTTTACTATGCGGATCTAGCTGAATATTCCTATAAATATTAAACGGCGATGTCCCTGGTTGTAGGCATAATACAGTATAACTTCAAGTATGTTTGTTGAATTTTAACTTTTATGTGAAATCTATCATAGTTTCGTTTCTACCTCCCTTTATATGATGTTTAAAACCAAGTTTTTTAGTTCATAGATTTGTCATTAGTTTTAATAATTCTTCAATAGTTTTAAGTTGGCTTTCAACTAGAAATCAAGCTTGTAGATGGACTGTATTTTTTCTGCTTCGTTTTCAGAGAAGGAAAAATCTTAACCCTTCACGTTTGAACAAACTTTCCCTTCATCCCTGTAGATTGAACCGTACATTTAATTTGACTTTGTGTTTAATTTTCTTTAACCATAAATATTGAGAGTACATTTACCTCACGTTTTTACCACAATACTGAGTATTGTCAAGTCTTGATATTACATAATACTTTCACTACACCAAACATTTCGAGGGTTTCACGGTCTTTGCGATTGTGGACTTAATCTAAACATATGAAAATTAACGTTTAAACGGCAGTTGAACAAGGATATGTGAAAACGTTACAAGGAAAATAGGTCTTGACTATGAGACTAAGAAAAAATATACCTAACAAAACCTTAAAAATGAGTAATTGAAAAAAGTGTCCTGCGGCTACTATTCATGAGTCATGAGCGAATTATGAGTTAATTTTTCTAGTTCCCAGCAGTATATTTATTTCAAACGCATCTGAAATTTTAGTCGAAAATTGTGTCACACATTAATATTCTTCAACAAAACTATTTGAGGATAAAAAAAATGTTTTCTGATTGTATCGTTTCTTAGCACAGTATTTTATTAAATCGAAGATTCCCTATTCAAAAAGAATGGATAGCACCACGTGAATCTGCGTTGAAAAACAATTGAAATTCGCGTGCCACACTTGAGGACAACCTTCATCTCAATTTTGGCGCTATCTCTGGGTTGTGCATCTTTGAGCGCTCGCTGAACGGGTTGAACGCGGTAAAAAAAATCGATTGAGGAGCCAAATGTTCATGAAATTTTTTGTAGAATCCGAATCTGCAATAAAAAATGGGGGTTTCTATTTGAAAAAACAAAGTTGGTCTTGGTTGAACATGGTTGCGCGGTGCGCATTGCGCAAATTTGTCATTCTTGAACGTTACGCAAAAAATTATGAAGAATAGCGTTGGTCCGATTTTTTTTCGTCCACAATTAGAGAAAATAAGGGGGGGGGGGGGGGGTGCGTAGTTACTGGGACACCCTGTATATATAATTTTTTTTTAAAATCAAGCCGTTTGTACGCAGTTTGAAGTTTTTTTCTCAAACTAGTGGAAAAAATTAATTTCAAGGGTGTTCTACCTGAGATTAACGTATAGGCGTAGCTTTCTGTCAACCCTATTAGATAAAATCGAAGGCCGGAAATATTCTAAAATCAGAATATCGAAACTTTTGCATAACACTGATAATTTTATTTTCGTTATTGGTAGACATCCAATCAATGAATCGATTGAGCCCGCTCGGACCGTTATACGTTCGTCATATTGGAACTATGACAATAAAAAAAAAGAACTTTGACAATAAAAAAAAATATATATATATAAACACGAATGGGAGTAGGAATTTACAGAAGGTAGATATTTAATTTTATCGCTAGGCAGTATATTGTATCATTATTGCTATTTATACATCAGCTTTTATTGTGTAGCAAAATGTTGATGTTTTCTGGGCTGGGATGGAGCGGTTTTTAATTCTTCTAGAACACCATTAAAATTTAAGGAAGTTCCGAATTTAGATAATACTTGGATAGATAACACGGACTATGTGTAATAAACATAGATAAGTGATTTTCATAGAAGGATTATCATAGAAGGATTAGGATTAAGGATAGAAGTAATAAACCTTGGTGTAATGATTTTGCAGCTTACATTGATTTTCCCTTAGTTTGTATAGAATTCAATTTGATGTTTGAACAACTTTATATTTTTATAAAAAACTTTTTCCTATCAATATAAATGGATCGTTGCAACATTCTTTTTGCTACTTTTAATGCTTAGCAAGAAAGCCTTCGACGCAGGTAGACATAGTTATTCAAGGGCTATAGATTTTGTTAACGAAACACTAATACACTCTGAATGCAGGTTTGTAAACAAAAACTTCATTATGATCTTGAGTGGATTTTTATCGATTGTCTTTTGTGATCATATCAAGATCGGAAAACAGGATCGTACTACCGAAGGATGTTTGAAAAACAACGTGGAGCGGTTGAGAATTTATAGTGAGTAAGACATTCCTGTGGCTTTCGAAAAGGGCTACCTACCAGCTCATTGCTTTTACATGGTTTAGGTCAAAGGGTCGCATGCGTCCCAGGTAATTCAGTTACGAATTTCTCAAGCCGCGCATTGTGTTACTTAGCCGTAAGGCAGAAGGGAGAAAAAGCTTTTCACCGCGGTGTAAAACAATCTCCGTTGACCTCGGTAACTAGCTGCTACCGAGGGGTTCACGTACAAAGCTTCGTAGTCAGTTGCAGTTCTGTCAATTCCCAACGCTTCTGGGCAACCACAGTAACTTTCATTTGCAATGCCTGAACCTGCAGCTCTGGAATTTGAGAACGCAGTTCTGAACGGTTCTGGCGCTACCCGTTTCCTCCGTAACTACATGAAAACAAACGCTCTGACGTCGCATCGTTTGGGTGGTGAACCTTAAACCGCGACTTTGTCCGAAAGATCATGATGTTCACACCGATGAAAACCCTGTTACGTACCATCAGTAATACCTTAACGAAAATGGAAAACCATCTGATGAAGAAAAGAAAATCAGATTTGGAAAATGTATGGTATATAGAACTTGAGTAGTATAAGAATGTCGGCGTAAGTCAAACAGCTCTTATGGGGTTTCCCCCCGAATTTGCGGTGTGTTCTGATGCGTTTGCGGAACAATTTTTTCCCCATTAAACTATCTGTATTATCAATTTTTGTTTTAGCAGAAATTCACTATAAATAAATTGTTTTTGGATAGTTGTAGATTTTTTTCGTTGGAAGCTTTGACTGATTTCTGTCACCAATTAGTATCATGTTATCAGATTGGGTACTGACGCACTTGTGTATTTTGGAGAACTACAGCAAAAACTAAAAACTATTCCCGTTGAAAGTTGAACGGAAAGAAAAAACCTGGAGATATCAGAATTTTTTACAAAAACGACCGATGTAGTTGATCATTTTGAGGCAAAATGTGTTCAAACAAATCGTTCAATCGTGTTCGAAATTCATCTATGTCAAAAAACCACATTTCTCCACTTGATCTAAAGTATTTTTAATTTTTTATTGCATTTTCAAAATCAGCGTTACTTTTTCTAAAAAACCATGTCTATCAGTATTTGAAAAAAATACACACTACCCCATGCTGGATTGAGAATGAAGAACCTTGCAACGTTTTTACGCCCATGACCTTCTCCGAAATTTCAACGCCAGTCCATTCTCTTGCAATGGTTCCTCAAAATTGATTTTTCCCATCTTTTTGATGTCAGTAACCCAATGAAAGCAAGTAACTCAGCTCCGTGAGTATCTTTTTGAAATCTGTCTCGAGTCGAATGTTGCTCTTTTTCGCCGAATATGGTTATATTTGAACTGAACGATTCGATCAACCGTATCGTCGGTTACAAGCTTCATGAAGGCAGACATCTCGTTCCCCAAGCCCCCGCAATACATTGATTGAACATTTATTATACACAAGAGTTTTCTTGCATTTATGCATTTTTTTAACCTTTTGAGTAGTTTGTCTCGAATTTTCCGCTTTTCATTAATGGTTTTTATGCATGAATCGCGGTCACTCAAATGAACTTCTTTGTCATCTGGGTTAGAACCTCGTCCTGAGAGCTGGAGTCGTTCAAAGTCACCCAAAACACTTGCAGTCCCGATATAAGTTGATATTCCATGCAGCTGTAGCGAAGATAACAAAGGGTTGACGGGTTTAGCCTTAATTTCCAAGTCAGATCCGCGGTCAGAAAAACTTACGTTTTCTTGGTCGTCGCGTCTGCGGTTTTTAACGACATACCGGAAGGGGTGAGTGCGGTATACACTTTCTTTTCACGAGAAACAGCAGTCGGAACGCACGTTGTCGGAACTTTTCAAATGTTATCAGAATGAATTTTTGTGGATTCGTTTTGTAATTAGTAAGTACGCAGAACATAGCTGACTGAGATATAGGTAAATGCACAGAATTCAGTATACGGGGTAAAGTGGAAATGGAACCGTTACGAAAGAATGATAAAATATTGCAAGAACATATCATAAGAAAGGAGAGGAACAATTAGCTCGGGTTGTGTGGCCGAACGGATTGTTCAGCATGTAACCCATAGAGAAATGGATGGAACCCAAACTGACATAGAAACGAACACGTTCTGAGAATCAAGGGGACTAATTACACAATTAGCCAATTACACAGTCTCCATCTCTTTTTTTCCCAATTTGTACTGCTTACATCCAATTAAAAAAAATTAATACGAATAAAACCTTAATAACTTATTTTCGGCTTTATTTTTTAGTTTTGCTGAGATTCTAGACGTAGGTGTAATTATATTAGAAATTGACATCAGGAGGTTTTCGGTAATCTCGTGTGCGACATAAGTTGGATTTGGTCCCCACAACAGCTGGAATAGTTTGGAACTGGAACTTTAACCGTTCCGATTTTTTCGTGGAACGTCACACCTCTGTTGGGGAGACACTTAGTGGGAGACACCACTACTGGGTGGTGGTAGGGCGTTCCTGGAACTGCAGGAGATCGGAAAAGGAAAAATAGTCGCACTGGTACGCCAGCCCCTTCCGTAAAGGGTTAACAAATTCAATAATCAAGCCATAGACTCCAACATCACTTCAAGTCAATGTGAACAACAAGAATTACTCGAATCATTCATTTCAAGGAAGAGATCGTGGAAATAAGAGAGGATACTGCCATAATTTTTATTTCCTTCGAGTTTTAAACAGAAAAGGTACACGTGAAAGGATAATTAATTAACGGAGGTAATAATCATTTCGTAGAAATCAAGTCGAACGATGAAAAATTCAAGATATTTTTCATCCGAAGAAACTACGCTAATGAGCGGGAACACTAACCATCTTTGTCAGTAACTTTGCAGGTATTGAACATTTTACAGATGGAATCGTCTTCACTGGTGAAGATCCCTTTCAAATACAAGGTTCTCGTATCAATGTATTCTATCCAGAACGTAATGCTCTTACTGATTGTTAACTTAACAATCATTGAGACGAAGCATTTAAAAGAAAAGGTTAACAATTATCTTTTCGTCTAAATGCTTAGTTTGGATGAAGTATTCGGAATTAATTAATTGAATCTGTACTGTGCCATTAATTTGAAGATAATATCTTAATTTGTTTAGTTCTGTTGGCGATCTTACACTTAGTTGAGTCTTGGAAACTACCAAAATTCTTTGTTGAACAATATTTGTTGTCGGCAATGTGTCGTTATTTGTGACGATGTTTATATTGGATCAACATTTGTAACAAAATGTGATCAATTAGGAACTCCATCAAGTTTGTCATTACATCTTTTCTGTTTTCTGCTCGTAATGCACTCTTCGTAAAATCCATGAATCTTTTTTTTTTTTTTTTTTTACATATCGTTAAATGCATGGAACATCGCCGATGGCAGCTCGATATGTAATAGGCAATAATTCGATTTTTGACAAAAGTCAGGTACATAGTTATCATCATTGACCGAAAATGGGTGTACATTGATTGAGTATTCAACTGAGAACAAAATATCCGATAAAAATCATTGAAAATGAATAATTCCTTGTTTTATGAATCGTTTCATGTAGCGACCATAATTTTTACAGTTATGACTTTCCTATTTATCTTTATTTTGACAGGCCTAAGGGTTTTCGTAGAGTCTTCACACTTTGTATGACACAAAAATTTATAAATATTTGTAAGTATAACTATACGTAATCTTCGTTGAGGATAACCTCGGCCGAACCGCTTTCAGATATGAAGTAAATCGAAGAGAGAGCAGTATTTGAGAATTAAAGAAATTGCAGACACTAACCGACTTATTTATTCTCTTTCCCCACCCAAACAATGAATGAGTTCAACAGCGCTAATGGAGTACCAATGCTAGCAAACTAGCGGCGCAGGTGTTCTTTTTGACTTATTGAATGAAATGTGACAAGAAGTTTACGAGTGAAATTAATTTATGAATGGTTACATGAACAACCATTCAACATCACACTGAGTAGCTGGTTGTGCGAACAATTATAACCAACAAGAACGTTTCATGGATCCAGAACTTGAAGAAAAAACAAACTTTTCGCATATTCGCTGGTGTTGCTGCTATCGTAGAATTTATATGAAACCATTTAGTCCATTTTTCCATAATAATTAAGACTTATTTTTGACAACTCATATACTAGGAAGAAGTACCGTTTTACAAACTCCAGGGACCGATTGGTTCTACAAGTAATATGCAATAAAAAGTTACCCTAAAGGCTTTACGAGTATTCAATATTCAAAACTTCTGTTTTCTTGCATTTTCACAATTAGAATCATTGAGCTTACTCTAAAATGAAAAATCCCGAGCTTTTTGGAACTTACTTTCCTGTCAACCTAATGCCAAACCAACATTGTTTTTGAGCGAAATTAAGAATTTAAATAGGAGATTAAAATACAAATTTCAAAAATCATCGAGAGTTTTACTTTTTCCATCCTTTTTTTACGTTCCTAATTGTCATGTTTTGCGAGGGAGACAATCCAGTGGAAAAACGAACCAGTAATTAAAGTTTCTAATGGTTTAATTGGAAGAAAAGTTGGCAATTAAGTTCGAGGAAAAATTGGCGTTTGAATACAACACCAGGTGTGTTTTCTGTCGAATTCGAAGTGTTATATTGTTATTCAGAAAGATTCTGATAATGTCTTCAATATTGATCGAAAAGTATTGTTGTGAACAAAGGAATCAAATCAATTTTGTTAACTTTTGCATCAAAATTTTCACGCACCACGATGAATGTTTGGCAAAGATGATACGTGTAGAGAACTCTAAATCTCTGGATATTGTATTTTGATGTGTGGTTTTTCAGTTTTGTCTCTGCGTTACAGTCTTGGTTGATCGCTTACACATGCACAAATATATACTTAATTCAATTTCGATCAACTTCGTTGAGAGTCACCGTTTCACACAGTTCAATTTTCATTTTCTCCACAACATTGAGCTCATTGTGCCAAACAGATTTTAAGAAGTAAATGTTTTAAGAAATTCAAGTCGCTCCATTGCAAACTTATCTAATTGACTACGTTATAGACCTATAGAGAATTGTATACTATAGACCGGTCTAACCTCTGAAAATACCATCGGGTTGGGATTGTAATTAAGAAAAGCTATTCCTCCTTCGCGTAAAAGCTGAAAGCAAAAGAACGTTTGATTTTGGAGGATTCCCTACTTTTCTAATTCCTGCATGAACGCACAGGTTTCCATAACTTATAACAGCAGAAGTGAGGACGCAACACGTGCTCACCACCATACCGTCAAAATCCGTTTTTTCAGTTTTTGTAACAACTGCAGCGTGAAAAGATCGGACTGTCGTAGTAGCAACTGTAAATCTTTTCTACGTCCAGCAGTGACCGCTGCAAGGTAATGTGAAATACCAGGATTATCTAGGAATATATATATTCATTATGGAAATTGGTTTCTCTCTCGCTCTCATCTGGTATACACGTTGGTTGAGGAGATTTTGGGGTTTGAAAATCCTATTCCTCGGAAACTTGATGTGTTGAGGTTTGGACAAATCATCGTATATTGATCATACTATTCGTAGCTTCAACTGGAAAGTTGATTATGAGAGTTCGTTAAAACCAATTTCAATTCACCCATGTTCAGATTAATGCAGCTGATCAGCAGTTTCGCGTCCTGGAGGATAAATAGAACAAAATTTGGAACTTGGTGTAATTTAGCCACCTCTCCCCGGTATTAATAATAAACGACACGAGCTAAAAAATGAAACAGGAATTTACAAAAAAAAAATGTTAGCGGCTTATTTGGTTGAAAACATTTGGTTAAAACATGGTTGAACATTTTGTTAAAAAAATATCCGTATATACACATAATTACACAACTTTATGTATCGCACCTGTCTTTGACGTATGAACTTAGGGTAAGGGCACCAATTATTGACACCTTAAGAAAAATTTTGCAGTTTTTTCTTAATAACTACCTTGCTTAAATACCCAAATGTTGACACCCTGAAAATGCCTCATTTTTATTAAAATTTGCATTTGTAAACTATATCATCTTCATCTTTTAGTGCCAACAATGTGCTAAAAACCAAAGCAAAGTATAGAAACACAAAAATAAGTAGTTATTACTTGCAAAATTGTGACTTACCTCTTAGCAAAAATGTCAAGCGTCGGCCGGCGGAGAGAGACTGATAAGAAATTCTTCTTTACTGGGCATCTTATCACTCAAGGGTGACTAGATCGTAGCCGGAATCTATGGCTGATTAGCTGGTCTCTGATTTGGCGCCAAATTCAATGTTCTGGGTAGCCGCAAACGCTTATTTTTCAGCATAAAAGGAGCAGGTGTCAATAATTGGGGTGGTGTCAACAATAGGTGCCCTTACCCTAGTTAGTTTTTTTTTTTTTTATCGAGTATTCATTACCACTAGAGATAGAATTGTCTGATAAGCAAGGGCAAATTTTCAGTTTAGGGGAAATAACACGTTTAAATTGAAATCGACTTGGGCATTACTAAACGGACACTCAAACCAGCTCATCTTTGACGAATTAAATCAAGGTTTTAAAAACTTATATTATCTATCAATTTTTTCGATGAAGGTTACTAAATGTTGTCTAGCGTTTCGAGGAATTTCATACATTCCTGTGTTCAGATATCTAGTTTTCATCACTAGTACACAACTTTTAGACATGTTGGGGCCGAATAACTGCAACTTATTATTGCGGAAGCCTTTTGAACCAAGAAGTTTGTTTAAAATTCATTTACCTTCAAGTAAGCGTTATTGAAAACGTGATAGCGACAATTTTTCTGAACTTCACGTGAATTCCAGGCTTATAAAAAAGTTTAGAGGGGACGATTATGACCACATTCATAGTAACACTACAATGATATCTGCATTACACAAAGCAGAGGTGTAGGAAAGGAGAAGGGAACATTAATCTCGATGAAGACTCAGATGGTACAGAAAAGAGTTCGTTAGTATTCTCCCCATCGTACGGCTGGCAACGACAGCAAATCAGTATTTATTGAAGGAAATTATATCAAAATATCAACATTTATTTGGTAAGAGCGTGAATATTCGAAAAAGAAACATCCAAAGAAGGGTGTCGTTTCTTCCTCATCCACGAATAAAATGGGAAACATAGTAGTACGTGATGCACGCCTTACCTCCGGTTTTTAGTATAAACATAATTATAAACACATAATGAGTATTTATTAAAACTAGACCAAATATTTAATCGAACAAATAAAGCACGAAAATAGGCTGTTAATTTTAGCAGATATAAGGATCGTTTGAATGAATCGACAATCATCCCTACTCCTTTTCCCATCACGAAATCACATTCCAAATTTTGGGATTTTATTGCACAAGAGATGATTGTTTGTTGAAAAAAATGAAAATAGCGAAAATTTAGAAAAATTGTACCAGTTAGGGCATGTTACGTAACTTCTGGATGCTCAAACATTCTTCTCCTACCCATTCGGTGGGTGCGTTTTTGAATTTAAAGATTTTATTCAAAAGATTAATTCCAATAAAAACCCTGGAAATAACTTTCAAGGGTTCCCAACACATGGTTAAAGTTGGGAAGGTTGACTCTGGTGATGGAATTTTGGGTGTTTGAATAAAAATGTCCATCATTTCACCTGTATTTTAGGGATAATTGATGAATGGAATTCGTTAAGAGGATTTGATAGTAAACGTGAGCATTTTTTCAAAAGCAAAAAGTATACCAGGGAAGTACAGGAGATATTTGCCATTCCCGGTGGATTCACCCGTATACTCTGCGAACGACTACAGACGCTCGTACCCTTTCTTCTGAGACGGTGATTGGAGAGACATCGGACATCTCACATCCATTCGGACATCCGTATAAGGGATTCTCTGATAGCTGCATGTAATGCACCATTAAGAGTGGATTGAGCTGTCACACTTCTTCACCGTTGTTGCTGTCAAATTTGTGAGCCCATCCAATTCTATTTAAATGCATCATAACGATAAGAAACCAGAGAAAATCGCACAAGCATTAAGTGAATATATATTTTTGTTTTGTTTTGTTTTTTTGTTTTCGGAGGCTAAGGAATTATGCGCCCTCTGCTGGGTTCCCATCTTCAGCAGTATTATCATGGGTACCATTATTCAAAAATCAAATATCTCAATCTGGACTTACTTGTATACTAATGGCCAAAGCATCATCATTATTCCGAATTTTCATCAACGAGTTTGTCAACAAGTTTTGTGAATCAACTGCCATGTTTCAAAGATCAACAGTTGAAGCTGAAAACAAAAAAAAAATTAGAAGATAAAGTAAGAACATCAAGAAGAAAAACTTGATTTGCATGTTTCTAACAATATTAGTGTTCTTTCAAGATCCGATGAAAATATCGTGGTACCTGTGTAAGATTATAGATGTGATACACGGATCTATCATGCAACCATCACTATTCTCTTTGTATGAATATTACTAACTGGATTTTCTCGAATTCAGCAAGTTCTGTCGTTTGTCATTAAATGTGACACTTTCCAATTTTCGAAGCGAGTTAGTGAAGTTTACCGCCTTCGTCACCAATTAAAAGTTGTGATTTGATTCCTTGAAAAGTTTTGCTAACAACTTCGAAAAGTTCAGAGAAGAAACCGCATGACCAGTCGACCTCATTTCTTGTATTCATGAGAAACGTTATTACTCCGGCTCTACCGGTGTGAAAAGATGTTTTTCAAAGTCGGCGGAATTGTCACTTGAACCGTATAAAAATTGTATCTCTCTATTTTGCATTTCTACATTTTAACTGGCAGTGATAATAAGGCATCGAAGTTATGAAAGCATTTCTTTAGCAATATTGCATTGGTACTCCGCAGTTTGACTTGTGACTCTCATTTTATACTTTTTAATTTATTTATTTATCTATTCCGTGGAGTATATTTATCGGAACTGAAGAGGTGGAAGGTATCAATACAATTGATACACGAACGATGGTGATCAGCGCAGATCATCATGATGAGTGATGAGCATTCCTGTGTTGATGTAAGGGTGATTCATATTCCTATTGCAGGCGAAGGGAGTAATTATTGTAAAAGGTGACTATTCTAGAGATTTAAGTATAATTTTTGGTTTCGGAAATTAAAGTGAATTTCATTTCATGGTGAAATCATATTCAGATAATCAAGGGGCACATGCCCTCCCGCCACCCCTTTTTTCTGAATTTTCACCAGAAGCGAAAATGACGTACCAAATGAGATTCACAGAATAAAAAGCTATTGCTATTTATCAATGATTGATAAGATACACACTGATGATGATGATACGTAGATTGGCTTGCTGTTAGATACCGTGTAATGACACGGTACGATTTTATTATCACAGAGATGAGAAGTCAAGATTTACTTCAAGAAGTCAAGGATGTACTGTAGCTCCTGGAGACAAAAAACTGCAAGTTGGTAGGTATCTACTGAATTGACTAAATGATTAAACACGAAGCCAATTTTAACGTGTGAGTTTATTTATTTATTTTTTTTTTAATAATTCGTGATAGCTCTAAGTCATTGTAAAGTTTGGAGGGGAAATTAAGGATGTGTGAATTTCTACAGTTCGGAATTCCATCCCAGACATTTTGTGACAAAAATTACTCGGGTATGACACACTACTAGCCGGTTTCAGTTAAAACCTGAAAAAACAAGTTTTTGGCCCATAGAATCTATGGGTTTGCGGCGAATCGATGGCTGGAACGGTGGTTTTTCTTAGATTAACATATAAATTGCCGCTTGACTTTCGAGCAGCATGTAAACGAACTCCTGACCAGACTGAGAGCTCTAACATATCAGCTAAGGTTCATATTGATCAGTCGGCATATCTCCATACAAAACAAAATGATAATGCATAAAACTTTAATACGACTCATTTGGCCATAGTATGGCACATTAACCTTTGTTAATTTGGGAACCTTCTCTCGCTCTCAGTTCAGACGAATCAAGCAAAACCAAAACCGGACCGTACAAAAACATATTGTCCATACGCCTCCATTTGTGCGAAACAGTACCATTTACCGGGATTTGGCTCTGGATTCGCCTCTGGAATGTGTAATGCTTCACACTACCTCTTTCGTCGAAAGGAACAGGAATCACGAAAACTGTATCGTTACTCAGACTTGATTGTGTACATACATAATACATAGAATAATAATACCCATACTTGATAATCATCCATATAATTATCTATAAATAGTGAAAAAATGTCCTACCGCTTCATTCTTTAGATTAAGTTTTATATTCGAATGTTTTATAGCAGTAATATTTAATTGTCGTTTTCACTGTTGGAATGGCCTCTAATAAATAAGTGTTCAAAACAAAAGGTCCCATACTTAAAACACTGGTAAACATTTCAATTTTAGCGAGAAAAAAAACATTCCACCTCCTCGAAGTGAAAACAAAGCTTCCGCTTTCTTTAGGTAGACTCGGAAGCAATATCTTATAAGAGTGGCATCGCTGAAGTGTACTATTTTTCCCATAACATCGTGATATTGGCGTTTACTAGTCCCCATGTTCTATCGTACATTTCTCGGACGGCATGCGGGGCTCGTGGGAATCTTGAGATATATACGTTTAATACTTCCCTGAGATGTGCGTTACCGTATCACGTTGTTTATATTTCATATAATGCTCACAGTTTTCATAGACAGTAGATATGAGCTTTGCCAAATAAATGTCACACAAAGCAGCTGGGCAACATGAAGTTCAATCATCTCCGTCGCCCACATCTAGAGCGGTGGGCTTTTATAGTTAACCCTCGTGGCCTTTACATCCAGTGCACCTAGTGTGCAATTTTTCAAAACTCTGTGAAACTTTTGCTTAGTATTGTAAGAATAAATATCAAACGGGCAAAAAGTAGTAAAAAAATCATTCCAAATAATAATGAAATTATGGTTTAGAACAAGTAGTTAGACAAGTTAACTTGACGAAAACTTAAGATCTCACCACCAGTCTCAATTGGGCCTTTGAGCAAATGGAATGGTTCCATCCCTTTGGGGCTCGATTTTGCATTAAAAAAATGAAAGCACTGTTCCTTTCATGTTACTACACCGGGTGTGAAATTTCCGTCATCCAATAAGTGGTGGATATGGTGGTGGTTCCCGATTATTGAAGCCACCGCTTCCAGAGATATACCAGACGCCTTCCAGCATCTGTCACATCCTCTGAGTGATGCGGGAATTATCTGCAATCCGGAAGGAGCAACTCTACCATCTCATCACCTCACCATGTTACAAATGAAAGGAACGAATTTTGCCAATGCAGAACTATTTTCCAAGCAAGGAAATCCATGAGTTTGTTTAATTATTTTAATTTTCTATAATAAACTTTTGTACCCAGTCGTCCGAAAAAATTTATATTCATTTTTGTTTAATATCTCCCTTAAAATTTGTTGTTTGTTTGTTTCGTGGTTCTTACTCTTCAGAAAGTCTAACAAGGGTGTTTCATTGTATAAAATCTATTTGGAAGTGATATGAGATAATTGAACCAGGTTTCCCCGGCAACCTCCTTATTTTACGCATGATGATTAAGTTTTAAAAAAGCACGTCTTAAATTTTGAAGAATAAAACTGTTAATAATTTATTCATTCGTATAATAAACGGAATTATTCATCGATTGAAATTCGTATCGGATCACAATAACATATACAAGAGATGTACTCTTTCCAATGGGAGCAGCAGCTCTTAGAATTGAAGGGGATTCTTTCATGTATGACTGCGGAAAGTAAACATTCAAGGGAACCTGTGGGAGTCCGGCTTTTCACCGGGTAGTTTAATATTTACGAAAACCTCACCCGTGATCCTTTGACATTTGGTAGACAGGAAAAGAGTTTTTTCTAGGGGAGGGGGAGCTTTTTCGGCGATCCGGCCGGAAGAACAAATTTGAATTGAAAAATATTCAACCGGTTTATGCTAGTCACATAAACCAAATGAAGTCGCCAGATGGGATAAAGATACGTAAACATTTCCAGTAAGCTTTGAGCTCAGCTAGATTGAGAAAGACGAATATCCAATTATTTATTATCCTGTGAAAGACTGATTTTCGTTCGTATTCCACGTTCTTTTCAGGCAACGTGAAGGAAAACCGATTTTATACTATCCTTGAAGCCGTATTAAATCAGTATGAATGATTGGCGTACCCTTCCCCCTTGACTTCCTGCGTCAACATAAATGAATGATGTGAAACCTTTCTCAAGCGAATTGGTAATGATATTTTGATAAACTAGGTAACCGCTAATTGTGTATCTGCTTCAAGTTTAAATCAAGCTGCGTCCATGAGGGAGCGTCAAGTTGGGTGCTTCATTAGTCCTTATTTTAGTAGATTAATGTATAGATCTTTGCATGTACCTATAGATCATTGGAATGTTTTAAATTATCTCAAAAGATTCTTAATTCTAAAATATGTGGAAATAAACCTTATTATAAGGATTGACGGGACAATTTCCCACAGATATCAACGAGACCAAGTGAGTTGGTCGTCGAGTTTATTAATTTATTACAATATAAATGATTCAACAGCTGTAAAGGAGGATCCTAAAATCTTCCATAGTTTGCATGCACGATTTTACCGATCTTGGCACCCCTCAGGTTGTCTCATAAAGTTTCCTCGTCTAATTCAATGGATCGTGGAAGCACCGTAGAACCACAACCTTGAAAAGATGGTGCAGTATTGAGTACGATGTGTATAGAGTAGTATTCACTACGTGTGCCGTTGTTCGTGCCGTGAACAACTTCCAGACAACCGCCCATTCCGAAGAACCCAAATTTCTTTCCAGTCATCAACCTGGGGACCAATCTAGATCCAAAGCTGACATGGCCGGAAAAGTACGGGTTAGAACAAGGCAACTCAAGCACTCGCTAAATAAACGGTCAGGACTCTCACTGGTCACTATACTTACTCACTGTACTTAACCCTGATCATACTGATATGGCTCTGCGCGTGCGAAGTATGGGGATCAGTAGCGAAAAGCAAAATCAACAAAATTCGAATAACGCAAAATCCTGTACTCCTCTTCAGAAACACTAGGACTCGACATCCCTATGACTGCAACGCTGATCAAAGAAATATATGCAAAAATATAAAACAGCATGCTAGGTTACAGCAACCGACTAGTAGAAGCTATTCCAGCCAACCAGCCCCCACATCCAACAATCGCCGATTGGAAACAAGTCACCACAAGACAATCTATTATAAAGTGCAATACATTAATATCAAATGCAACTAGAAATAAGATTAAATTATACAACTTTTGGAACGTTACCTGGTTGAGGGCAATACCGGGCTACACCTTCACACATGTTTCAAGTGAATTAAAGTAATTGTTATTCTAGTGTACATAAAAACCAGCAAAACTAAAATACTTTTGAAAAATAGTAAAGTTATGCATATATAAACAAAAAATCAAGAAAACCGAATCAACTGTATCAACTAACAACATATGGCACCTAACTCTAGCAGCCAATGCTTTGGAGGTAAACTACTAAATGGGACTTCATACTGTTTACAAGTCCGCCTTTGGATAATGGAAACTTTTGTTTTCACCTTAGGAAGATTTACAAAAAAAAATTATTCTCCAAAATAAAAATTCCCACTTTTATCTCAGGTTTTTGACAATTTTTCGTTTTGTCTCTGCCTCAAATCGTTGTAACAACTTTTTCTGCAGTTTCCATTAGATTTTAATCGAATTTTCAGCTAGAACCACCGTGACCTTCATTGTGCGGTCGACTCCATTCGCTGACGAGCGACCTGCATCCGCGAGAACGGGGGATATTTTGACCAATTTTTGCGAATTAAAGAAAACCGTAATGTGCTTGAAAACACACGCTTTTTTGCATAAAATATCAATTTTCTCAAAAAAGTTCCCTCTAAACAATAAAAACTAATTATACCATTGGCAAGCTGAGGCTTTTGCGCATTTTTAGGCTTACACGCTCAAACGTATTATCAAAATTAAGGGGGACTAATGATTCCTAGATTTGACAAAATTTACTTTTCAGGCTCATTTTTCACCCTTTAGTTATCTTTAAAAAATTACTGTTAAGACTGAAACGATGGGAAATTCAATGTTCTTTCCAACGGCATCCTTAGATTTGCAAATACTTCAAAAACGCCGGAGTTACGGCCGTTTTAGTGACGTAAGGTCGAAAACACGAAAAACAATCTTAAAAGTGAAAGAACTCGAAAACGAAGCCTCTAAAAAAAATCTCTATAGGGCACTTTTTGTTGGAAACTAGTTGTAGAAGACGTGTGCGAAGTTTTTCGGATCATACGTATACGTATCATACACCCTGTATATGTTAAAGTATGTTACATGGCGATCCATTAAATTGACTGAGATCTACTAAACAATAAAATTACTATTCTTCGATTACCATGGGGGTCCGAATGTAACCCCCCTAATTCACGTCTCTCCTATCCTCAACGTCAACGCGACGCGTCTGTAGGAACTTACGTACCGTCATTCCATCATACCCTATTTTCGTTTTCCTTCCTAGCTCACTTGAAAAAACAACGGTTGAATTGAATGTAGAAAAGGGTGTACTAAAAAGGAAAAAGTGTATTCAATTATAAAAAAGGTTGCAATAAATGGAAAATGAGTACAGCGAAAATGAAAAAAGTTGTGTTCAATGCGAAAGCGGTTTAATTCATTATGTAAAAGGTTAAATTAGATCAGGAAATATTTTATTAATTCTAATAGCAATTATTTAGGACGAATCTAATGTTCTTCTTAACTTTCACCTTCGTATGCTGCAACCACCTGTTCAAATTGTACTGTAAATTTCCTAGACACATTCTGCCGTTTGCCGTGATATCCAGGGCAAGGCAACACAGGTTGTGGATCCAGTTACGTCATTGGCGGAGGGTGAAATCTCATCTACACTTAATTCACACTTGTTTACTTTCTTCCCGAGCTTTAGCTTAATCAACCGGCGGGTTGCCTTACAGCGGAGAAGCCAAGGAAAAAGGAAGCAGCTGTGTTGGTGGGGGCGGTATGAGGAGGGACATAATACTGGTATTGACCGGAGTGGGGTTTCTTCTCTCTATCTCCGCGGGAATTCTCTTATTCTCTTCGTTCGATTGGAAGAATTGATCAAGCGGTACTTGGAAAGTACAAATGAATTTTCAATTAACAACCTCCATCCCTTTCCCTCGATTTCCCTCTCAAATCTTGTCGGTAGGTAACAAAACTTTTGAATAACTCTAGGAAGATGGTGTATTTTTTATTATTATTTGCAATAATAAACCTTTGTAGTAGATCAAGGATAAAACACAAAGTCCTCTACGCCGTAATTTGGTGGCTTATACTTCAAGATAATATTTGTAGAAAAGAAGAAACATAGGAGGGTACCAAGGGACTATGTTTTTAGAGAATGGAGTGAATGCGCTTTCCAGAAAAATATCAACATCTTGCACTTCTACTTTTTGGGGACTACTTATAATCTGAGAACAGAGAAATCGCATATTCTCTGATACTTTCATATGAACACGGAGAGAAGTAATCCAGAGACAACCATTTGTTCTGCGTACCACGAGCACGCCGCCTAAAAATTACAACTAAATTCCTCAGTACGTAGGATCCAGCCTGCCTATTATTTAGAACCACATCTAGGGTGTACAGTTACTCATGGTTGGTGGCTGTCATCATTTTACGTGCAATAAAGACTGGGGAACGTCCAGCGACAACCGTTCCTCCAGCCAACCCTGAACCTACATTTACAAATGCGACCGTATATGAACTTTGGCTGGGCCCATGTACATTGTATCCAGCCAGCATAATCCTGAGAATTTCATCCCAATTTATGAATACCAACCGTTGAGGTCATGATTGTTGTGAGGATTTTTTGATTACTCATGATGGGAGGTTATCATTATTCTACATGAAATGAGGACTGGGAAAAGTCATCAGACAGCCAGACATGTACCACGATCCAACCTGTTTAATCCTAGTGATTCCACCGAAATTGATTAATACCTTCCGAGACCTCTCGATCTTACTGTTACTCAAGATCGAAGGCTGCGATTCGTCTTACAGCAATTAAGTTCATAGATGACCATTCAGCACATTCATTGAAAATTGAATCAAAGTTGCTGATCGTTCAACTGGTTGGACATTTCGTATTTCTAAATCACAAAAAATATACATGCACTAAAAAAAACTATGATTATGTATACTGTGATGTAGCCATTGTGATCAGTAATCTCTTGAGTTGTCCCAGAATAAGTGCAGCTCTCTTTAAAGTGACACTTTTTCTCTGTTGCACCCCATTGACGTAAGTAACAGACTTCCTTCAAACATTCTGGTTAATTTACATATATAGAAAGTACTCGAAATAAACCCACTCGCATCTTCCATCCTCTGCCAATATCGCCCAGTTCCAATATCTGCTTGTTCACGCCATTCTGAACCTTATCAGCCCATCAAACACCCTGTCCCAACAGTTCGAAATGGAATTCTCGTATGTCTCTGAGTTGGCTATTAGTTCCAGGAATAGGCCTACCTTCCCCACTATTTAGCTCCCATACTCACTGAATACATACTGTACAAGCAACTTCCCTTTCGTGTGATTGATAATTTTGGATTTCCCCGCTCATGTATCCCATTCCACAAACCAGTAAATTTACTTTCTCGTAACTTCTCGAGCGAAAATTAGTGCGAAAACTGCGTTTAAAGTAAATAGACATAGGGTGGCAGAGGAGCGGACGCATCATTCCCTGCAAAGAAAATGAATGAACCAATGCAAAGTAAATTTATTCCGGAAAAAATAAAAATATTTCTAAATTATCTTGAGTGGGTTCAAGACTGAAGGGACACCTGTAAATATTGTTTTAAATGTAATTGTTAGTTAAAGCTCTCCGGCATGTGAGATACGCTTTTGTGAGTGATAATAAAACATTGCCTGCATCACGGGAATTTCTAAGACTTCTAAATACCTCATCAATGTTCAATTTGCTTGGAGCAATAAATGTTAATTTTTTGATTAGTCGTATTCATCTGTCGCTTATAACAATATATCTTAACCATCCATATCCACAAGAAAGGTCCTTCTCATTGGCTTCATATTTTTATTTTTGCACAAGTTAGATTATCATTAATATTGATCATGCTTCCTATGGACATCTTTATAATTCACGTAAATTTCAATTTACCAATGTACCTATTTGAGCTGAGAATGTTTGGTTAGGAAGTTATGACTTCGAATTGGGAATTTTTAAGATGAATGGGATTGACTTTGGGGTTGACAAGTTGAAGCTATGACTCGTCGAAATGATGGAAATACCAAAAATATATTATTATAAGCGAGAGATGTATACGACTAATTTAAGATTTTGTTTTAAATGCTCCAAGTAAATTGAACATTGATGAGCAATTTGGAAGTCATACAAATTTTGTGCAAAAACAAAACTACGAAGCCAATGAGAAGAACCTTGTTGTGGATATGGTTAATTCCTCCTTCCTGTTACTTGAAAAAGAGGACACCCTTTTTAGCTTCAGGAGTATCTTCTGGGTTTGGTAGATATATCTCCTAAGCCATGGGAAGGGGAAAACTAGTCCATTCCGTCACTTTTTAAACACGAAACCGAGGGATAAAGGCGGTAGGACCCTCCTGAACGAAAGATTACCTAGGAAAAAGTAGCAGCCATACGAAGCCAGCAACACCCGGAATTGTCATTTTTTTTAGTGTTTAGTAATCAAGTTTAACATAATCAAGAGCTTTTTGAGGTCACAGAGATCTTTATAAAGAGAGGTCCTCACTTGACATAATTTACCGGTGCCTGTAACATTTGTTGGGAAGTACCTAAGCTGATAACATTTACTACAATATACAGGGTGTCCCACGAGTTCCCCCCCCCTCCTAAAATCGTCCAAACGGGAGTAAACAAAAAAATTTTTTTTTGAATCTTCATAAGTTTTTCCAAAGATCTCAAATATCATATATGCGCACCCCGCGCAACTGGATGACATAACTTTCTTATTTTAAATGGGAACCCCAATTTTTTATTGCAGATTCGGATTCTACTCAAAATTTCATGAAAATTTGACCCCTCAATCAATTTTTTTTATTGCGCGCAACCGGTTCAGCGAGCACGCAAAGTTGCGCAACCCCAAAATTGTCAAATAGTGGATGATGGTGAACTCTAAAGTGTGGCACATGAATTTTCATTGTTTTTTAACGCTGATTCACGTGGTGCTATCCGTTTCTTGATTCGGCTCAATTTTTGTGGAATAATGACCTAAATTTGGTTATTTTTCGTGAAAAAATCATCTTTTTTCGCGCGTGTGTTGGCACATGAAATTTCATAGGTAATTATCCATTTCCTTTCCGTCCTCCTTTCTCAACCGGACCTCGAAAACTAATCCTCGTAAAAATCTGAAAACAGCTTACAACCTGCCTAAGATTTAAAAAAAAACAGGATAAGCATTGTTGGGAATCAAGTAGCCCACGTAATCAGCTGATAACATTTACTACAATATATGTATTCTCCCTCCCATACTAAACGCAACTCCGTTCAGTGTCGTTGGTACGGCAGCTGCGTCACACAAAATTCAGGAAACGATTTCTTCTTTCAGATTTCCAGACTAGAAATCTCAAGTCGTGTACGCGTTTACGAATGTATGTGTGCATGTAATTCATATACACCATAGAAAAATTCTTATTCATCATTCGAATTTTTGCGCTGAAGCGAAAGTTTTTGCAATAAAAGTAGTCACTGCTTTCTCCACAACCGAAGGCAGAAGAATCAAAAGCTCCATTAATCCATAAGAAATTCGGCGTTCAATTAGCATTACCTACTGTGTTCCAGCACTACATTGAATCCTTTGAGAAACTTTGTACAGTTAAGTATTAATGTTGGGTAGACACCTATTGTAGGAGAAAATTCACTCTACTCTCGATTCGAGAACTGATGCCGGATTGCACTACTAACCTGCCACCATCTAAACCCTGATGATGGGTGAAGTGGGAAATTGGTACTTAGAATAGGTATTAGAATGATTTTTTTTTCGGGCCCATAACTTATATTTGAAATTTTGAGTGTTAACGCAAGTAATGAATACACAGTTGAAGTATCTAACATTCGATAATAATCTAACTTATTTATAAAGTGCATTTACGAATCGAGAAGCCTAACGAGGTGAATTAGTCAATCGGGTGAACTCCGAAGTTGTTCTCGTGGAGAGCTAAGAGCTATCTGTATTTCTCTCTTCGCACTATGAGTTTCGCAGCCTTGCAGTTAGAGCTCTTCCCATTCTGTGATTCTATACCAGGCTCGCTTCACGGTTTACATCATGTACCACAATGAAGCTACGAAGTCTATAATTTATTAGTTGCGATTTATCATCATGAATTCCGTACTGAATGAGTTGCGTTTCCCTTTCACCAGGTGATTAAGTTTAATCTATCGCTGCCATAAGGGCAATTTTATGATTTGGAAACTGTTAGGAAAATTTGAAAAGATACAGGTAGGTACCAACGTAAACGAATAGAATTAAAAATCTTAACTTGCATCACAACCTATGAAAGTAAATAAAATGGGTGCTTTTTCTAGAGAGTTGGAAGTGAAGGTCTGCTGAGATGAGGGGACACTCTCTTGGGATTGTAACAATTAAATTATTAGGGCCCTTGTCGTTCTCAATACGTGCAGACATATGAAAACTGAGAATGGTATTCTTTTTACAAGAATTCTACGTTTACGCTTACGTAAAACCATAATTGATCAGGAAACCGTGGAACTAACAAAAGTAAATACTCACCTCTCTTCACTAACCCGCTCGCTCTACTAGAGAATTTAACTGTTAAAGTTGTAATTGAGCTAAGAATCATGTTTTTGCGAATGCGCAATAGCTGTTATTGATGCCACAATGGTAAACCACATGAAAGAATGTCTAACTATCGACCTGCAGACTACATCTCAAGTCGTTTGTTTCGTAATAAGGAACAGTTGCGCCAAAACATTAACCAAAATCGGAAAATCGGACTGTAGTTTGTAGTTTTGCGTGTTACAAGGAATTTGGGACGCACAGACAGACTGCCCCTAAGCCAAAGGTGTTGTTCTGGAACCTCCAAAACATGGAATGAGAGTAAAAAGGTTGATTTCAGTTTCCGATTATTATCATCACTATGATTTCGCATGCCATGCCAATACATAAATCAAAA
Source organism: Creontiades dilutus (assembly GCA_031894815.1). NCBI lineage: Eukaryota > Metazoa > Arthropoda > Insecta > Hemiptera > Miridae > Creontiades > Creontiades dilutus. The sequence continues at coordinate 99,302 of JAVIWC010001303.1, read as the reverse complement.
AGCCACATTTTATCAATGGTCTTCTCAAAACAATGGTTGACGCCCTTGAAGTTGTCTGAAAACATTTAACAAGTTTCATTGAAACTTATATTAACTGTCAAGAAATTTTTTCCGAACTTCTGACAAATAGCAGAATATCAAAAAGCACGATACGGAATACTATTCTGGACGAGACACACCAATATGGAAACCAGTTTTAAACCGAAGAAGGAAGTACAGAGGATCATTCCGGTTGTTCTACGGGTCTCCTTACACTCCCCTTACACTGATCATTTATGAGTCCTGACACCTGATTTTCAAACGTCTTGATACGTCTACTTGATACGTCTACTCACTTCAAGATGTCGCATTCTCATGATGAGAGATATGGTTATACCCTGCTCCGAGTACTCCAGCACCGTCTTGAGTTCTCTAAGAGGGGTACTGAATTTCAATCTGTCATATTGTGCAATCATTGGATCCTACACTTTTCAGGATCGAATAGACCCCCGATATACATACACATCACGTTTCAAGAAACATTTAAAGTCTCTATCCATCGATAGTGTATTTCATATTGCTGACTTTCTTTTATGTAAATAACATAAATTACAAACTTTGGACGTTTGCCCAACTCTACTTAGCATGAGTGCACACCTCATGACAATAAAGTGCAACATATTATGTAAACAATGCATTCATCACTCTTCAACAAAACTCATATTCACCTCAGTGGTAGATGCTAATTGAATTCGATAGTAGAAACGCTTGGGAAACATGAACAGGAGCACAGACCCACAGGATGCAATCATTCCAGTGATTACACCACGTTGTTTGACGCATCTGAGTGATGGTTCGTGCTGCAATATTACAACTTGAGAAATAAGGCATTCCGACTCTTTCTCTTTTACCTTCCCTTTTTAATATTTTCGACTGAATAAAGTCGGTGTACACATTCCAACAATGTGTAAGGTTTAGGATATCTAACTTCAGAAATTGGGTAGGAATTCCGATTTAAAAAATCAGACACACCTCTTGAAGCCGTAACGTCCTCACTCTTTTTAACACGTTTAATGAAGCAACTAAACAATGTTTTTGAAAAAGATATTGGTAGACTGGTTCTTGAGGTTGCTAAATCCACTTTTGAAGTAACAAAAAATGTTCACCTAGTGTTTTCCAGCTGTATTTGATTCTGTGTTTCCTATTTCTTCACACTTTATAGATCCGGTATATCTGGAACTTGGAAACGACTCTTGGTATTTGTAGACCAATGTGAGATCGCTGCTTAATGATTTATCATTGTTGCATTTCATCTAAATAATTTACAAGAAAGGTTCAATTTTGGATCTTCTTGTGGTTATTTTCAATGTTCTCATCCACTTCGGGTATTGAATATAAAATTCATGATAAAATACTGACAGAAACATCGACAATCGACATGGATATAGCTGTTCATCGAGGAATCGATAGTAAATGTTAATTTTTGTTGTCTGTCGCTCATGAAATCTTTCTACCTTAACAGGTTCAGTGCGGCAATTAATTTTCATTAGACGAGAGGAACTGCGGGACGAGAGGAACTGACCCCGTGCTCAGAGATTCACCAAGTGCGATGCCAGTCATCTTGACCTAGTATTCCTGGACCAGGTTTTTCGTGTTTATTTCCCAGAAAATCTATTATTTCTGGGAATTCTAGTTATTTCCCCAGAGTTTATACCAGCACTATGTACAGCAGCCGCATGACATGGATCAATGAACTGTTCACCATTTTCCAGAGCCATCTAAAGTATACAGAGTGGCCACAATTTAATGGACCAGGCATTTATCTCCATAATTTCCGAGCCTAAAAAAAATTTTAAATGATAACTTCACTAATTTATAACAAGGAATTCAAATATCACAATTTCGCGCGTTGTGCACGCGCGCAAATGCGCGATTTGCGTATCAACATGGTTAATTCAAATAAGAACCCCCATTATTCATTGCAGATTTAGATTCTGCTCAAGATTTCATGAAAATTTGACCCCTCAACCAATTTTTTTTATTGCGCGTAACCGGTTCAGCGAGCACACAAAGTTGCGCAACCCCGAATTCGTCAAATAGTTGATGATGGTGATCTGTAAAGTGTGGCATATGAATTTTCATTGTTTTTTAACGCTGATTCACGTGTTGACTCAATTTTTGCGGAATAATGACCAAAGTTTGTTTATTTCGGGTCTGTTTTTTTTATTGTAGGCGCCTGTTTTCAGATTGTTACGGTGGATTAATTTTCAAAGTCTGGTTGAAAAACGTAAAAATAGGAGATTGAATTCTTCAGTGATCAAGTATGAGAGTTTAAATTATGATTTTCCACGTGTAATAAACGTCTCACGCCCAATAAATGTCGACTAACCATCTGAAGGCTTTGATGTCTGCCGGAATATTTTCCGTGGCAATTCTGTATGGTGGATCGTGCAACGATGCTATCTGCCACAGCCACCTTGGTTTTTAAATGGTTAATTTGTTTTGGATGTTTGGATGATAAACGGAAGTGTTATTAAACCTAGACAAAACGTGAAATGGAAATTGAAGAGGTAACTATCTCACATTCAAAACACTCGACCGACGATTTGCTTATTTTGTCCTTGCTTATTATTTTGAACATTTCTTTATTTTGGAAATCTTGAGACAAACACAAAACACTGACAGATTTATTTATCTCTCAAGTGCACCTAACGAAGGCCGAAACAATGGGGTATGATCTTTCAATTGGAATTAAATCAATAAACCCTGTGAAATCAGCATCCCCTTTTGGGTTCCCCATTTCATTAACTTAAACTACTTAATCTCAATTATTTCGGTGAATGTTGATCCAAAAGTCAAAATCTATAAACTGATTTCAATTATTTTTATTAGTTGTGTGCAGAAGTGAATGTTTCTATTCTGATAGCTATAGAATACTATTTGGGTCCGTAAAGTTCTCATTTCTTATTTTCTTATTTTCCATCTCAAAAAAGATGGGAGTTGGTGGAAATTAACGATCGTTCATACGCTACCATGCAATGGATTGCCAAATTTGAGTAATTGACATGAATCATCTATCATCTTCAACTTCGACTATCAGTCATGACGCTAATACTCGAGTTTAAGGTGGTCCTACGGGTACAAGGATTCGATAATGGTGTGTATAAGTGTAGTAGACAATTCAAGTTTTTTCGGCGGAATCTCTATCGGAAGCGTTAAATACTCGTTTTTACCCAGTTTAAAATAGTTTTAATCGTCTACAGATAACCAGAGGTGGTCCGAGAATGTTCTACGTTTGAATTTTCGGTGTTTGAAAGTAAACTTCAAATCTTAGTGCCCAATCTTCGGATTGTTGGTTTCCAAAGGGCCGAATGGTTTACTTTTTCTAACCATTGTCTTCAAATAACAAATCCTATGTGCACATTTTTAACTGTCGACAGTTGACAGCCATTCGAATGCCAATTTGTATGCAAAAAATTTACGAATATTCCCTCTCAAGTCATGCGGAACGACTAGTACCTTTTTGGTATTGTGCTGAAATACATTGGAGTTAAAGTATGCATTACTCTCGTTCCTGTACGTAATCGCAAATGATTTTAGGGAGAATGGGGAACGATTATGCTGGGTGCGCCACTTAATATTTATGAGTTTCTCCTTCCAATCCTCTTTTCTTTCATGAAATTCAAAATTTCCGAGGTATGTTGCTCAACTGGCTACAATTTGGGTCGAAAAAAAAATAAACACGAAAATCGGTTAAGGCATAGCCTGACCAGCGCCAACATAATTTGGAATGGAGTGGAATGGATTCTTCTGCCGTTATTTTTTCTTTTCCTTGGGTCCCACACACCCTGGATCGATTCCAACAGGCGACCGTCTATTGAAGAAGCCTTGCTCCAGAGAGACGTCCTAAATATGGACTACCGAACATTGGAACGGATTACCGATTTCCGACGCACGAAAAAGCCTCCCCTATTTAATGCCCGCAAATTGAGTGACTTCCGAGTTACGAAATCAATTGCCCCTAATTTCTCTGATGTTGACGAAACTATGCTGGTAGCACTTTCACTGATAGCTCTACAGGCTATAACCCTAATAATCGGTCATTATCAACTGACAATGAAGGCAGGTTGCCATCGATTCACTTTCTACCCAAGCTTCCGTCAACTCAACCACCAGCCTATAAGCGATGAATGAGTTATTCCAGTGGATATGAGTCATCCTTCCTCGCATAATGGGATGGGATGAATAGAAAAACTTGTATCAACAAGTTCATGATCCTCCTCATGTTCTACGTTCCCATAACTCACTGACCTAATGTAGTACATCGTTTGTTTCTTAGGTACAATTTGGAAAGTAGGAAATTGAATGCTTAAAAACGTCCTTCCTACAGTGGGAAACATGAAAAATATTAATTAGACATCAAAACTGTTCTTGGAAAAAACGCAAAATACAATAATGGCTCATTTTATTAAATTCACTTCAAGTCCTGATCGCATGAGCTTGTTTATGAGCATTTTTCAAGACTGAATTTTCAGCCTTAGTTGTGAAGTAAAATTTCTTATGAGAGAATATCACTAAATCATCGTCCAATATTTACCTATGTTAAATTGTGTTGAAATCAGAGCAATTTGAAGACGAAAATAACGTTAATTAAAATTTTTGTTTTGGTTGACCTCAAAAGTTACAGCCCATTAAAGCTCCAACGACGTTTTTCGCTTAGGCACTTGAATTCTTAAAAAATTTCGTAAATTCTGAAAATTCCATAGAACTATAAATTGATGCTCGTCGTATATACCTTGGAGAATATTTTTAAGACACGAAGCGAAGCTGCTGGTGAATCAGTTGCAGTAGGATAATCAAGTTGATAACATAGGTTCTGGCCTAGAGGTGAGGGGTTTTATTCGCACATAACAATACATAATACGACACGATACTGTACCATCTCCTGTAACTCCCTAAGTTGGGAACTTACAAAGTTATTGAACATTATTTCACTAAAGTGAAACTTTATTTACTAATTAATCAAATTAAATTACTGAATAATACATTTTATCTTCTTTTATTTTAGATTTTACCCCTTTCATGTGATTTGTTGCTTTCGAATTTAGTTCCAATCGATTCAGATACCTCAAAAAAAATAATAATAATAAAATTTAAAAAAATAAAAACATAGAAATAGGTGGATTTACCGCCGATAATTTACCGATTGTGAGGCTTACGGCGTTCGAATGTATTTTTTATTTTATTTGGATTTAGGGATTCAACGTGTATTGAAACGGAGAGAATAAATTATGAGAGGGGATCAAATTTTGGTTTCCTGGTCGAATACCAACGTTAATTTAAACCAAAAGTTTATTGGCATGAAATCCGTATTTTCATACCTACTTCTTATCCTAAAATATTCTCACATTTTGAACAAATCTGTTTCTTTGAGTCAGTGAGTTTTCCAGAATGAAGATTTTTGTTCAACCTTTATCATTTCCTTTTCACTTTCGGCTGGGAACTTCCATCCAAGCTTGCATTCAAAGTTTCGTGCCAACGTACCAATTATTCTTCAACAGCTTCAAGTACGTCATAGCACGTCAGGATCCTGATTAAATTGGGAATGCTTCTTCTCTCGTTTGCCGACTGTAATGATATCCTAGATTTCCTACAGGAGTTTAATTACCAGTCAGTTGGATTGATCATAACTTATAAATACACTTCTATTGCAAACACGATTCCAAAGAAGGGGAAGTCCGTAGTTTTCCTAAAACTGGGAACAATTTTTACACCGTTCATTTGCATTGACCGATCCTTATCGAGTGAACCTATACGTAAGGTAACGTTGCACAGTGCTCTCAATTTACGTCTTTTGTTTTCGAAATTGTTTACATAATTCTGTCATCTCTATTCATTTTATGTTTTATATTTCTTCATATTTCACATTTCTATCCATACAAAAGGAAGTGGATTCCTACTCTGCGGGAAGAAAATGACGACCCAAAGTGAAAACTGCTCTGACCGCATGATAAGCAAACTTCGCACATATAAATTGAATGTAATCATAAAACCTCTGCCAAGTTGGACGAGACATAGCTTTCTCGTACTCCTACCATGAATGCATAGATCATTGAAATGTTTTAGCCCTCACACTGCAAGGTGAATCAGAATCCCATGCTCCACAAGGTGGGGTGCTCCGACACCCCAGGCATTCAACAGCAGATTTCAATTGATTAAAACCTAATCATCGCTTAAATTCTATTCTTCTTCATTCGATGACACTCAATCAATGCTCGTATGTATATTTCGCACCAAAATTTCAATCAATCCAACATTTCTCTGGATTTTTTTTTTTTTTTTTTTTTTTTTTTCCAGAAATAAGGTAACAATGTAGTGAACAAAACCTTTAACGAAAAATATACCTTTTAAAGTAGGTTCATTATTTGCTTATACCCTTATGCTTTATACTTCGCTAAATATCACGAAAACGAAACATTGTGGAATGAGTAGAAAAATTACAAATTCCAATGGTGCTAAAGCTAACTTCGAACTTTGACAGAAGAAAACTAATTCAATTTGACAAAAGAAAACGTTGGCAAACTTTGACTGTCAAAACAATTTTAGCAAAAATTCACAACTTTCTTTTACACTCGACAAATTGGTTCATTGCACTCAGAACCACAGCTGGTCGTACTCTTACCCTTCTTTCGGTATCAAAACTTGAACCTCTTGTATTTTTTGACTTTAGGTAGGCATTTAGGAAGGAATGAAATCTATAAAAAATACTGTTTATTATACCAAATTAACAGAAATAACACCAGAATTCCATTAAAAAAGTATATTTTGTTCATATAAAAAAGTTTCGATACTAACGAGGTGGGGTGCTGGCGGTCCCCACCTAGGATTTTTTTTGGAGAATGCTTTGGAATGAATAGGTTACTGATCTCTCCGAGAGACGAGAGCCCATCAGCGGTTAGAGGACAACTGAAGAGGAGGCTACTATTGATCCGGGGGTCATGAAACTTATAGGGGACCATCTACACATCAAACCGAACAATCCCTGAAAATTTCATCGAAATTGGTCAAGAACTCCCGGAGTTATGCGCGTAACAAAAATTTCACGTTTGCGCATGCGCAGAGGCTACTATTGATCCGGGGGTCATGAAACCTATAGGGGACCATCTACACCTCAACCCCCAAAATCCCTGAAAATTTCATCAAAATCGGACTATAACTTCGTGTAGTTTTGCCCGTAACAAGGATTTGCTGACAGACAGACAGACAGACACGGAACCAAATTGTTCAGAAAGGTCTAAAACGCAAAATGCGAGTGGAATTTTTGATTTTGGAGACAAAAAAATTTTCACATTCCGAAAGTGAAAACAATGCTTCCGCTACCTTGGTAGACTCGGAAGCAACAAACACAATTTGTATGTTTAAAATGAAATTTCCCACAAAAACCCTGAAGAAGCATAAGGCACATAGCGATTTCAAATAAATTATTGTTTTTTTAAATTCATCAAGTTTTTCTCGCATTTTATCGATCCAGAAGTGTTTGATTTGAACGCTTTGTGTGGTCAGAAAGTGTTTGCTATTAACGTACGGAAACAAAAAAAAGTAGACTCTGCAGTTATTTCTGCTCAAAGCATGTTTAGGACTTAATAAAACGTTTTCACGATTGTCATTGATTGTTGGAGGAACATTGGAAATTTGAGCATATATGATAGCTAGTCGTCCTTTCTTTGTCGACTACTTCTACAGGGTGTAACAAATCTGGTGGTCCAAAATCGAGGAATCGATTTTACAGGATATTTACTAAAAAAAAAAATATATGCTTCGGAGACTTTTCTTTTTAAAGGCTTCATCTCCGACTTTTTTAACTTTTGAAATTTTCTGTGTTGCCTCCTTAATTTTACTAAGATGGCCATAGCTCCCTTAAAGTGCACACTATAATCAATTTTGCGGACACCATCGGAAAGAGCGTTGAATTTCCTACTTCTTTAGAGTAAAATAAGCTGGGCTTGGCTTCGTAAGTGATGGATTTTACCGAGGATCAAATTTAGAGAATTTATGGGAAAACGACTTTTGAGGAATAGGCTTCCTAACTCTCACTACCCAGCAAAAACTTCCCATGAACACAGTTTTTCTACTATACAAGAAAATTTCACATGGAATTTTCCGAAAAAAATTTAATCGTTTGACGGCAAAACTTGAGTTCATACTAAAGAACAAACAAAAAAACACTAAAAAATACTAAATGTTAATAAAAGAACATTTTTTACGCAAAATCGACTTGCAACAAAAAAAATTGTTTTTTTCTAAACTGAATGGTGCCTTGTGCCTGAATGAAGCCTTCAAAATGGTATCTGAAACCTCTGAAGCTCTAAAGCAAGAACGGGATCTGAGGCAAACTTTGCAAAATGCCATACAGCTTGACAAAAATAAAATAAATGATCTGTAAGCTGAAGTTAATAAGCTTCGTACATTGGCTAAGGCGAATCTGTTTATTTGATGAAAAAGGTGTTTTAAAAAATGTCAAAAGCAACGTTGAAAATTAATTTTGCTTTGAGCAGATAGGAAATAGAACGCTCTTTCCAAGGGTCCTCAAAATTGATATTAGAGAGAAGTTTTAAGAGAATTGTGGTCACCTTAGTGACGTAAGGTCGGAAACAAGAAACAATATTAGAAGTGAAATAACCTTGAATCAAAGCCTCTGAAAAAAACAAATCCCAAAATATTTTCTGCTTTCCGAAGAAAAGGATCGACCCCTGGATTTTTTGTACTCCAGGAAGAAGGCAAAAAGGAAGAAGATATACTACACCCTCAACTTGGCAGAAGATTTTTTTTTGGTCCAAACCTTTTTTGAAAAAATATTTTATAAACGAAGTTCCAAAATCAAGTTTTTGATAAATTTTGGTTTGAATATTCCAACGTACGGGTGAATGTCAAGGGAGTTTTTGACACTCACTAGAATTTTGCTTTTTCAAACAAACAGGGAGCACGTGTAGTTACAAAGAAAACCGAGATAGTAATCTCAAGAAAAGTCATTTAGCTATTATTCCGTTTGCACTGTAAATACCGTTGTTGAAATATGAAATAGTGACCTACTTATTATTAGTACGAGGCATTCTCTGTGGCCGAGTGATTCAAGGTGCTCACCCAAAGCCATTCGTTTGAGCTGACCCCAGTTTCAATTTCCGGGCTAGTAAAGAAATTTATCACGTCCGCAGTCGATGAACGTGATTAATGTTTGGGATATTAACAATTGATACGTATCACTTGAAACTATTTATAGTTGACGGTGAAGACTTGGTTTTTGTTAAACTTATCAAGTTGAAGTTCGGGAGGAATTGTTGTCATAATAGTGTTGTCATTTGTAAGCCATGATATAAATCCTTAGCCATTGATTTTTTACATGGTTAGATCATGTAAATTCCACTTTAAATTATCGAAGTTTTCGTTTAGAAATCAAGGCGCGTATAAAAACTGTGAATGAGAAAAATATCACGTTTGAAACAACATTTACGGTCTTTTTGAATAAAGACCAATTTACGAATTTTCGTTAAATTATAGTTTTTAAAATTAATATCAATATTGATTAAAAAAAATACCTTTTTCCTAAGTTTCCATGCATAGCATATTTAATCTTAGGAAGTTTAGTCCAAATTCGCATAAAACAGTAGACGTATCAGATGATGTAAGAAGTTGGGATTTATTGCCCTTACCTAGGCAACGCCGTGAGAATCAGCTGATATATAATGCATCACGTCTCTTTTAACAAAATTTATTGGTGACCAAATATTTGTTTGTACTGGCAAATACAGGCGGAATTCAAACGAGCCACAAATGATCAGGTAAAGCTAGTGGTACGTGACTACAGGTTACTCTTCTAGTCGGTATCAATAGACAATGTAGATATGATTTATAATCCAACGAATTCCTGGAAAACGAGGAAATATTACGTTCTCATCTGCAAATCGTCAATGTAATAGTAAATGTTTAGTTTTTCGCGGTATTTCAACCTGTTGTCTCGTAATCACATGGTCTGCAAATTAGTTTCCCTGGCAATACCGCGTTGTACCTTCATTATTCGCAAAAAAATTTTTTTTTTCCTTTTTTTAGGTACAAGTGCGTGGAGGCTGACCCACATAACAGACGAACTAGTGGGGCCAGGCGGCTTGCGAGCTCCAGTAGCGTCTCCCACCTCAACTGTAAAACATCACGGAGTCTGCAGGAGGTGAGTTCATATTCATCAAGTCGTTTTCATAACACGTTCATCCTCAGTCGGATTTCACCCCCGTTCCCGGGTATCCGCCGAGTTTGGCTCGCGGTCGCATGTGAGGAGTACCGTGCGGTGAGAAGTCGCGGTGATAGACAGCATGGAATGTCAAATTGAAAATTTCGTCACCCCTTCTAGCTCTACCGTTCAGGACGGATCGCAAAAATGTAAGTCACGTCGTCAGTTTGTTAAGATTCCATGTTCGAGGGTTAAAGCACCAACCATCCGTGCAGCAATACGGACAAATGCCAGATTCCAACAAAGTTTGTTCAAGACAATGTCAAAAGAACTTTGTTTAAATTTATGACTTCATGACACGTACCCTACGTGGTTCGTTTTTGCCCAATAAAATAGTTGAAGAGTTCAGGTTCATCATAAATACACAAAAGTCCAACTTTTGTAATTGGTTTGTTCTCTTTGACATGGATATGTTTATTGCTGAGGGTCATCCGTCACGTATTGTGCTGAAAAACAAGAAGTAAATCAATACCCTTCGACAAACAAAATGGCAAGTGGTGCGTTTTCTTCCAATCAGTGCGTTGGTATGTTCTAAACACACGGCACGATTCTTCCCATCGCGAGCGGTGACAATCTTTTGAGCTTCGTTCAGGCATTTACTGGTATTCTTCACTTACCAGCTGTAACTTAGGATTTCATACTGGGCTTGAATTTCATTACGACGGCGGTTTTACTATTGGCTCCCTTGACGAACAGTTTCAGTTTCAAATTTGATAAGGCATACAAATTTAAACTTTTGGATTCCAAGGTAATCGTTTCGTCTTTCTGTGAATTACTGGAAAGAACTCCTGAATCCATTTTGCAAGATTTCAAAAACAAGTTCCCGGTTTTATTAAGTCAGAAACTAGGCACTTCTGATGAGATGGAATTAAATATTTTTCTCTGTTCTCATAATTGTGAACTTGCCCTGCGAACCCTAACAACGAAACTGCGATATAATACCTACAGGCTCGAACAAAATATCAGTATTGTCAGAAAACCGGAAAAAATGAGCCACACAATCGATGATACTCCATACGCCACGACTTTTACTGGAAAATATGTAGAACTATCGTTTTCACCACTACAGATGAGCAAACCAAAAGCCCTACACAAATTATCCCTCGTGACTTATACTGTTTTCTTCCGGTTTCCGCCGAATTCCCAATGATTGAACAGTTTATGCTGTTGCGAATGTGGAAACTTTTTCTAAAGATTCATTATCAGATTTAAAAACTACACTTCAACCTTAATATGTGAATTCTACTTTGTTACCATACGTTTTTCTCTCTTTACTTAATGTAGCAGTTTACCTTAAGTCAAAAAGAAAAAGTTATTTTACTATCACGTCCAGAAAAAAATGGCAAATTGGTACATATTTTTTCAATTGATGCGTTGCTAGGATATACACATATGCATTTCATAAATTTTTTCCGTTGTAGCGGTGAATTTCGAATTTCGAACAGGCAATTAGTCATAATTTTTTCTTCCTTTCGAGTGGAGAAAGCCAAATATTAAATATTCTTATTACCAAAATACAAAGTTGGATACCAATCTTAGTTAGGGCTTGTTGACATTTAACAATCTATATTTGGTACTCCACGCTTAGGGTTTCCATAACACTTAATATCCCTATGTATGTGGAACGCTCACCGTTGGCCAATAGCTATCAATGGCGATGCCAAGGCGAATCTGTGGAATCTGTGTTATTAACTTTGAGGACAAACGAATCGGTCTCACGAGTTCATATTGAAAACGTGGCAGTCTTTCAAATTATCCGATCAATGCGGAGGTGTGAGTCTTAAAGGGGAGAGGTAAGTACTTTTTTTCAAGACAAAAAAGGCAAATAAAAAAAGATCGTAACTTTTAATGGGAGAAGAGATTTATGTTAAGACTCTTTGCTCGGCAGATTTTTTAAAACTAAAAAAAGAGGCGTTTTTTCTTAAAGTGCCCGCAAGAACACGGCAGTCAAAGATGGACTGCTGCCGAGATTATTCCTCCTGTGAGTAAGTGATATTTGGAAGAAATTTTCATCTTTTTTCCCATCTAGGAATACGTCATTTTCTGACTCTTCGGTTGGCGCTAAAACTATTCGTTGAACAAACAATTCGCTGGCTGGGTGGTAAAAGTGGTTTTGGTCTCTCTGGATATTATGAAATAATTTCAACGCTGGGAATTGAAGAAAAAAACGACTTGAACCGAAAAATGGCGAAACTTTACAAAATTAATTTTTACTTGAATGAACCAGTGAATCATTAATTATCAAATTACATTTAAGTAGATTTACGTTATAACAACTGTCATTCTATTATCGTTACTCTTGTAGAATGTGGTTGTAGAAATTCCTCAGCTTGTGAGTAAACCCAGTCAAATAGCAGCTGAGAAATAATCTATAGAGATTTTGTTGGTTTTTTTCATTGCTAGCACCCCGCCGAATCAGTTTTAAAGAGTTATTCACCTCGAAATTATAACTAGGTATTGAATTTACAATGAATTTGAAGTTTTATTATAGTGATCATGTCCAATTCATAACAATAATTATTCAAGTAAAAACATTCAACCTACAATTTTCACCAAAAATGGGGGAAATCAATAGTTAAGTATTTTTTTTTTGTTTTTTTGTTTTTTTAATGTTTGGTACTATTTTTAATTAGCAAACGTAATACTGAGCTCACAAAACATGAAATTATTTAATTTATCCTGATTTCCAGTTCACGATTTGTATTTATCCGTCAGTCCGTACTGGTAGACTTCAACAGGCCCTCCTGAACACCATTTTCAAGTGGATTTAATCACTGTTACGACCAACCTCACGATATACACACACCTGTTATGTACCCGTAAAAAGTACATAACCAAAGACGTGCTTAATTTCTTGAGTTAAGCACATTTTGTGGAGCAAAATGAATTATTTCAACAGATACAATTGTTCTCTTGTATTATATTTTTTTTTCCGGTGGCAGGTGAGGAAATCTTTGAGATCCTTAGGTGGAAATCGGATCTCCTAAGATACCCAAAAGGGACCGCACTTTGGGTTATGTGGGATTCAAACCCACTAAAACCTCACCTTCCATTTCCTACGACGGAACTCAGCCTGGAACTGTTTGACACATTACTTCAGGCATTACTTGTATTACATACAAACACATTACTTGTATTAGCTTAGATACACTCCTCATTATATCATCAACAAATATTCACGAGGATAGTTAGTTTTCAGAATGCGTAATTACGCACTGCCTTCCGTTAAAAGCGATGTGATCAGCTGGGTTTGTGTCAGTTTGGTTTTACTCTAAAACATGCAAATAATACAACAATGTTGACGATATTTGTTTCATACATAACGATCTTTGTGAAACCAAACTTGATGAAGGTGAAGCAATAGTTCTGAAATTTCACTGTATCTGATCAAAGATGATTCTATGTTTATAGAATTTGGAACTGAATAACACTGACTATGAAACTTGAATCTAATCTACATGAGCCAATTCAACTGATTTTGAGTTGCATCTGTTGATGCTGCTGAGCACAACGAAGCTGTGGAAGTACCATTTTGCGTATATTGAGGGCATCTATACTTCAATCTTTGATTTTTGACTCAAGTATCATTCAATTTGGTCCAGTAGTTTCGGTGAAAAGCTTCGGACGGCGGGAGGATGATTTTATTTATTCTGTTTTTAGAATACTATCGACCTTAAAACGTAATCTTAAGGGGGTAACTTTTTTCTTAGTAATTTATCAAGGTTGAATTGAAAATAATAAACCTATATCAGAAAGGCTAACTAACAATGATGATACTGATGATGATGATGATAGTGATGCAAACATACATTGTATGGATATTCAATCGTTAGCAGATACATAATATTATTGGTAGAGTGGATTGTATACGAATGACGGATTTTACATAAAACGTGTATAGTAAACTTTTACGATGTCATCATTGCAGGTTGGGGCTTTTTCTCCAACTGTCTTGCCATTAAACCACAATGTCTCTCGAATCCTGAAGTAAAGTAGCTATAGTCTACAAGCTCTTGCCTATATTCCTCCAAATAACCATATTCTCGTTTGGAGAAATCTACCGCTTGTACAGAGATTCGAACTATAGGCCTTAGTTGCTGACCCAATATTAGCCACAATACGTTTACCCACCTAGACATCAGTGAATTTAAGTCTGTTGTTCTTCTTGGCATAGACTACAACCTTCAGGATTTAGACCAAAGAGACGGAGTTTGGACCCATTCCAATGATAACTGGAGTATCTCTAATTTGCTTTTCAAATCCCGCGAATATGACGCCAAACCAGGCCTTCGACCCGAAGGGACCAAAGTGTTAGAACTAATTGTTCTCTTTGAGGCAATCAACATGGTTGATCGGAACCTTGGTCTGCTTAGTTTCAACTATACATTCCTGAAGTGGCGATGGCAACGTGTTCTTCAGTTAAAACCTCGAAAAAGTTAATTTCAAGGAAGAACGATGTTGGTCGCTCTGCTGTGCATCGTAGTGAAGCAAGTTGGCTCTTTGTCTTGTCATCAGTTAACTGGAAGTCAATAATTAGCTGAGAGTTCATACTTTTCAGGTACATCTGATGACCTTGATTACCGCAAACATAGTCCGACTTATATATCTGCCTCAAAAAGACGATGCCATCAGTACAGTTAATAATAATTGTTAAAATTATTTTCGTGCTATCAATCTTTATGGCAGAAGGAAGGTCGTTCGCGGGAATGAGAAAGACATCCGATTAAACCAAGCAAAGGAAGTTATACTTATAGGAAAAAGGAAGGTGAGATATTAGCTGGTTTGACCTACGAAACCTGAAGTACAATACAGGGTGTCCCAGTAACTACGCTCCCACCTCTTATTTTCTCTAATTGTGGACGAAAAAAAAATCGGACCAACGCTATTCTTCATAATATTTTGCGTAGAGTTAAAAAATGACAAAATTGCGCAGCACGCAACCGCGCAACCATGCGCAATCAAGATCAACTTTGTTTTTTCAAATGTAAACCCCCATTTTTTATGAAATTTCGCAAAGAATTTTCAGTCTTCCAAAAACATCTTTAAAATAATTGATAATAAATTGATGAGTTGTTCCGAACATTGATGATAACTCACAAAATATCAGCTAAAGGGAGCAATATTACCTACGCTTCATCTGTTGTACATCGCAAGGTGAAAAAATGTTTGAAACAATCAAGCGATAAATTGTTCAAATTAAGCTCCTCCTGCAGTAACGCACGCCCCTGCTCTAAATAGAAATTTTGTCCTTTTCGTCGTTCTCATCGCAAATTATCAACACATTGATTTATGCACCGTGAACGAGATAACGCTCCAACTGGATACGGTAGTTTCGCATTATGTAAACAGCAATGTCTAGCTGCGCAAAGGAGAAATAATTCGTGAAGGGAACAATACTCGGAAAAGATTCCATGGAAAATCTATGATTTCCTCCTAATAAAATGACTTTTTTGGTTGTAAATGCAGTAAAATGAAATCAAATTAAGAAAAGGATATCAACACGCGATTCAGCGTTGAAAAATAGTGCTTAGTCATGTGCCACACTTGATGACTACCATCATCTCAATTTTGACGCATGTTATCTTTGAGGGCTCGCTGAGCGGGTTGCGCGATGTCAAAAAAATCGATTGAGGATCCAAATGTTCATGAAATTTTCCGTAGAATTCGAATCTGCAATAAAAAATGGGGGTTGAAAAAACAAAGTTGATCTTAGTTGCGCATGGTTGCGCGGTTGCGTGATGCGCAATTTTGTCATTTTTGAACTCTACGCAAAATATTATGAAGAATAGCGTTGGTCCGATTTTTTTTCGTCCACAATTAGAGAAAATAAGAGGGGGGAGCGTGGTTACTGGGACACCCTGTATAATTAATTTCAGGAGTTTTGATTTTTTTCTAATTCATTGGGTGGTGGTCCGATCTTTAGTGTTTTTACACTTCTCCTCTTAAAAACGTATCGCATTGTTGTTATGGTTCTTTTTTTGTGTTCCGCTTCTTTATCCATTGGAGAAAGTAGGAATAGTACTATAGAGAATTTCGGTGTACACTGATATGAGAAGATAAAAAACTCGATTGAAATCGCTTCATTTCTATATCCCCTGCTCCTCCGGTCCATATTCATCCAGAGCGACTTTGCTGATTGGAATGATTTTTTACTGATGGCATCCTAAGGAATTGTGGGTGAGCAAGTTTTTAGCGAGATGTGAAACATGTGTTTATTATTTTCCGAATGATGCAGGATTACTCGTGTAGTTGTGAGGCGTGGCGGGTAACTTTTAGATTCGAATTTGTGATTATTTGCTTTTGGGTGAATTTCCATGGATTCCGCAGCGTATAGATAGACTCAGGTGCAAAAGCACTCCAGTAAGTTGATTATCCGGTGTAAAGTGGATCTAAAACTATGTTTGAAATTGAAGGGTGACACCCTCGTGTTTACTAGTCTTCCATCTCGAGCTATTTATACATTTCAAGATCTATTTGACTTACGATGATTGGTTCGATTCGGAGATTAATTCCTTTTAGGTGGCCAATAATTGTTTCCCGTCTTGATCATTAATGGCCATATCATGTCAACATTGAACCAATATTTACACAATAAGCGAGAATATTGCCCACCCAATTAGAAGAATGTAATTTGCGAAATACGTTGAAATTAATCGCACTCTAACTTTGATTAAATTTTATTGTGCAATGTTTGAATCAATGTATTCAGCAATTTTGACAAACTCGTTTTTGAAAAAGAAAAAACTGATCTCCGAGGTTGTCCAAGACTTGACAGAGTCCGACAATTGACGAATCGTTAATTTCAAATCCAATGTACTTATTACTGTTGTCAACTTCAAATTAATTTCATTTCCAAACACTCATCTCATGTTCCGCATCGGAATCGTAATGACACGTGTATGATGTTAATCAAATTTCCACTGTAAAACATATTGATAAGTAATGCATGTCTTGCGGACCTTATGTCTTTATGATCACGGGTATAAACTATCCGTTTATAGGTGATTCGTATCCTTCTAATTCTAAAGAAGCGGAAACCCCCTCCATTCTCGTCCTTTCATAATAAAATTTGAAACTGAAAAGGTTCCACAGCTAAGTAGTCCATATTATCAACTGATAATGAATTAACATGAATACATCGTCCTACAATAATGATTTTTCGTATCTAGAATTATTCTTAAAAATAAATTAGCAAAAATTGCACACTTTCATACCAATATTTAATGTACAAAATAAACGTAAATTAAAATTTAGTAGTTCAAACTTTACTCTACTATCGTATTGAGTCTCAGATCACGTGCAATTTTACAAAATTTGATCAAGGCCTCATTTCGAACCCTAATCGACTCGAGGTATGCACCCCAATTGATTTGTGTATGACGCAAGGAGCGTAGCCTTACCGCCCCCAGGGCACTGCATGTGCCTAAGAAATGCAAGGCGTTTTCGATGTCCCCGCAACTACAAATTACACAGACCTGGTTATTGGAATCGAACGGTCTGTTCTTGAGAGCCAATAAATCACCTCTTGTCTTAAACAATCACCTACGAAAATTAAAGTTAGTAAATGTATCCAACGGCTCAACATCACCTCTTTCTATCAGCGCCAAGTATTGAGGGTGATTTTGGGCGCGAAGACCTTTCATTTTCAATTCATCGAGCAACAACCCCTCCCCCCCTTTCTCCGATATCAACTTTTTCCACTTTTTCAAATCTCCATCTTTATTTAAGGGAATTCCGTGCTTCATTTCTAAATCTTCCCATTCCCTGGCCCAAAACACATTATAATGCATGCACTACTCGCTAAATAGGTAGCTGAGCTTCAGGTAACTTAAGAATTTTTAATATATAACCGAGATGTAACTTCAATGAGTGAACAAATATAGGCTTTAACTTAGTCTCCAGTACCAAAATATAATCGCGCGAACGAAACCCCAAACCTGAGCGGAGTAGCGCGATACCGCTTTGAAAAATTTCATCTTAGCCGGAAAAAGAACCCTGGGTTGTGAAATAAACGGTTTTTACATACCTGCAATGGCAAATTTTGCCGCGTACCTCTTTTCTTGGAGATGTAGGACGAATGACAGTGTAGATGTTAACAGCATCCCTAAATACTTGTATCGATTTACAACCTCGACCTCCTGGCGGCCAAAAAACCATTTTTCCTTTGCACTGGGCTTCCCCCCATTTCTAAAGACCATTATTTTGGATTTTGATAAATTCAGTTCCAAATCCCAAGTTGCACAATACTCCTCTAATCTGGTAGTCATGCGCTGCAAACCAACAACGCTAGAAGCCAACAAAACCACGTCATCGGCGTATGATAAATGCCTCACCTCTTTATCAGTCACCCAAACACCATCCCCCAAGAAATCATGAAGATCATTCATAAAAAGAGAGAATCACGCGAGAGAGAGTAAACAACCCTGCTTAACACCAGATGATGTACCAAAAAAGTCTGTGGTTGTTGATTTCGTCCACTGAGAGCGTTTATAAATTTTGTCGATACTACTTCGTTAGCCAGTTACACCATAAATAATTTCTATTGATACGGTCAAAAACGGAAGCGAAATTGACAAAAAATGCAAAAACCTTGGTTCGTTTTATCCTAAGTTCTATTTTAATCAAACAGGTAAGATTGAAAATGTCAACGGTCGAATAATTTTTTCGGAGCTCATTCAAGATTTTTTCATCATCGATCCAATTCTTTAGCCTTTCAAGTAACAAACCTGCATAAATTTTGACAGCATATTCATATAGGAAATTCCTCGATAGTTTGTGACCAAATTCCTAGCACCCTTTTTGTGAAGCGGGAAAATTATAAATATGTTGAAATACTAAAAAAATTCTACTTGAACTAAAAATGAATTCCGTGAGTCGGTTGAAAATTCTCGCTTGAGCAGCGATTGAAAGGATCAGCTATTACCCCCACATTCCCCACTACCCACTTGTCAGCAAACGAAAAATTCCCGAGGTTTGTTGCACAACCAAAGTGTAATTGGGATTTAACAAAAACAATAATCCTGAAAATCATTCATTATCGCAGATCATTGTAACAAGCCTAATTCCCACAGTTTTAATAAGATTTTGATGAAATCTTCGCGGGATGTGTGGTTTAGGCTGTAGATGGTGCCCTATGAGTTGATGTATGCCGGAATATGTCCTGCGGCATTTCTGCCCAGTAAATAGTTTAAGAAGATCACATCTACATCTTTCGAGATCATCTATAACAATTACAAAAGATCTATACTTTCATGATATCTGGAAGAGGAAACGATAAGCCACCACACCCAATTTTGGCTGATTTTTTATTTGATCTTACAATGGTTCATCAACGATTTGTATTCGGTTCTATTTTCCCAGTTTGGGTACCCAAATCAATTGTAATAAACATCCCTCTATTGACGAAGCCTTGGTTCGGCGGGACGTTCTAAAAACACTTTCGGGTTCGGAACCATCAACTCCAGAAAGATCCATTTCTTCAATTAAATCTAGTGCCAGTGGTTTTGAAAGCGATCGGATTAAAACAAATAAAAGAAGATGCAGCAATAATCTGGGATTACGACGCTAATATGGAAATGCTAATCCGCAAGAAGTACGATACGGCAAAACTTCCAGGAATCTGATCAATGCACCGACAGACTCAGTTTCGATGCTATTAATATTAATTGTCGTTCTCTTTTTGACAAAGCATCTCATTTGAATTACAAATTTTGAAAAATTCTAGTTCAGTAGTCACTTATGCCGTTTCTTAACGAGGCGTTTGGAAACGTCCTCGTTCTTATCTAAGTACCTTGGTATATCAAAGTATAAGGAAGACACAGGCTCTCATAAACCATAGGGTGTGGATTTGTACCTGTTAGTCATGTACCTGTGATTTCTTCGAATAATTATATAATAGGACCCATACATTCGTACTCACAAACTTTGAAATGTTTGCTTCTGAGTCTACCTATAGATGGCGGAAGCTTTGTTTCCACTTCTGGAAGATGGAAAATTGTTCTTTGGGTGTGTGACATGCTTAAGGCGAATTATTTCGTGAAAGTCCTTACAGTAAAGTATTTCTCAGTCATAAAATTGTAGTTACATACATGATTATTGATTATGAATGTGATAATTGGTGGAGTGTATGACATTCTTAAGACGCTCACATAAAAGCCTTCATAGTAAACGTAATTAGCTGTCTTAAAACAACAGTTGGGTACAATGGAACTCAGAGAATTCTGTCATTCTCGCTAAGTCATTTCCATGACCCTCGCTCAAGGATTCGGTTGTTAAGAAGAGTAAAGAAGCTGTTGTTTGGGGCAGGGGCTGTGCGATTTCTCCAAAAGCATCGGTTGTGAAATGAAAGAGAAACATAATCTTCTAGCCTTTGCCGCATGGCGGTTCCTCTTACGAGCTTAATAAAAGATGATATCACCGTAATTTTCACGGGGCTTGAGCGCAGTTTCCGAAGCCTCCCATCTGCCGGTCCTTGAGGTTTCCGTTGCGATACTCGACATCTCTAACTAAATACTTATTGCCTCAAAATACTCCAAAATTAAATCGCTACTCCGAATAAAAATACACCAGACAAAAACTGTCTGTGTTGCCTATGATATCGCAACCTCTCTCAAGTGGCACCTACTTGAGACTACTACCGAAGTGCTCCAGGAAATAGGCATTGATAGAGATGGAGATGAATATTGAAGGAGTGCACAAGTCTCAATAAATTCCAAGAAACCCGTTGATCTATTGTATTATCTTTCGCAAGTGTAATAATAGATCATAGCTGGTACAATCTACATTTGTATATATATAACAGCATCGGAAGCTGTTGGCTTAGTACGTGTGAGCAAGGGGTACAGCCAAGACCTCTCCGACTAAACCCATCGCAGTCTACGTTGCACAAAAAACAAGTAAGTTTCATGCTCTGCTAAAACGAACGAAAGTGGACAATTTTGACTCAACTATCTATTTATCACTTGTGATTCGGAATAATGATTTATTTTTAGGAATATAATAATTTTTTCAGGATAGAATTTTTAAAAAAAATATCGGGTGAGTTTATTGAACAGCAGTTTTTGAGCAATTTTATCTGGGAAAATCTGAAGAAATATCCTAAAAAATTACTAACGTGGGAAAAAACTGCCAAAAATCGCTTTAATTTCTGTTTGCCAAAATTTTACTCAGTTGGTGTCAAAATATGCTGGAAAATGTACTTGAATACTATTAAAATGTGCTAAAAATGATTTAAAAAACAAAATCTTGAATGGAGTAGGAGAATGTTGTATAAAACACGTGGTAAAATGCTATTAATTTTTTCAAGATAAAATTGATAGTTGGCAGTGTCTTCACATGTAAAGCGATCCATTTATAAATAATTTAACATAAGTATAATATGAAATCAGAAAACTAGCTCATACAATCATGTTGGACCACTGAAATATTAAAAATATTTGTTCAGCCTAAAATTAATTTGTGGCAGAAAAATAATTTAGCGCTTTGACATTAAAATACACACAGTGTCATTTTAAAACACCTCGCACTAACTATTTTTCAGATTCTATAGTAATCTCATTTATTCAGTTTCTGTAGTGGTCTTTCCCAAGGTCCTTCATGGTCCCATTAGGTCATTCGCTTGAAGAGGAGCCTAATGGTCGAATTCGATACAGAAATGGTTTAAGAACTGCACAATTGAACATTAATAGAAAAATGATTCACCATGATTCATCTTTTACCCCTCTTTTGAAGAACCCGTGGTGTTTCTAGTGGGCAATGATGAGTTTATGAGAAAGGATTAGCCATTTATTGAAATAATGGAATATGTAGCCCTTTCCAGCCACAATGTATCCCTCGTTAATCAGTTCCATCAACCCTTCAGCCATACCAGAATTGTTCAATTCGTTCAGAATTTGGCCGTATCTATTTACTTGGGTATTTACATACTTTTTTATATGCGTTTGGCAAGGTTCCTTGTGAAAAAGGTGACAATTAATTCAATTTATCAAACTCACTTTTTTACGGTATTGTTACGCTGAAGGAATCGTGAATATATAGATAGTTACTCGGTGACTGTATTCACCATCATTGCCACTTTTACGAATACTGCAACTCTATCCGAAATCCGTCCAACAGATATGGACTTGCCGACAGAAAGTAATGACGGATACTGATAGTTACTTGTATATGTTACTATGCTGTATCCATCGTTGCTTTTTCGGATCGAATTACAAACGCTGCGAATAATCACGCAGAGGTTCATTATTTCTCTGACCGAATCAGTTCCCTGAATCGAATTAGGACGTTCGGTTTAATGTGCAATCATCTGAATGCTTACCATTTGAAAAATATGTTAGGCAGGGGGTCGGAATTCGGAGCTCCTTGGACGGAAGGTCCGAGTTTAACCGCGTGGCAGGCATCAACCCAAGTATTTTCATTATGGATTCAGTTAAATTGAAGGGCTGTCTATCATAGAAATAACAAAAGTATGCGTAATCATTTGCAATCTTTTTTGCCGCATAACACATTCAAACAGTTCCGACGCTTGGTACTCATTTTTAAATAGTATGTGCCTATTGCAAAGGGGACACTGGAACCCACAATACCTCAGATGATTGTGATTTACAGAAAACAGATAGGATAGGATTATAGAAACTGATTCCCATCCTCAAACGTGTTGTTCACAGAGAAATTTCGCTAGGTTCCAGACGAGCGAACTCACGCAGTGCTCATTTTTCCAACTTTCGACTTTGAATGAAAACTAAACATAATAGACGAATAAATCCAACGGTTTTCATCTCAGCCTGAAAACTCATTGGAAAATGGATATTAGTTTCCGAAATCAAAAACCATTCGAATTGTGCTGAAAGAGTGAGATGAGGTAGAATGTGCCACATCCAACTTGGATGACGTTTTAGGTGAGCCTGCTGATTTTTGTGCTCTTCAATCCTAATATTGTTTGTTTAACTCCTAACAAAATATGATTTAGAGCTGCCACCTACACTCCAAAGATATCTTGCTGCTAGTAACATCTCGATGTCCAGTGACTGCCATGACAGAAAATTTGTGGGACTCCTTGTTATTCGGCGGGCTCTCGATTACTCATCTCCCTCGGGTCGCTCTCATTTTCATTAAGGATGACTCGTTGACCCAGTGTCGGGCGAGTTGATATCTTCATCATCTTATCTCCCTTGGAATACGATCACTGGCTCCGGGTTAAGCCTTCTTGTGAATCGAGGCAACGGTTGTCGTTTTCAACGACCCCATTAATACATGTATATCATTTGACATTTCACTTCTTCACTAATTTCGGATGCAGCACGGGAGGCGATTCTTTCCCTTCCACTCAGTGAAGTAATGGAAGAAAGGATGCAACATGAATTTAACTTAATAACACTTATGAAAAGATCAAATTGAAGTGAACTATTGAGAAACACCTAAGCTCCTTGAATAGATGGGTATTGAAAAAACAAAATTATCCCAGAAATTTTTGGTTATCAACACTAAGATCACGATCATTTTCTCTATACGATTAGTTAATTCAATTATCATAGTACTGTGATGTAATGGTTTCGCAAATTAGTTTCTTCATCTGTACCACTTCCCGCATTATTTTTCTGAAGTTATTTACATTTAAAATTTAAACTATTAATCATTGTAAACGCAATATAAAGACCGGTCTAGTTTTAAGAAGAAGGAGCTTTTCAATGAAACATGATGAATAGTGTGGGACATTAATGCTATCGTTGTGCACTTGAACTTCCATGTGTTCACAAGGACTAAATCAGTATTGCTGCGCTTGCCCTTTACTCGAACATCTTCACTGAAAGATTTAATTTACTTTGGAATAAAAATGAACTTAGATGCCTTTGACAACCATTATGAGAGAAAAGAACTGATTTTTCGAGCTATTAGAAATTAAGAAAAATCTAAAAAGAGCGA
Organism: Creontiades dilutus; assembly: GCA_031894815.1. Lineage (NCBI taxonomy): Eukaryota > Metazoa > Arthropoda > Insecta > Hemiptera > Miridae > Creontiades > Creontiades dilutus. Next base: position 75,124 of record JAVIWC010001303.1, on the reverse strand, counting down.
TAAACGATATGGATCAGATCAGTGACACATGTCAATCCGCCATCAGAGCTACCCACAGTGAATTGTGATTCTTCGCAATAACAGAGGGTAAAATTTAATTCAACAAATCAAAATTCGGAACAATATTCTCCTAACGAAAAAATACTAATAATTACTGAACATGGATCCAGCAAATAGCAAAAGTTATAGTTATAAATTGAACATGGTCGTCATAGAACAGAGGGTGACGAACATCACGTGATTCTGCACTTCGTGTGGAATTTCAAGGAAGCTCCTTATTTTGGTGTACTCAGATTAAACACATGAGATATCTGTTTTGATTGAATATTCCACATTGTAGTAGTCGATGGGGTTCCACAAATCGACGATTCTGATTTTATTTAATTTGAAGCACAGAAGGAAAGTTGTAAAAGTTGAATAAGCAAGAAAATATGAACAAATACTGAAGATTTAAATATACCTAAACGGCAGTGAAATATTGAAAGTTGAGTGCATACAATTGAGATCAACGAATCTAGGATTGTAATTTGTTTTTGTTCGAAATTATAATGATATCCATGTATAATCACTGTTGAATTCTTTAATATCTCGTATAAGGAAAAAAAATGATTTAATTTAAGGACACTTAAATTTACACTTAAATGAGATTATCTGCCGTTGCCCAGGTTAGTGTAGTTATATAGGTGAAGGGATCACACTCATTATTATCACACGTACCCAAGTCCAACTGAAGACCCGGTGAACATTTTCTATTGTTTCCCCTTAATATTTCCATAATGGTTAATTGCCTAAGTGAATGCAACCAATAAAACAGCTATAAAAGTGGCAATAGGCTTCGAATAAAATGCCAGTATTTTCAACGACCACTGAGCTGTTCGGAGATATCCCGTAGATCATGATAATTACCTGCAAGTAAGAAGGATTATACATTTCAGCAATACTTACTGTAAGTAAGTAAAATTGAATTGTTGAAGTTAACAAGTTCTTTCTGTAATACTTACGGAAAGAACTTGTTAACTTCACCTATTCAATTTCATTCCGTCTCCTGATAGATCTTGGTAAGAGCTTTCCAAAATGGTGCAATATGGCCAAATCAACAGTGCAAATAAAGCTGAATGGAATCATAATGGAAACACGCCATTTGATGTGAATAAATTTGTTCCTATCCCTTTTTGTCCTAACCGTATGGAGATTCGACCTGAAAATGGCTTTCAAGATTTCCGAATGAACAAAAATGAACAATTTCACCATACAAAAACTGTCAATTTCTTTAACTTACCAGAAAGGACTAAAATGTGGGTATTATAAGGTGTTCACTTGTAAAGCCAAGGTCAGGATCATCTGTTTTCATTATCATTATTTGTTCTTTTCAAATTCATTATTGCTGTTCTTTTAAGCCTATTCTGCACAATCCCTGGCAATTTCATTTATATCAGAAGAAAAATTGCCAGTTATTTATGCAGTGGCAATTTACCGACGCACAGACCAAGTAGTTGACCGATGAGGAAATGGGGAAAAATTGTTTTGTAAATTCTGTCACAAAATACCAGAAGTTTCCTATCGAAATGTTGATGATCTCTGATGTTATGAACCAACTGCAATTAAAAGGTTTCAACTAGTCAAATTGAGCATGGAATTTTGGTCACCCACCTTCAATTTTCTCTACACAACGACTAACATTCAAGTTTTAGTGGAGGCAAGTGCTTCGAAGCACAATAATAATGACGTTTTTGAACTTTTCTAGTATGGCGGAGTGCGAGTGCAGGTTTGAGGATACATCGTACCTCGGGGGCACGTGTAGTGGAGGTTCCAATGTAACTATGCTCCTGTCCCTTGTGGATCTTCTCATCAGAACCAACTGCCACATCGCAGAGCCCTGCAAGCGCAGCAGACTCCTGGAGACGGACCAAGAGATGTTTGATTTCATCGTTGTTGGTGGGGGCGTCGCAGGTAATGTGATTCAATATTCCATTCTGATGGAAATATTCATAGCTACTAGTTGATTTGTAGGTACTATAATGGAATATAATTGGAATGATCGGAATATAATTTGCAAAATAAGTATTCTATATATCTGTATTGCGTGCCTACTTACTTCCTACACAAAACTTTAAAATAATAAAAATTACAGCGTTCAACCATTTAAAAAAGTATACACCTTTGATGACTTACAATTAACAATAATGATTTCGAATTTATTCTGGCTTTGATCCAGGCCCTGTGGTGGCTTCGAGGCTCAGTGACAATAAGAGATGGAAGGTGGCCTTGTTTGAAGCTGGTCCAGAAGAAGCTTCGACGACGTTGGTACCTGCTTTTGCCTTCACGGGAATCAATAGCAGTCTGGACTGGGACATCAAGACTGAGCGGCACACGAAGGCTTGCCTCGCTGAAGGGGGAATTTGCACGTGGCCAAGGGGCAAGATGATTGGTGGCACCGGTTCTCTTAGTGGTGAGTTGATGACATGAACTTGGACTAGGGAATGAAGGGAGAGAGCGCTTTGGGGGGATTGCACATTTGACCCCCAATCTGGCTTCAGCGTATTTGATATACTTCAACTATATAATTTTAGCTGAATAGTTTTGTTCATAAATCGGCTGAGATGATTTACTTCACATTAAACCTTCTTGAAATTATCTTAATGAAGAACCTTCTGTTGAAATGTAAAATAAACACAGAGGTGTGGTCTCACTGGTTGGAAACTACTTTGAACCCCACTGATTGGATCTCACTACCTGTTCAAAATGACTTAAAACAATTGGATATGTCCTCTGTCAATTTTGCATAACTTCTGTATCAAAACCGCTTTAGAAGTACTTTTAATGATCCAGGTGGTTCGTTGAGTTTTTATTTCTAAAATTTTCATTTCCTAAACACCACTTATATAACATTGACAACGTGATTCATGGACAATGTTATGCCAATCATTTGAGTGTGGGAACGTGATTCAGTGACCTACATAATAAATCATTCATTAAATTACATGCATCTTTCTTCACTTCAAACTAATTTATAACACAGCTAAGCATTTAGTATTCATGAGGTCTAGTTTAGATAGTAGGCAAACCAATGCAATGTCCGGACAGCAGAATGAAAGTTTAATCAGAATTGATTTTTCTTTAGATCAATTTTAGGCAATGCAATGATAAATCGTTAACACCGTTAATATAAAGATAGCACAATGACACTGGTACATTCGTAACTTGATATCATGGAACAAAGTTATCTTAAAATACTCTTGTGTTTGTAGTTGAATCATTTCTTCATTTATGCCGGTATAATGGATATTTATATAATTATTATGAGTGATGGATTGCAGTTTTGTAATGACTGAATCTTTTTTTCAGGAATGATGTACAACAGAGGCCATAAGGACATATTCAACCATTGGGCAAGAGAAGGGAACGTTGGGTGGACGTACTACGAAACGCTTCAATTTTTCAAGAAATCTGAGCGCAATATTCCAACGGAATGGGATGAACGACTGTATCACGGAACAAAAGGACCAATGCCAGTTACCAGGTTTCCTTGGAAACCGCCGATTTTGGACGATTTCCTCAGGGCGGGTCAAGAAATGGGATACAACGTTGGGGACTTGAACGGAGCAAACCAAACTGGCTTCACCAGGGCGCATATGATGTACGAAGACGGGGTGCGGGCGAGTGCAGCACGGGCATACCTGCGATCCGGCAACAAGAAGGACAACTTATACGTCATCACTGGCTCCAGGGTGACTAGGGTCGTAATAGATAAGCTATCCAAGAAAGCTATAGGGGTAGAGTATATTGATCCTAAAGGCAATAAACGGATGGCGTTCACGAAGAAAGAAGTTATTCTAACGGCTGGATCTGTTCACACGCCTCAGCTGTTGATGTTGTCTGGAGTTGGTCCGAAAGCGGAGTTGGAAAAGCATAACATTCAAGTAATCAGTGATTTGAAAGTTGGACGTAACCTCCATAACCACGTGGGGATAGGAATTCCGTTCAGTATCAAACAAGAAGGATTGGCTGACTTACTGACTGTTTCAAATCTGAACGAATATTTGGAAAAGCGAACCGGGCCTTTGGCTTCCACCGGTATGACTCAGCTAACGGCATTTATTCACACAAAATATTCACCAGTGATACCTGACATCCAGCTTTTCTTCGATGGATATTCGGCTGCATGTCCTGCAGAAACCAGTGATCAAGTGAGGTGGATGGAAGATGGCATGCGAAGAATGATTTACATTCGTCCGACCAACATACTACCTAAGAGTAAAGGCTATATTACCCTTAGAAGCAATAACCCACTAGACCCACCAGTGATTTCTCCATTCTATTTGTCTGATCAACACGATGTGAACGTGATCATCGAAGGGATCAGGTTTGCCATCCGTTTGAGTCAAGCAGAGGCCCTCAAGAAATGGGGTATCCGAATGGAAAAGATTGATTACCCACCTTGCGACATCCACAAGTACAATAGCGATAGCTACTGGGAATGTATCATAAGGCACAAAACGGGGCCTGAGAACCACCCAGCAGGGACAGCTCGGATGGGAACACATCCCGAGATATCGGCTGTAGTAGACCCTGAACTTAGAGTACACGGCGTTACTAATCTACGAGTTATGGATGCGTCCATCTTCCCCTATCTCCCCAACGGCAACCCCATTTCCGTCATAATCATGGTGGCTGAGAAAGGTGCTCATATGCTGGAAAGTGCCTGGTCCTTCTGTTGAACAACACTGGACACAAGGGATTGGATGAACCTTTTTAAATAACGAAGATGTGTTCCCCTTACACTTCCAACGTATGCGAAGGTTAAAAACTTAACTTATTACACCGGAATACACGTCAGAGGCTTCGAAATTTGAAGTTTATGTAACCCACCGTTCTGAAATTCCGAAATCATTGATCTGTAATTTATAAGGCTCTTGGAATCTATCTCAAGATGTTTAATTTGGAATAACGAGTATCGTAAGCCGTATTTGCCACCGAAAGTCATTCGGTTGCTGTTACCATATTCCTACTGTTAAAAAATAATACCAAAGAAATGTGATTTATATTTTTTGATAAATCAGTGATAATAAAATATAGTATACCTACAATTGTTGGTTTGTTTAATTTATTTACTAAACAATGTTCCCCACAATACCAACTATTTAGAGTCATCCTCTCCGATAAGCATCTCATTTTAATCAGAAAAAAAATTTGACAGATAGATAATGTTGAAATCACCAAATTATTTCATTCATCAGATACTCACCTAATGACAATGCTGAATATCAATATTTACGGGTGTAGTAACTCGTAAACGGTTGTAAAAAAAAGTTTCAGGATAAAAGACAATGTTTCCACTCTGAGTAGGTAATTTTTTTAATTAAAAATGAAATATTACTCTTCTTTGCAACTGATCCATCAATGTGTGTGCGACTGTTTGATTTCGAAGAAAATTGTCATATCATTTTCTTAACATGAAATTGAGATGCGTCCCTCAAGTCCGATTTGTTTTTCAAATCTGTGGAGTTGAAATCTCGTTAATTACATTTCATATTTAGTATACTTTGGTTAATGAGTTACTTTTATACTGTTTGACAAGCATATAGACACTGTTTGACAATCAGCTGTGAAGTTGATAAGGTGTGAGTTTAGTTTATCCATAGAAGTCACAATTGTGCCGAACGAAACCACCCCTACCCTTGTACAATTTTCACAAATCACAAGTTTATGATTATGTGATCAATTATTAACTACTAACAACTTACGAAAATTTGCAAACAAGAGGTCTCGAAAATATGGATACCATTTGGAATATTGAGAAAAACTATGTAGGGTGTGGCACGTAGCTCTCTCGTCTTGGTAAGATGGATGTACAGATCATTGAAATGTTTTAAATGATCTCGAACGATGATGAATATAAGTTAGTTTCACCGACTCATGGTACAGAAATTCAGCGAGACCTATTCGTTTGTGATTCAACGCCTTCAAGATGTTAGTAGAAATGTATGGCGAGTCTGTCTCGCTGATTATGTAGCACGTATGTTGATGATACGATCATGTCGAAAGTGATCAGATTGGTGGACCGTACAGCTACCCTGTAATCACCTGTTATCGGTTTAAAAAAAATATATATACAATCACCCCTACCCCCTCCCCACAAATTGTTAGTTTACTTTTTAAGATGCGGAAATTTCAGAAAATTGAATTAAAAAGATTAAAAAACTATTCTTGCGCCAAACCAAAGTTTACAAAATTTGGCTGAAAATCCAACAACAATCTCGGCATCTTGATAAATCAACCACAAAGACACATTTAAGGGTCAATCGAAAACTTTGGCAACATCTTGTGTGAACTGAATAACTAACAGATTTTGAGATGCCTTGCTCAACAATTTTAATGGCTTGAAAGATCGCTAAGAGTTTGGATGGCACGGGCGAAATCGACATTCAGCTCGACACACATCTTTTGACTTTGTCGTCCAACTTGAAAAACGTTGACAGATGGTGCGGAATTAAATTTAAAAGTACAATTGCTTAAGGAAATGCCCTTGTGCGATCTTACTCTTGGTATGTAAAATCTAATTTCACCCACAATTCTCTGGAGGTTTCCCATCATTTTTTATGACTGGAATTTCCGAGAATAAAATGGAAAACGAAATGTGAGCCTAAACTTTTCTGTCTACTGGATCCCATACTATTCCGTGCGAATGGGTATTAGTAAAGGTCGCCTTTGTGTACCATGAAAGAATCGATCAATCCGTGCTTTCCAATAAAGCTTCCTCGACTATCCTCCACGTGTCTTCATTACCCTTTGTCAAGTTCTCTATCCTTTGAATATTCATATTTGACTGGAAGGGAAACCTGTAGAGGATTCATCTTTTATTACCGAGGGTTTAGTATATGCTGACCTTTAAGGAATCAAGTTTAATAGCAGGGGGCACACACTTTTATTGGTTTCACGAGCTATTCATTTTGTATTTCAGAAAAAAATACGCTCTAATTAATTACCCACCTATTGAATTAATAAAATAATTATTTTCGCCACAAATTTTGTTTTTCAAATATCATCATCTTCATACCAAACATCATCGATCCGAGATCTGCCCGTAACCCACGAGTCTCGTTAAAACAACTTTGAGGGATCACATTGAAGGTGTAAACATGTTTTGAAGGAAATATTTTAGTTCACCACCGTGAATGATTCTATAATTGGCATTCTAAATAACAACTAATTTGACAATGAAAATTATTAGGCAACATAATTCAAAGTTGTAGGACGATTTTCGTTTAGTATTTTCAATAATAATTGCCTCGACAATCGGCCAAGAAAAAGGAAAAAATGTTTAACCTCCCCTCCAAATTTCGAGGTGATGAGAATCCAAAAACCGTAAAAAGTCGGTCTAAGCCAAAGCTTTTTTCCGAAACTCTATCATGGATCAAGCATATTGAAATATTTATCAAAAACCACGTGCGAATCGATAATGTTTCTAGTTCATCGGATTCTCTGTCTATTAAGGAATAATATTTAAAGGCTCAAATAGTGAATTAATATAAGCAAAAAATACGTAAAAGACCCGTAAGCGGTCGTTCTCAACAAAACTACTGGACCACATTTTACGAAATTTGGGTAAAAAAATCATCCAATTATTATTTAATCTCGGTTAAAGTTACCAACTTATTATTTAATTAATGTTCAAAACAGTGATTTTTAAATTTTTGGTTAAATGAAAACGGAATCCTTTAGGTAAGATTTACATATTTTCAGGGAATGATCTTGTGCGAGCGTCATTGCTACTTCTTCGGTAGTGATACACGCACTATCTCGATGCCTAGGATATTGGACATACAGCGCTAATTCGACCCATCTCGATCCAGCCCCGGTTAACTTCGAAGGCAACTATAACACAACCTGATAAATTTGAATTTAATATCACATTCAATCTCAAAACTGAACCAGGAGGAATAATCCTCAAGAGGAAGTCGATTTTCATGATTTTAATCAAGAGAAAAGAACCAAAAACCACATACCTAGGAACACTTAGCAAACTAAAATAAATCTAGTTAACCACATTCTCTATGTATGATGATCTTCAAGTTTTATACACAAATTTTTTTTTTTTTTTGAAGGGTGGACTCAAATGACACCAATACTAGATTGAAACATTGGGCACTATGAACCAGTTATGTACTGTAAGAATATGTTCCAAATATTTTCACGACGTGCGTATAAATGCCACAGATATATACATGTATGAAATATACCAGAGTATACATTACGCATAACGTGAACAGTAAGTTTGTCAACCTTCCCGGGTCGTAACTCGAATATGATGCACGACATGGGAGGAGGACGGCTTCGTAGGCGCTTCAATCGATATGGGCTACAACTCTAAGGCTACCTACAGACTGGGTTTTACATGTCAGCATGTGGAGTTTTAAATTATATTTATTGCTCTGGAAACATTTCCCTACCCATCCAATGCATCTAACACCTAAAATACTTACGTAAATGAAATGGAGCCAGACGAACATAAAATCATTTACCTTCCGGTCAAAACTCATACTGTAGAGCAATTCAACAAAAGAAAAAAGTTCCAGTGATGCAGCATGCTCGAATTTTGCATGAAAGAAATCCCCAAAATTATCCTAATATATTTTGAATATTTCATTCTTTCGAGGTGCCATAATTTCAGTAAAATTCAAGTATAATTGTTAGCAAAAATTTGAGCTCCAACTTCTTAATGACCTTATTCATGGCAGATATTCTGCGAAAAAACAAACATTCAACGATTTGATGATGGAATCGGAATGCTAACTCGCTGCTATCTCCGTACACGCAGGCCACGTTCATGGTTGAAAGCGGAGCGAGGGAAAATTGGGAAATCTACATTGGAAAGGTCACACATTTGTAAGAGCACAGAACGTTTCTATTGAGGGGAAGCCCAATAATCCATGAAATCTGTCGAAGTTGACAAGTGTAAATGTTATGCGGGTAATGGGTGACTTAGACTTCACAAGCGTTATAGGATTTGGAGCGCAGAACATGTGCCACAATAATTAAGTCCATCAAGAGTTATAAACTGTACGACCATCAACTTTCTTCCAATTTGAACCGAAATTAAACCCTTGAGTTGCAAGTTATTCTTTGGGTAAGCCATTCTGTAAATCAACACGAACATACGGATCGATGGAAACCTCTCACATGCACACACCTTTAATGCACGACAGGACAATTATTTGTGGCCTTGTTACTGCTATTATTTGTTGACCTTGATTTGAGTATGATTTGGACAAGAGTTGACAAAATATAAAATAAACTGAATGTCAAATAATTCTCATAGGAATTTAGGGTCGGTGAGAATGGTGGCAGGTACATCACTGACAAAGGTAATGCTTCAACTGCATGAATAGAAACTGAGGGTGTGGAAAGCAAGAATGAGAGATGCAAACGATATGATTGAAAATAATGGGATACTTCCAATGGATATGACAGTGATCTACAACTTTCTCGAAACATGATTTCATTTGTTTGAATAAAAAGGTTCATTTGGTTAAAGTTAGGTTTCATTTGGTCAATTCGAAATTTTATTTGCTTAGTTCGAAGTTTTGTTCGGTAGAATGAATGTTTCATTTTACTGAAAAATGCTATACACGTGCAGTAAAAATATAACCTTCCTATTGACAATCAGGAAATGAATCACACCAGTCCGTACTATCAGAACCTCCCTCAAATCTCATCCCAAGTAAATAAGGTCCACAGCCCAACAAACCGTCCACGGGTCAGCTAGTAAATAATAAAACGAAGTCAATCAGCGACCTTACCTGAAATCATAATAAAATTAATGCTGTTAAAATGCCCTAGTTCTGTAACTTGACTAATCAATTTTTGTTGTTCTTTTTGTATTCCAATTTTAAATTCGAGTTCTATTAGCGCAACAAAATTTACATACAAACAAGTGACATTGGGCAAGACATATATCTGTCCGCCTCACGGGCCATAAAAAGCATTAGAATTTAGGTATGTTAACAAAATCCGTTCTTTCCCATTTGGATTCCATTTGTAGTGTAGTTGTTTTTACCATTTAGCCAGACCGGTCTTTACACGCATAGATGCTAAGGGCAGAAAACTGCTCAAAAACGTGCAGAAACCCTAGTTTTTTGTTTGTTTTTTTTTTTTGAGGTTTTTATTGACATAGGCAAGTGGGTTGTCATTTCCAAATACTTTTGGATGCCAATTCAGTTGAGATGGGTCCATGGGTCAGTAATTTGTAGCATCTTTTGTTTTCCAGAGATTTCAAGTTGGAATCTGGAGCAATGTCTGTAAGACATTATTTATCTATTGACGATATAGTGTGGTTGGCTTTTTTGAAACTAAATACGATTTGACCATCCATTGATTTTCTTGCAGAAATTTTGAGCTGTAGGGAAGTAGTATGCGATATCTCCAAATGACATAGATATTCACATATTTCATCTGTCGAAATGATTTTCACAATTCTTACAATTATATACTTCTGCGGGAAAATACAGGGTGTTCAAGAAGCATGCAGCAGAGAGAATCCTCGGGAAAGGAATTGAGAGACCAGTCATTCATTCACGTTTCTTTCAGATATTATCGTTGTCGTAAATATTCTTGGTAAAATTATGTGCCAATGTGGTGACCTACATGATGTCACATTACAATTGGGAGGTCAAATCGAGTATTACATTTATCATTACAGGCCAGAAAAACTATTCTCGAACCATTGCATCGAAGAATGAGTCCAACGAAGGTGAATTTGGGTAATGAGGTCAATACCGCTATGCGGATCTCACTCAGGTGATTGTCGGTTGTCGCTGGTTTACGCGACGACGACAAAACGTCTTCGGTAATTTCCATTTGCTGGAGGCTACAGCGTAACAAAGAGTCAGCGAACCTTCTCCCTGCAGTATATTTCTTGTCCTATCGTGGAAAGAAAAAGGTGCGCTTATAATATTTGATGCTCCCGACTTGGGGCGAGGTCCGGGGCTAAAGCGCAGGCCCACCCCTAGACCACCCCCGTTCACTGACATCACCCCAAAACTCGACCAGTGCCTCCTCTGCACTCTCCAACGTAAGTACTAGCCCCTCTTGCTTGAAATCATCTTTCCCAACCTCCCCATCATCACCACCATCATCTAAATCATCGTCCTCATCATCATGATTGATGCTCAGCAAATACCAGTAGTAAATAAGCTGCTGGTACCGCATTTCACCACGAACGGAGGAATAGTTTGAAATGAATGCCGGTGAAAACCAATCAAAATGCGATAAAATACAAGGGGAGAGAAAAAACAGGTGTACCTGTGAAAAACATTCATTTTTATAGGTCAAAATCCTATCATTAATCTTCAAGTTCAGTGCCGGAACAATCGGCGAATCATGAAACCCTTTGTGAACTGCCATTTAGAAGTTCACATTATTTGAAACTGCACTAACATCATGTACACTAACTGAAGCATATTCCAATTCCTAAGATTCAGATTGGAAGATTGTGAAAGTATACAAATAACGTCATATGGATCCACATCAGCTGATCGAGCTCCCGGCTGTTCTGCAATATTGCGCAACGGGCTGAGTGGACCGTGACCTTGACTTCTTTAGAAGCATCTCCACCAATTCCATTATTGAACACATCTGGGAAAATGTATTTTGTTTTACTGATGAATAATATTTAAGAGATTCACTTGAAATCAAAATGAAAATTAGTCGCAAACACAAACGAGATATTCGTGACGCTTTTCACAGCAGACAAACTGGTACCTGCACGAAGTGTGTCAAACCGTTTCTCCGTTCCAAGCGATGCATGAATTTAAAAAAATCACAATCATTAGTAATGTTACCTTTCAGAATTTTGATCACATTCAGCATTATATTTGTGTGTAGGTCAGTGCTGGCATACTGACCTTGAAATATTGATCTTTTTTCACCATCCCTCTCCATGCCGCGCCGTCTCCCGGTTCGCGAACAACCTATCTATTCATCCCAGACTCTGATGAAATGCTAAACGAATGGTAAATAAGTACTGTAGATTACGAGTACAATTACCGTCCGCCCACTAAATTTGTATCTCGCCTGTTTGTCCATTATTGTTTTTCTCCACATTCGTGGCTCAGCGTAATTTTTATTCTGAATTCTCGAAGATCTCTAGCTACGGAGGAGAAACGTGGGAAGGATAAATTAATAGAAATGAGAATAAAAGTTTAAGAAAATAATAATTTGGAGTTCTAATACCCTAATCAAGTATACCTAAATATGATCGCATATTCACGAATAAGGTTAGTTACACCGTATCTCAATTGATTGGATATTTACAAAAGAACTTGAAGATTCAGAGAAGAATCTTAGTGAAATCACCTTGGGAAGTGAATATGGAGGGGAGTACCGTGGAATAATCCATCCCGTAATCCAAATTACTCCATGTATTCAATCACACGGTTGCTATTGGTTTTTTCTTTTAAAGACTATTCAAATTTATGTTGGCTATTCGGAATTCTTGTAAAGCGGGATTTTCGAATTTCGCCAAAAGGTTCTAGGAGCGAAGAAGGCGATGAAAATTATGTTTCTTCCAATTCTGGTAGAGGGGCTAATTCTCATTGTGAAATTAATGAATATATGCTTTTCTATAGGAAAAACTGATTCAATTCAGTTTTCAATTATTTACCTTTTTTCCAACTGCGTGAACTAACAAACACGCGAATCATGAATATGTAGATAAAAGGTCGATTTGATTTCTTCTGTTTGAATAGCAACTTTCAAGATTTCTCTTGATTTAGGACTGTGTTGGCGGGATATATATACATATAAATGTCTAGTAATCCGAAATAATTGTTGGATGAAATGGTGGTAACTGGAAATTAAATGGTTCGTGAATAAAATGTAATTTTTCAAGACGCGTTAGCGACAAGGGATACGGAGTATACACAGAAGGCACAGATTCGGCCCCATCGACCCAATATTCTGTTTTCTATCTGTACACCCTCACTTTTCTTATGAGTCCAGAACTGGCCCGCAAATACTAAGCTTCTTGGGTTGATATTGACACCCGTTAATACCGGAACCAGCAAATTAGTAACTTCACTCAGCGACAGATCTCTCTCCATCGGTTACATATAGATGAAGACAGGCACAAGGGTTTAGCAGTGATCCAGTGGGATATCTCATCAGTTTTGGCCCTGACCCACCGACGGAAACGACCAGAATGTTATTTTTCTCAAATGATTGCACATGATTTGCAGAGCTGAAATATTAAGATAATCCTAGCTTCTACTGATTGGTGGATCACTAACAATCGTAGTCCACCAAACGGTAGTTACCATCATACATTGAAGAACCAGTTTCATCTACTTACAGTATCAAAATATATTGTATCCCGCAGCAAATTATTACACGCAGGTTTAACATTCCTTTATTAGCCAAATCGTCCAAGTACATGTCTACTACTTGCTGTCTACGGTGCACTTTGCCTTCATACATTGTAATTGTATGGCTAATGTCAAATATTAGTTCCATTGCCGATTTCACTACCGTGTGTCGACTAGAAAAGTTTTCAGTTGTCCATTAGCTTTTTCGCAACACGATGTCGGAACCTATTTCTGAAAGGCAGCTTTGTTTTCACAAGATCTGCTACCTATGAGTTCCTCCATGCTGAGTCTCATTCAAGTGTCGACATCAGCCAAGAAAATCAACTCAAAATATTCTTTACAAACACAGTGCTCCTTGCATCTTTAGAATCATAAGACTGGTTCCACGTGCTCTCCTCGAACTGCTACTCAAATGAATCGGAGCTTGGGAGACAGCGTTATGGGTGGTATAATCGTGTAGCACTCACCGTGCTCAGACGGTTGTTGGCAGCCACTTGTCTCACTCAGTCCTCACGTTGAAGACAACCTTCCGAATCGTCGAATGAGGACGGATATTGGATTTTTGGATTCTACGCATCTTAAAACGCAAACCAACATAATTGGAGGAAGATTGAACATTAATTTTTCTTGAACAATTACTGATATTCGTTATTGAACTTAATAAACCAAAATAAACTAATTAATGATAATGAGCCAATTATTAAATAATGATGAATTAGAATGAACCAAACACCACGACGATTCAGATTGTGTTACGTTCAACTATTGTCATTGCCAAATTCGGTAGACGGTTGCAGAGCGAATTGTAATATAATTCACTGTTGTAAACTCAAATAAAATATTTCTTTCGTAATATGTTTAGTGCTTTTGTGTGATTTTTTTCAAATTTGAAACACAATAAATAGTCGGCCAAGAATTGTTCTACTATAGAATACGTTAAGAATTGAAATACGAACACACATTGATTCAGGCTTATACTTCATTTTGAAGAGTAGCCAAACGAGGGTAGATTCGCAAAATACAGAGTGTCTGCAGACCATGTCGAACAACAGGGAGAAAAATGGAAAGCGTTAGAGGTCCACAAGTGATACGGATCGTGGTAAAACGGTACGAACGAAATCCATGAGCCAGAGAAAACGTGTACTGCGGCGTCTACCTTCTTCTAACTGTCCAAGTTCTCTGGTTCGCCAGCCATCTGCCGTTGGAGTGGTCGTGGCCTTATAAAACCGTACGACCGAACTCGGGATACCGATATCCAATTACAGCTTCTGTTTTCCACTCGCTGTACTAGTCGAGAGGTTCCCCGACCTTCCATTGTTTAAGTGATAATAACTTCTGAACATGTGAACTGCAATGTGCAGTACTTGGGGTTACAATGCAAGATCGGAAAGTGAGGAATAGTTAGGAGCAGTACCATTGTAGTTCCTGTACAACTAGATCGGAAATGGAACAAGACGCCGCCAACCGCGCTTTTCTATTTCAATCCGATCCCGAAATACGATTTTTTGAAGGCGGTTTGAATAAAACCACGTTTTGTGACATAAAACCAGCAAATATCCACTTAAGAACAAATTTTTTCCACTTTTGACCACATTTTCGGATTTATCTTGGAATTTCTTGCACGCTTAGTGCATTTCCATAACTCATAACTAGCTTTTAAGTACCCTAGTTGCCGTTAAAACGTTCTATATTTTGAAAAAATCATGTTTCTGAAAATACTTAAAGTCAAACTCCTTTTCCAAGAAAACGTGCTCGAAGCTGTCAGATTACAAGATTTCATCAGCTTTTCAATGGTATGGTCAAATTTGCAATCGATATCGGTTTGCGAACGGATTCGTAATGTTCTTTATGTTCGGATTTGGAGGAAAACAACCACGATAAACTTCTGCTTCGAATTAGATTGGTGTCATGTTTTGGATCACGAACCATTAAGGTCCAAGGGCAGAAGCCCCGTCTAGATTTAAAGCTCTAAACATGTCATACATGGAAGTAAGATATTGTTAACACGCGAAATATTATTGTTAACGTAACAAGTATTATTGGCCATATAATCTTATTAGAAGTGCCCTAAAATACACAAGGCGATACATTAATATTCATATCGTGATGTATTGAAGAATACAACCCTGAAATAAACTCAGTGTACCAGCTTATTCTAATCTTCTCAACTGATTGAAGAACTTCTTTTCTGCTGGCTTTAAATTGCGATTCTTATAGCGGCTGTGAGAGAGGTACATTGTACTTCTAAATTCCCGAATCTCCACTTGATTTCATTGATCCGAAAGATTCAATCTATCAAGTTGATTCGAGAGCTCATTTTTGGGAAAACCAGACTTGATGCTGGACTCGGTTCATCCAAGGCTAGCATGCTCTGCCTATCTGCGAATCTATCACTGCAGGGGCCTTATCAACGATACAAAATACACTTTTCACCTCAGAAATTTAAGAAGATTCATCATTTATCGAAAATTTCCTCAAGGTTCATTCAGTGCATTGCACCTTACCCCATTACTCAGGAATCCAAAGGAGATATACTACAAGTTTCAGCATCCTTGCTCAAATCAGTAGCTGCTGATATATGTAGTTTTATGATTAGCTGATCATACAGGCGTGAGCTCCCATTTATTTATTTGTTCAACACCGTACATGTTGGCTAGACAATAGGGTACCGAAGGGATATGGAATTTTCCCCATGTTGCGTTTCAAGATGCGTTGAATCCAAATATCAAATAGTCGTCGTCATTCGTCTTTAACATGGGGACTGAACGAGACAAGTGGCTGCCAACAAGCGTCTGAGCCCGGTGAATACTAAAACCCATAACGTTGTCTCCCAAGCTCCGGTTCAGTTGAGTAGCAGGTCGAGGAGAGCACCAGTATTTTTGTAAAAATGCAAGGAGCACTGTGGTTGTATAGAATATGTTGTGCTGATTTCCTTGGTTGATGTCCACACCTGAATGAGACTCAGCTGTGGCATGGGGGAGCTCATAGGTAGCACATCTTGCAAAGTTGTCAGATTATAAGATTTAATCAGCTTTTCAACGGTATGATCAAATTTTCGATCGGTATCGATTACATTTAGAAATTGCAGTTTTGGGACAAAATACGTTAGGCACCTTATGTTCTCGTAAAGCGTGGGAAAGTGGTCGAATAAAATAGAAATTGAACAGAATCAAACTTTAATGTTAACAACCAACTTGAAATGCTGTCAACATTTATATAGTGTATAAATATGGAGAAAAAAAACAAGTGCAATTATATACGTACTATTCATTGAAACTAACTCAGCTGTGCTTACAAAATATATTCAACCATAAAGACCAAAAATATGACTTTTATAGTTCTAATGAACAGGTTCAGATGAGGTAATGAGGAACAAGAGTTAAGAGGAGGACATCTTACGTTCTATGGATATAGTATATGAAATGTTGATATTTTCCGTGCTTCATCTGCTAGCTATTTGAGAATATTAGTTTTCATTATCACAGTTCTTTTAAATTTAGTTCTATCATCTCTACTCTATTTGTTCATTCAATATTTTGTCTTTACATGTAGTATTTTAATCAGCCGTTTTTTAATTAATTCATTAATATTTCAAGTATTTTAAAATCAGTCTCAATGTTTCAATAATTAGAAAGCTCGCTGATTATCGGAGTAGCTTGTTCGAAAAAAGGGACGGACGCCAAAGTGCTAATTCTGTTACATAATCATTGAGTTTGAAAAAAACATAGAAATCAAATTTTTCGTTGTTGTGCTTTTCATTACGTGTAAGTTCTTTGGATTTTGAGACAATGCACATAGTGATTTTTAAAAAAAGTGTAGTGATGGCTGCTTGTTATGAAGTTATGAAAATACAAATTACCACCCAGCCAAATGTTATTTTGTAATTTTTTCATAAACCAGTCGTGATTGATGATTTTTTTTTATTTCATCACTCTTAATTATACCGTAATTAAAGTTGAAAAAATATATATTTCGTTCGTAATTGATGTACAATAACATACACAAATGTTTCTAACTGGATCTACTGTAACGACACCTACAGAAACTATTGATTATTGTAGATGTTCTTTAACTTGGTAACGCTGGTTGTCTTGATTCGTTGACATAAATTTATTAATGTTCTATTGACAACAAAACCATCAGATATACGTGCGTAAACAACCATGGGACCGAATTTAGGGCTCATAACAACGAAAGCAGCTCATTTGATGTTTTACGCCATCTGATTTCTGGTGTTGGATCGGTTACCTATTCGAGAATTTGACTTCGAATCCAAATCTACATTGAAAACTATATTGAATGTCGTAATGAAAAATAGAAACATTTAGGTACATTTGCCCAGATTTGAAAGACAAAATTATGGACCAATTACGATCTGGACGGAAACATGATTACCACAAGACTCAACTAATATCACAAACAAAATTCTAACAGTTTGGGAAATACACAACTTGAAAATCAAAATAATACGATTGAAATGGAAATGTACAATGTTTTGAGCTTGAATTGCTTATTCTGCAAACTTTTTGTGCTCTCGAAGTGGACGTGAGGCCACTTCTAAATGAAATTTCAGATGAATCCAAACAATTAATGAAACCATTGGAGATTTGGGGTCTACGAACATTGAAACTCGTCGACATGGCGAAGGGGGGTTATAAAAATGTTTGCTAAACGATTGCAAAGGCATATTATTGAAAATAACAAACCAAAATTGTGTTCCCATTTGAAAAAAAAAAGATGAGGTGAATTGGATACAATTTCCGCATTTACATGAGGAGAAAAGTATGATTTATAATATTATCACAAAAAATAGGGGCGGTAGGATGTGGGTTTTTTAATTCTCAAAAACAGAGTAGTACTGAAGAGGGAGTGTTTTAGCTAGAATACCATTGTACTCCTTAATGCTCCAGTCCCAAAAACAATTTGTTGCATTCCTAAAATACTTAATGGTCAAGTTTCTGAAAAAAACGAATTTTTTCAAATATGTTTACAAATGTCATTCGATTTCTCGAACATCAAAAAATTAACGTCGCGATTATGTCCTAAACAACCGCAGGAAATCAATTCAACTGGAGTGTCAACTCTATCATAATAGTTTTATCAATTAACTTGCCGAATTCATTCTGAATAAATATAATATTTGGGTAACTGTAATTCTCTCGACCAACCAAAGCATAAATGTAGTAGTAGAAAGACGAATTCGAATAAAATTATAACGAACAAAAAAATTAATAACGAAACGTGAAGATTACAGAAAAACGAGAAATTCTTCCAGTTCAGTTCTGCATTTGCTCGCTGTTTCTGAAACATAATTCATATATAATAACGATAACTGTACCAACAGATTCCAGCTAGGTCAACTGGGTAGCCTAGATGGTGATTAAAACGTAATATTTATAGTTTTACCTTCACGATCGTTAGCCGAAGATCCACTGTGATTTATTGATCCACTCGGGTCAGCAACATTGTCCGTGAATCCTGAATCATGCAAAAGCGTAATGAGACGATTGGTTTAAGGTGAAGTTCAGAATTGAGATCTCAAAAGCTGTTGTTGATTTTCAAGTAAAAATGAGTTGCCGCTTATAGAATAGGGTCAAACAGAATTCCTATTCAATTTCATCGAACTTTGAGGTTCGATTCTAAATCTAATTTTCAAAATGAAATGTCTCAACAAATATATTTTTATTGGTTCCGATTCTGAGTTTTTAAGATTTTTTCATTTTTCGAATCTCATGTCACTAAAATGGGTATAACTCCGTTAAACCTCTTTAACCAATTTTGAGGAGACCATTGGAAACTAAATCGGAATATTAGAACATGAATTAGAAGGAGATGAATTTTTTTTTTAATTCAGAAAATATGTGGAATAGCTATTTTTTACATATTTTCTCTTGCTCATGATAGTCAGGTTTTTTAACTCCCACTGAAAAATAAACCCATGAAAAACTTCTCCAAAATCTCAGTTTTCCAATGGTTTGAACAAACTAACTTTTTTTACAGGACTTTTTTTTAACAAAATGACGTTGTATGCGATAAATTTGGGTTTATATCGAGAAATTCCCCCCCCCCCCCCCCCAGAATTGACTTGCTAGAACAGAAAAAAAGAGAGTGGCACCGGACTTTTTCATTAATTTTAGCAAAATCAAATGGTGATTCGCTAACTCAATAATTTATGGATTTTCGGGAACTTTTTCCTGGTTGGAAGGGCTGAATCGTTGGCCGCTCGAGTTCTGAGTAAAAAGTGTCTTATTAATTGAAATTTTCAACTATTGATCCAACCCCTAGAATCCCATGAAAACGAAAAATTTGGAAAATAAGTAATTCTGAAACAAAATCTCTGAGAAAATGTAGGAAGCTTTTTTTTTTTTTTTTGAAATGAGCTGCAGAATCGATCCAAAACTGTTATGGAATCATGTCAGGATACCATGTAAAGATAGGTAGGAAGATATAGATACATAGATAGATGGGTAGAGAGAAGGAGGGGAGAGAGAGTGAAGTGACACATTGAGATATTTTTGACTAACTTTTCAATTTGAACAACCTACATGAGGTTATCCTCGCCTCATGCTGGATATCATGTCTTAACCAGTCAAGTGGTGGTAAGGAGTGGTTCTGCATTGAATTTTACTTGGACATTTCTTTTATAGAGAATGAGTGGAATATGATATATTAAGTACGTGATCCTTTAAGATTTATCCAAAACTGAACACCGATTGTGGATGATTGGTACCTACATAATGACTTGTAAAATAATTAAAAAGCAACATTTAAAAAAAATTAAATTTAAAACGTTGTCACATATTACACAATGATTTATTATTTCTGTATCAGATAGCCAGTTGTTGTAAGCTTCAATTCAATACTTTCGCTGAAAAGCTTCGAGCCGTTTAAGGGAGATAAACAGATTTTTCGAACAATTCCAGTATTTCAAATCTACAAATCGCACACCAGCGTGGAAAATGACTCTTCTTGAAAATGCGTTTTTAGGTTACACATGCAATGCATGCCCCGGACTGACATATAAAAGCCGTTTTAGCTGTAGTTGCAATACAATTTTGCACTCAGTTGTGGTCTCTCATACGCCAACAAGAACACTGAATCACATTGAACATTGTTCCTTGGTTTGCTGGGCCTTTATCTTCTAAATTCATGTACTACGAGAACTAGTAAGATGGAAGGTACGTTTTTTTTTTTTTTTTTTAATTTTGACACAGCTATTCACCACTCAACCGACTAGAAAGTTTTGCTTGGGTTCCAGCAAAAAAATGATACATTGACGGGATGAGATGTTCGTCGTCTGAATAATGAATTCCTAATGATACTAACAATAAGAATAATATTGTTCATATCATTTGGCCTGAACAGTTTTTTCGATACAATCGGTTGGGATGGCAACCCCAAGTCATGGAAGAAACCTCCAAGAACTGTATACTGATTTAGGATTTTCGGCCTTCTCGAAAATTAATGGTATTGAGGAAATTGAATGGCATTTTTTATTATATTTTTTCAAGTTAAGTGGGATACATATTTACAAGCATTTCTTTCCCAATATTCCGCACACAAAAAAATAGAACTGTGTAGAATATTGGTTTTGCTTTTTAGGCTAACTATTTATTTTCGGCAAATTACTAACCCACCTACAAATCAATACTAATGTCTCTCTTCCGTATTATGATTGAATTGCATAAATTCAAGTTATTTATTTAAACATATTACTGGAAGAGGATCGGTATGAGTTTAGGCATTGCTGTCAATGAAGAGTATCGAGACCAAACATGTATGAATAA
Source organism: Creontiades dilutus (assembly GCA_031894815.1). Classification (NCBI taxonomy): domain Eukaryota; kingdom Metazoa; phylum Arthropoda; class Insecta; order Hemiptera; family Miridae; genus Creontiades; species Creontiades dilutus. The sequence goes on along the minus strand of JAVIWC010001303.1, from coordinate 53,976 downwards.
GAAGCATCGATGCCAACTATTTCGGTATCGAATCGAAAAATTCTATATTCAACATTCCAGATTTCTGATTCTAGGTTCGTTATTAAATTACGTCCATTAAGAGGGAAAAAGTACGTATACTAAAACAAAGTATGTAAACACAAACACTTTTTACTCAAAAGAAGTTGTCTCGAGTGTTTTCCGTCTACTCCACTGAGAAACAACAGGTTATCAGTGAAAATATCTCATAATCCATCTTCTTTTCTGTACAAGAAATTTCAAAATGCCTCATCCGACTAGCACCCTACAGAGAGACTTCTTATTTCAAGAGAAATTGTTATTATTAGGTTGATAATTATACCTTCAAATTCTTCAGCCGTCGGTTCCACTGTTTCACAGCTCAATAAAGCGGAGATCGAGTTTCCTAAATCAACAGTAATTCGACAATATTCGTAAATAATCGTTAAAACAAAGTTTGATTAAATTAAAGTTTTTCGTAAAAATTTCCAATTAAATGTCGCTAGATAAAATGCGAGCTCATTAAATAATGAATAACGTAATGATGTGATCATTTATCAATCTATTGAACTACGAATTAAATTATTAGACATAAATTCAAGCTAACTTAAATCAGACGTTAATATAACAAAATTTACCGGATATTATTGTTTCGTCCGGACGTTGATCAGTGGACCGTTCTGCCGTTTCACATCTCCATTGATTGCAGCCCATGGGCCCTGGGACATCAAAGATAATACATTCTTTATTACTGAGTAAAATGTTCAATACATTCTAGTAGGAAGCCGAGAGAGTAGTAACCGCAAAATATCGTATACCTGTACAGTCGTTAGTTAAATATACTGGCGGGGAACTACGACAAGCGTCGGAAATCATGTTTCCTGGAACATAAAATCATACTTCCGTTAAAGTTGAGAACTATGTTTAAATAAAATCCAGATAGTTAACACCAGATGGCAAAACGCTGGAAACCACACAATGTTGAATTTTTACCTTCCACGTCAGCCGCTGGTAGTTGAATTGGAGCATTCATGCTGAAATCAGAGTTCGTGATGTCTGGAAAATAAAACCATACATCATTAAGTGTTGAGAGTTATGTTTAATGAACTGTACATAGGCCAAATCAGATGTTGAGAGAATCCGAAAAATGTAACATATTCACCTTCTAGGCCAATCACTGAAAATTGAAATGGGCCACTCATCCATTCATCAGGGTTCGTGATTTCTGGAACATGGAATCATACATCCTTAAGCATTGACAATTATGTTCAATACATTTTATTCAGTAGAAATCACAAAATAATAAATTTCAACCTTCTTTGTCAGTCGTTGAATATTGTACTGGGTGACTCATACATTCTTCGGGAATCGTGCTTTCTGAAATATAAAATCATAAATATTTAACTGTGTGGAATCTATGATTATATGATGACAGTTCAAAACAGATGCAGACAGGGGACATTGCGTGACATCAAGTTTTTACCTCCTGCATCTATCGTTGGAAATTGACCTGGGCCACTCGTATGGACATCGGAGTTCGTGAGTTCTGGAATATAGAATCATACTTCCGTTAAAGTTGAGAACTATGTTTAAATAAAATCCAGATAGTTAACACCTGATGGCAAAACGCTGGAAACCACACAATGTGAATTTTTACCTTCCACGTCAGCCGCTGGTAGTTGAATTGGAGCATTCATGCTGGAATCAGAGTTCGTGATGTCTGGAAAATAAAACCATACATCATTAAGTGTTAAGAGTTATGTTTTATGAACGGTACATAGGTCAAATCAGATGTTGAGAGAATCCGAAAAATGCAGCGTATTCACCTTCCAGGCCAATCACTGAAAATTGAAATGGGCCACTCATCCATGCATCAGGGTTTGTGATTTCTGGAACATAGAATCATACATCCTTAAGCATTGCCAATTATGTTCAAAACATTTTCTCCAGTAGAAATCACAAAATAATAAATTTCAACCTTCTTTGTCAATCGCTGAATATTGCACGGGGTGACTCATACATTCTTCGGGAATCGTGCTTTCTGAAATATAAAAATCATAAATCTTTAACTGTGTGGAATCTATTATTATATAATGACAGTTCAAAACAGATGCAGAGAGGGGACATTGCGTCACATCAAGTTTGTACCTCCTGCATCTATCGTTGAATATTGACCTGGGCCACTCGTATTGGCATCAGAGTTCGTGAGTTCTGGAATATAGAATCAAACTTCCGTTGAAGTTGAAAACTATGTTTAAATAAAATCCAGATAAGGTAACGGCACCGGTAGTGGCCATGCTCCAGTAGTGGCCATTTTAAAGTTTATATTTGAGAAATAAGGATTCATTCAAACTTGCAGGAAATCACTCATGTCATCTTGTAGTCAGAGGTTGAACTATGCGCAGAGCATCATTGGAAATTAAGGTAAACTTCTCAATATGACCGTCCCTAGTTTCCTCGTTTGTTGGGCTGTATCCTAGAGCTTCTACTGGATAGAATCAATTTTGTTCATCTGGTATTGAATTTAATGATATTAAACACGTAAGGAGGGCAAAATGTCAATTGGCCACTACTGAGCCATGCACGTTACTGGAAATTTCGTAATTTGATGTGGCCACTACTGGATCAAAATAAAGGTGTGAGAAAAAATTAATAAAAAATAGAAAAATTGTTCTTTTGATAGTTTAAGGCAATGGATATGTTAGGGAAGAGTCGGGCTATATTCTAAATGAGTCCTGAAGAAAGTCATTACTACTATACCGTTACCTTAGTTAACACCAGATGGCAAAACGCTTTAAACAATTGAATTTTTACCTTCCACGTCAGCCGCTGGTAGTTGAATGACAGTTCAAAGTTCAAAACAGATGCAGAGAGGGGAAATTGCGTGACATTAAGTTTTTACCTCCTGCATCTATCGTTGAATATTGACCTGGGCCACTCGTATAGGCATCAGAGTTCGTGAGTTCTGGAATATAGAATCATACGTCCGTTAAAGTTGAGAACTATGTTTAAATAAAATCCAGATAGTTAACACCAAATGGCAAAACGCTGGAAACCACACAATGTTGAATTTTTACCTTCCACGTCAGTCGCTGGTAGTTGAATCGGAACATTCATGCTGGAATCAGAGTTCGTGATGTCTGGAAAATAAAATCATACATCCTTAAGTGTTGAGAGTCATGTTTAATGAACTGTATATAGGTCAAATCAGATGTTGAGAGAATCCGAAAAATGTAACATATTCACCTTCCAAGCCAATCACAGAAATTTGAAAGGGGCCACTCATCCATGCATCAGGGTTCGTGATTTCTGGAACATGGAATCATACATCCTTACGCATTGCCAATTATGTTCAATACATTTCATTCAGTAGAAATCACAAAATAATAAATTTCAACCTTCTTTGTCAGTCGCTGAATATTGTACTGGGTGACTCATACATTCTTCGGGAATCGTGCTTTCTGAAATATAACATCATAAATCTTTAACTGTGTGGAATCTATTATTATATGGTGACAGTTCAAAACAGATGCAGAGAGGGGACATTGCGTGACATCAAGTTTTTACCTCCTGCATCTATCGTTGAATATTGACCTGGGCCACTCGTATGGGCATCGGAGTTCGTGAGTTCTGGAATATAGAATCATACTTCCGTTAAAGTTGAGAACTATGTTTAAATAAAATCCAGATAGTTAACACCAATGGCAAAACGCTGGAAACCACACAATGTTGAATTTTTACCTTCCACGTCAGTCGCTGGTAGTTGAATCGGAACATTCATGCTGGAATCAGAGTTCGTGATGTCTGGAAAATAAAATCATACATTATTAAGTGTTGAGAGTCATGTTTAATGAACTGTACATAGGTCAAATCAGATGTTGAGAGAATCCGAAAAATGTAACATATTCACCTTCCAAGCCAATCACAGAAATTTGAAAGGGGCCACTCATCCATGCATCAGGGTTCGTGATTTCTGGAACATGGAATCATACATCCTTAAGCATTGACAATTATGTTCAATACATTTTATTCAGTAGAAATCACAAAATAATAAATTTCAACCTTCTTTGTCAATCGCTGAACATTGTACTGGGTGACTCATACATTCTTCGGGAATCGTGCTTTCTGAAATATAAGATCATATATCTTTAACTGTGTGGAATCTATTATTATATGGTGACAGATCAAAACAGATGCAGAGAGGGGACATTGCGTGACATCAAGTTTTTACCTCCTGCATCTATCGTTGAATATTGACCTGGGCCACTCGTATTGACATCAGAGTTCGTGAGTTCTGGAATATAGAATCATACTTCCGTTAAAGTTGAGAACTATGTTTAAATAAAATCCAGATAGTTAACACCAAATGGCAAAACGCTGGAAACCACACACTGTTGAATTTTTACCTTCCACGTCAGCCGCTGGTAGTTGAATTGGAGCATTCATGCTGAAATCAGAGTTCGTGATGTCTGGAAAATAAAATCATACATCCTTAAGTGTTGAGAGTCATGTTTAATGAACTGTACATAGGTCAAATCAGATGTTGAGAGAATCCGAAAAATGTAACATATTCACCTTCCAAGCCAATCACAGAAATTTGAAATGGGCCACTCATCCATGCATCAGGGTTCGTGATTTCTGGAACATGGAATCATACATCCTTAAGCATTGAAAATTATGTTCAATACATTTTATTCAGTAGAAATCACAAAATAATAAATTTCAACCTTCTTTGTCAATCGCTGAATATTGTACTGGGTGGCTCATACATTCTTCGGAAATCGTGCTTTCTGAAATATAAAATCATAAATCTTTAACTGTGTGGAATCTATTATTATATGATGACAGTTCAAAACAGATGCAGAGAGGGGACATTGCGTGACATCAAGTTTTTACCTCCTGCATCTATCGTTGAATATTGACCTGGGCCACTCGTATTGACATCAGAGTTCGTGAGTTCTGGAATATAGAATCATACTTCCGTTAAAGTTGAGAACTATGTTTAAATAAAATCCAGATAGTTAACACCAAATGGCAAAACGCTGGAAACCACACACTGTTGAATTTTTACCTTCCACGTCAGCCGCTGGTAGTTGAATTGGAGCATTCATGCTGAAATCAGAGTTCGTGATGTCTGGAAAATAAAACCATACATCCTTAAGTGTTGAGAGTTATGTTTAATGAACTGTACATAGGCCAAATCAGATGTTGAGAGAATCCGAAAAATGTAACATATTCACCTTCCAAGCCAATCACAGAAATTTGAAATGGGCCACTCATCCATGCATCAGGGTTCGTGATTTCTGGAACATGGAGTCATACATCCTTAAGCATTGATAATTATGTTCAATACATTCTAGGCAGTGGACGTAAAAAAAATAAATAAATTTTAACCTTCTTTGCCAGTCGCTAAATATAGTACTGGGTGACTCATACATGCTTCGGGAATCGTGCTTTCTGAAATATAAAACCATAAATCTTCAACTTTGTAGAATCTATTATTATATGATGACAGTGCAGAGAGGGGACATTGCGTGACATTAAGTTCTTACCTCCTGCATCTATCGTTGAATATTGACCTGGGCCACTCGTATGGACATCGGAGCTCGTGAGTTCTGGAATATAGAATCATACATCATTAAGTGTTCTACAACAGACGTAGAAAGAAAAAATTCAACATTTTGCAATGGCCACTCACTCAGCTTCTGTTTTGAATTACCTAGCATGTATTAATCATAATTCTCAGTGGTTAGAATGGTATGATTCGTATCCTTGAAAACACAGTTTCCTAATCAAGTATCAATGACCTAATACGAAATGAAAATCAATCGAAAAGCTCAAAATCAAAATCAATAAAAAACCTCGAAATCAACATTTTCTTTAAATTAAATTAAAATTTCATTGAGTCAAATTTGGATAGAATTTAATAGGTAAAATTGAAAACTAGTGCAAAACCGAAACTGGAGGAATGGAAATCTCGGAATGTAGGCATAAACTGTCTCTGAATGTTGAAGGGGCAACTCAGACATGCGTTGTACTTCCTGGTTTCTTGATCATAAAATCATATGCTCCTTTATTATTGAGAATTATAATTAATACATTCAAGGTAGTTGAAATCAGAAGCCGAGACAGTGGAGGTGATGTTGAATATTGACCTTCTACGTCATATATTGAATATTGAACTGGGCCCATCATACATGCATGAGAGTTCTTGATTTCTGGAACGTGAAATCATAAATCCTTCAGTCCCCAGAATTTATTTAATACATTATGTAGACGGTTCGAATCAGAAGCCATGAGAATGGAGATCGCTAAAATGTTAAATTTTTACCTTTTACGACAGTCACTACAAATTGATCTTGTCCGCTCAAACGTTCGTCACTGTCCACGATTTCTGGAACGTAAAATCATAAATCATGAAAATTATGTTTAGTGTATTATGCAGATGGAGGAGAGAGACTGTAAATGTCTTACCTTCTACGGCAGGCTCAAAGTATTGTCCTTGTTGATCATTGTCCTTGATTGCAAACAGAAAATTTAAATCCTTTAGTCTTGAGAATTATGTGATTGTGTTCAAATCACAGAAAATTACGTTTGTCTATGATTTCTGGAGGAAAAAATCCTAAATCCTTTAGTTTTAAAAATCTTGTTATCCTGTCCATTGTACACATTGTCCCTGAAATAGGATAATCCGTAAGGGTTCTATAGGAACTTTATTTCAGAACAAAAAAAGTTTCAGTAATGCAGCATGATCGTATGAGCGAATTTTCCAATGTACTCGTAATATGAAAATTCACGAACATTTGCTGATGACTATAACTTTTTTTTTTTTTTAGGCCCCGGCCGTTTTCCGTTTTTCTTTCAGAGCTCCATTTATCGTCTCACACAAAAATCGACGACATTGTGAAATTGAAAAGAACGATTCTGCGTTTGACATGGTAATTTCTGAATACGGTTTCGAAAATTATGAAATTGGTTCGGAAAATTCCCAATTAAAAAAATTGACTTGGAAAAGTGATTGGCGGCATTCTATACCAAATTTGATGTCCTAAACGGTTGATTCATTTTAGTTCAAACATTTTGAAACATTTTAAACATTTTAGTTCAGTGTTGAATTGACTATAAAAACCACAAGAATTATCATTTTATCGGGGACATTCATGTTAAGATTGCTCAACCCAGAAGTCGAGAGAGTGGAAACAGGAAAAATGATAAATTTTTCCTTTTACTGCAGTCGAAGAATATTGACCTATGATCACTCATACATCCATCAGTGTTTTTTTATTTCCGGAAAATAAATTCATAGATCATTCCTTAATAAATATACTCAACACACTATAATCTAAATTCTAATCGGAAACCGAGAGAAAAGATATAGCAAAATATTATATTTTTACCTTCCACGTCAGTCGCAAAATACGTTCCTTGTCCACTCATACATCCTTCAGTGTCCGTGTTTTCTGGAACATTAAATCATAAACCCTTTAGTCTTGAGAATAATATATTCAATACATTCTTTGATATTCGAATCAAATTCGGAGGGATTATAAATTGGAAAATGTTACATCTTTACCTCCTGCACCAGACGCTGAATATGTATTTGAAAGTTGAGTTTTAGCTGGAACTATTGGATTGGGCATGGGAAACGTACCGCATGACTTGAAAAATGTTGAATATGAAAAACGTACCGCATGACTTGAAAAATGTTGAAAACTCCTAGTCACACTGTCACAACAGATCTTAGTTGTCTCAATGACCAGGGATTTCTCCCACCCTTATAGGGAGAAAAACTCCCATTCACATTAAGAAGATTCTAATAGTTGTGTACCCATCGTCTGTTATCAGCCTATATACAGCCTGTATAGATCGAAACTCCGGCCTAGAAGATAGAGTTTTCATTTGACCAACCCTATAGACCAAGAACATTTTAGATTCCAATCGATGTAAAGAACTTCGGACGAGAATTTCTGAGAGATCAATTTGTAGGCAGAATGAGTGGAAATGAGATTTATGTATTACCTTCATTATTTGCCAGTTCAGCTGACCCGCTAATAGATGAAACAGAACTGGAGGTTCCTGTAACATATAAATTCATGCACTACATTGTAATTAAGAAGTACATTAAATATTCATTTAGCTAGTTCATGTCGGAAACCAAGAGCTTGGGAATTACATAACGTTGATTTACCTTCACATTCCTCAGTCGAAGATTTGACGTTTCCATCCAGTTCCAAAACCATGGGGTTACTGCCTGGCAGCCGAAGGAAATGTTGCACTATCTGTGCTACATCATCACTGCCAGCTTCTACTACCAAAAGTCTGTCAATAGAAATGTAATTCTCGATCATGTTAGGATGTAGGGATTCTATTTTCTGGCATTCCTCGGTAAAGCTGTCAGGCGCTTCATCAATCAAAGGCAAATCTAGTTCGACTGGAAATCCCGCTTTGGCAAATGCATTTCTTATAGTACTCGAAGTAACTTCATTCCAAGAACTACCAATCCATTCCAAGGATTTCCCCACATCTATCCCACCGTGAACTTGATCAGTCACGTTATTTTCAATAATATGTTGTAAAACGCGTTTACGGTACTTTATCTTGAAGGTTCTTGCAACTCCTACTACCATTGGATCCCAGGTTGGCGTGAAGTTGGGGTGAACAAATACCATTGTTATGTTATCCATTTTGATGTACTGATGAGACAAGGCATGATCAAGAAATAGCAGTATTTTCCTGTTTTGTTCCCCCATTTTACGGTCAAAGCTGATCAACCAGTTTCTCATGATGGACTCAGTAATGAACGATTTTTCCTCACACTGCCATTCCAATTCGGATGGTAGCACACAGTTCTCCGGTAGGTCTTTGAACTGAGAGCTTATGACAAGTGGTTTTTCTTTCTCGCCTTTCATATTGACGCAAAAAAGTATTGTAACGCGCTCGGCAGACAGCTCACCATTGGAGCACATCATATTCCCGTATTCAGACAGCTGGTTTGGTAACGCCCTTGTAAAAAGACCAGTTTCATCGACAGTATAAATGTCTTGATGGCTGTATTTTTTCGTGATATCAAAAATTTTTGATTGCCACGAAGCCATCAGTTCTGGGGTGATCGATCCCACTTTGTCAGAGCAGTCGTTAAATGAAAGCTTGTATCTTTTTGTAAAACAATATAGCCAACCATTGGAAGCTTTAAAATTTTTCATTTTCAATATATTTGACATCTTTAATGCTGTACGCTTAACCATTGGTCCACTAACATGAGTATACCTGTTTCTCAAACGTGAAATCCATTCCAGCAGAGATTTGTCCAGGATCAAAGGAAGTCCTCGAACATTTGCCAGCCGTCGGAACTCGTCACTGATGGTATTTTTATGGTATATACGCAATATGTGTTCTCTGTCGCGAATAATTCGGTAAACTTGACTTTTTCCCACTCCAAAAATGTTGGCCAAATGAACCCTAGAGTAGATATTTTGACAATCTAAATCCAAAAGACGCACCTTATCCTTCAACTTGAGAGTCTTGCGTAACCCCGTTGGTGGCATGATCTACCGAGAGACATTCGACAACTGACTATCAAAAACACTGATGCAAGGAAGGTAGGTAGGGGTACAATTTGTATTTGGTAGGGTTTTTTCAGAACTCATAAAAAACAGCGATAAGGAGACTTCGGGACACTAGGGACATCAATTCATATGTTGCAGAATAAGCAGGTTTCATATCTGTGGTTGCTAACTTCAAAAGATAACACTGGAAGTTACTGATTATTGCTCGAGTGGCAGAAATAGTCTATTATGCTGAGGTGACATCGGGATTTTTGAAGAGACAACTCCAAATGCTTTGAACCGTCCGAAATCGTTTTGATAAAAACGGTACATTCCGCCAACCTGCACGTTGTGAGGCAACTGGCTACGATAATGAATTAATTTAGGTTTGAAAAATTATCACATTGCCGTTTTAGATTAATTACTTTCTTATTTTAAAACAAAGAACGTATCTATTTAGTAATACTAAATAATTCATTACCATTGGGTAATGTTAAGTTGCTTGGTTTTCAAGAATATTGCTTCCGTGTCTACCTGGAGGTCTCGAAAGCATTATTATCGCTTCAGGGAGAAGAATCAAAATCTTTTTCAAACTTTCCCCTCCAAAATCAAAATTTCCAATCGCATTTTGCTTTAAAGACTATGATCTTGAGTGCTCAATATTGACACATCACTCTCGCGATACGTAAAATCCACCAGCATTCTGAAAAAATTTCTACCAAAATTTCTCTCCGTTTCCAGCGGTAGTAGGCGGAGCACGAATCTTGTTCAACGATACGTTTACTATCTTCATCAACAGGGTATTCATCCTGGAACTGTGGATCTTGTTCACCAGCTTGTCTGTTGTGTTGTCTAACAGTTGTCTAACTCTTCTACATTCAGAACGCCTTTGCTAAACGTGCGGGGGAAGGAGGGGACTACGAGTTGAATTGGTATCCCTCTACGTAAAAATTGAACGTATAATACTGGTAGCTTTTTGAGTGGTTCGTTGTGTGGTATTCAACAAATCATTTGCATCATGAAGTATGAATTACGCTTCGTGCTCACTCCATTAACGACGTTCAAGAAAGGTATTAAAATGCTCACACAGGTATTTGAAATGAAGCATTTGCACTCCTGTAGAACCAGCTTCCTATACTCCACAGAACAATGTAAACTGTATAAGGTTTTTCATACATTAATTTCATTCGTCTGACTTCGAATACTATTTCTTAATTCTGTATGTTAAACCGTAAAAAGTTCTTTAAAGGCTGGAATCTTGTTTCGATCCATTAAACGTTTAGTTTTGATTCGTCAATGATATTAATATCATCTGCTTTGGAATAATAAACTCTGGAACCTGGTAAAAGAATTAGTTGAGAGGCTTTCCGGGTTGTGCAGGAGTCTCATTGTAACATAGAGACGGACTCCGTTTGCGTCAACCCAGCTTTTGGTCGGCTTCCTCATTTCAATCGCCGTTCATTATCCTCCCCATCAATCTCACAGTGAGAAAGGGCGCTGTGACGCATCTTTGATTACCGCACTCTAATGATGGTTTCATCAAAGGTCTCCAGGGATGCTCGAAACTTTCTTATCATTCAATGCCGTTATTTCCGCCAAGGAATTATCAAGAAATCGCGTAGACGATAGTCATTTGGTAGCGAATAAAAAAAAACTCCGAGATTCTAGATGACACGTACATGATACTCACGTGAATATTTCCGTACCTTCTTATCTGAGAAACATCAGGTGTGGATTTCACACCACTTTCCTTGCACGTTCAACCCCAGAACAATTGATGTACTTCGAGGCGTTTCAGGGTCGGTCTTGAAAGGTGGCATCGGTGGAGGTCTCCTAGCTCCCCCAGATAAGAGTGAGAAATGTTTATGTGACTCATGAACCATGTTTTCGTGATAATAAGTGTGATCACATAAAAACCGGACGTAGAGGCGTTCCTGTAATGCATGCACTTACCAATTTGTTTTCTACATACTCCTCCTCATCAAAATCTAATCTATTTACTATTTCCGTAAAGAGCTGATGAACAAAAGCAAGCATTGCCCAAATACGCCCAGAAAATCATTGTGGTTTGATGCATTACATTTAAAAGCACATTCCGAGAAGATTCAAATAATTGACGGGTATCATAATGGAGACGGTGTTTAATGTGTTATATTCCAATTTGATTGCTAAGGAATGAGAATTTAGTGAGTTGAGTACATTAAATCCTTCATAATCGACTTAAGTATGACATTTCAAAATGAAGCGCTTTTGGGGTATCCACAATACAATTACAGGGAATGGCGGAGCGCAGAGTTTAGAAAGCTACCGCAGACTACATTTAATAATCTTTGATCGGGCAACAAATACAGAAATAATTTGTATGTAATAAGTTTATACAGCATTTGTGTAATAATTTGCGTCATTTTACATAGGCTGTTATGACATAAGTAAGCAAGGTTCAATGCTAATCAAGGTTTCAAGCCCTTCAAACATCCTCATGAAAGACTCAAATAACCCCAACTGTTTTTGTTAAGGACACGTACGTGAAATACATCGCGGTATTCATACAATGCATACGAAAGTTCAGGTTGCCGCGTAGATGTATTTCATGCCGCGTGTGCTTATAACTCAAAGAAAATTGTAGCAGCAACACAAAACCCGATAATCCAGGAATGCTGGACACACTGATTGAAGGCGATGTTGAAGAGAAACTTTCCAACGGACATAATTCTGGAAGGTAGACGTAGAAATCCTATTAGGGCGGACCTCAATGGGTAAAGTTGTACGAGTATGTTCAAGTTTTCCAAAGTAACTATCTCGTTAGTTCCCAGAAATGGGGAATTCGGTTTGCGAAGTACAGAAGATTCCACTACCATAAATAAAACATGGAAGACGTATGAAGGGGGAGAGCACGGACAATTTTCAATCATTAAAGATGGTCATGAAGTTTTCTTGCCTTATCTTGCCTGAAACCACAGGCTATTTTGAGCAGTAACAGAAATATTCCTTTTTTGGCGATGGGGTGTACGAAATACCATTCAATTTGCTACAGTTTTTGATTTTAAAGATTAAATTAGATGAACTAAACGAAATAGATTGAAAGAAGGAAATAAATCCCCGATCTTGCTATTAGCTCACAACTTTACGAAGATACCATAAACAAATAAAGGAATAAACAGTCCGAAAGAGAACGGTTAATGGTAAATACAACCACCTTCATTTTATTGTAAAATGATTTTCTTCCATCCGAAAATTCATGTGAGACTTTTCCTTATGACTCGATGATTCTCTTTGTGAAACCTCATTGTCCAACTTGAGAAAGTCGTGCGATTTCGTTAAAATCGTTAAGGGCGAGTTTCACTAACACTGGTTGAAGAAAAGCGTTGTTTTACGGAACCAGAGATTTGAACGTTTAGCTAAATGAAACTGGTTTCAACCATTTATCAAACGGCAATTTTTGTTTTCAAGTCGATTTGGAGTTTAAACATTCATTTAGATACTATCAAGGATGCAATTACCCACAAAATATGGTTTACAGTGGAGGGGATAACGATATGACAGTGATAACATAAGCATTCACTTCACCACTACGTTTGCTTTAATCTTTGGAATCTGTATTTGTTAATATTGTTGTTTAGGTTTGTAGTTCAACATTCTTACCTTTCACTTGCATGTTTGATGACATTTTCAATTTGATCAATTCGGAAGTCGGTACATCATCTCAAAATCAACATTTTTAACGGGGTGACCATTTTGATTATCTGTTTGATAATTTTTTTGCCGTGAATAAATTATTAAATTTTCAACCTTCCTTTAGGTGGACAAAATTCTGAAACTGGTCCATATTTAACCTTTGGGTTCCCCGATTACGGAGAAAAAAAAAATTAAAAAATCGAATTAATTTTTTGACACGATTGGCGAGCACTAAGTGATCTGAAATCAAATTGATTTGCTAAAATTTAAAACTTCCCTACATTAAACGATTGAAGTCCCAAATACGGGAAAAATGATATTGAAAAATCTAATTAACTTTTGACACGATTGGCGAGCACACAGTCGTTGATTTGCCAAAATTTGACTGAAAAAAATTATGTATCACCCAAAACGCGAAAAATCGCAAAAATTCCTTGCTACATTTAAAGTCTAGAAAGATTGATGAACAAATCCTACAAACCAATCGTTCGGGTAACATGGTTTTTCGTTATTGAATAGGGGCATACATTTACAAATTGCTAAATGAAATCTACAGGTAGAATGCAATGTATATTCAATGACAAATGTAGAAATTTAATGTCTTACCTGTCTTAGCAATGTCCATTGTTGAACAAAAGCAATAAAACTTATCGCTACCCATACCTTGAACATAATTAATGGCCATCGAATAAAGATAATCCCACTGCCGGTTATTAGGTACTTGTGTAAACATGATTGATTCACTCCTTTACTATTTGTTTGTAAACACGGTATGGCGGTAAATATTAGTATTAAGCGTCTCACTAACTAATAATAAAAAGGTAAAGCACTCTGAAATTTCAAACTTTCGACTTGACTTTCGTCCACCTAATTTTGCCCTGTGTACGACGTGACTATCAATTGAAGCAAGGATATAATTATACTTTGTTGGCTCGTAATACATTTTAATAGAAATGTATGCTATTTTTCTTTGGACGCCGCTGTCGAACGAGCTGGAAGCAGAAACGTCTCCGGGGGTGGGCATCTCCATTATCCAGCAAAAACGATTTGTCTGAGAACTTCGCACTGCACCGTGAAACTCGCAAAAAAACGACGGGTTAATCATGCAAAATTCTAGAGTTCTGGAAATTCCTCGTATACTCCAAACTAATTTATTGAACTTCGGGGTACCTCTTTGATTATAGACGTAAAGGAGGAGGACCAGGGCCAAAACACTTACTGGAAAAAATTAGAATGGCATTATTGACTTCGGATGGTTTTTTTACAGCCTAAACCAGGAAATTTTTTTTTCGAATGTTTAGATTAACAGTGATCGCAAAAAAACGACGGGTTAATCATGCAAAATTCTAGAGTTCTGGATACCTCTTTGATTATAGACATAAAGGAGGAGGGCCAAGAACTTACTGATTTATCCACGGAAAACAAATTACAGGAAAAAATAAGAATTAGAATGGTTTTTTAAATTAATAATGTTTAGGTAGGAAGTTTCCTGGTTACCACGGCATGTGCAGCAGTCTGTTGTGAGGTAGGATCTCCACAAGCCCAATAGGTAGGAAAACAATAATTAAATACATAACACAATAACTCAAAATAACCATAATAACACTAATGCGGCAAAACGGGATTTCGGAATGAAAACAAAGATGCCGAATAGAACTGGTAGTATTCGTTGTTTAGAACGCTAACCACCCAAATTTTGTTGGTTAGTTTTCTTCGTCGATTCAGAACGTTTAATAGTTGATTTATCTGAGTGGGTGAAACCGACCATCGTTCTTTAAAAGGGTGATAAGTAAACGTTGATTAAAATCTTTAGTGAAACCAGCCCTAAATAAATTAATTTGCAGGTAGATACACTTTGTAGTATTGTTATAATGTCATTTTGTTAAAGTTTAAAGTAATAGTTTTTTTATTAAAAAGAAATTGTTTAATGTAACAGATGCTTTCTAATCTAGCGATTACCCTCGTCAAGATTCCAAATCCTCAAGGACCGTCCACCTTATTGGCCAAAAAAAGAAGACATTAAACTAGATGTGAAAAATCCGTTCATAAATCACATGGACTTCAATAGGGGTCTACTTGGTCCCAACATCTAACCATTCCGAATTCTCCACACACTTGAATGATTCAAAAACTTGCCGAAATCATGGTTTTTCATGATTTTTGTTTACAGAGGGACGTATCGTGTCTCTTTTCTAGTGGTTTTGTATTCAAAACCGGCTGGGTTAGGTGTCAGATCCTTAGAATATCGCCCGCGGCAAATAACGGAAATGTTTGAACCTAGAAGTGACCCCCCAAACCTCACAATGGCACGATAATCACGCATTGCTATGAAAAGAAAAAAATTCGTAATAGACTTACTAGATAGATTCTATAGATATCATACTAGATGTTTTATTCAGCACATTCATGACTTTTTTTATGAAGTTTTTGGTGGTAAATAGTTTTTGTGAAAACGATGATACCTACCCACTCGGTTGATATCTGCCTGGTTTCAACATCGTAGCGACCGCAAAGCACATCAATCTTGCGGGTT
This sequence comes from Creontiades dilutus, assembly GCA_031894815.1. Classification (NCBI taxonomy): domain Eukaryota; kingdom Metazoa; phylum Arthropoda; class Insecta; order Hemiptera; family Miridae; genus Creontiades; species Creontiades dilutus. Next base: position 38,226 of record JAVIWC010001303.1, on the reverse strand, counting down.
AGCATACTTCACCGTTTGAAGGGGTATTTGAAGTTTCTTCCATGAACATGTAAGTGAATTCATGGATGGATCAGTTGATTGTAGCTAGTCAGAATGGATATTTACTTTACTGAATGAATCGCCCAATACGTTTCACTGGCTGAGACTTGAAAATCTTCGTCTAACGCAGGGGTCTCCAAACTATTTGCCCCAAGGGCCATATCATAATGTTCCAAATGAACTGATTCGAACACGATGACAAACTTTAGCTGAGTTTGACAAATTAATTAGTTATGGAACAAAAAATTAGTTTTTAGTGGTTAAATATATTTTTTCAATTCCACGATTTCTTTTTCGTTGTTCAATAAAAATTTTAACCAATGAATTTTCAGGAATGAAAATTTTGCAAGTCGTTGAAATTAAAATTTAAGCTCCCTAGACGAATTTGACAAATTAAAAATTAGACCGAATGGAAACAAAAGGAAACAAAACTTATTTGTATATAAAAAATATATTTATTATCAATTTATTTAAAGATATTTTGACATTCTTCGAAATATATTTTGTTTATATTATTTAACGTGATGTGTGCAATTTCTGTTTGCTTACAATGTCTTTCCACTTAGGATCATAGTTTGTTGTTCCAATCGAAAGCAATTTTTTCAAGTGTTCTTCTGAAAGCATTGCTCGATATTTGATATTGATATTTGGATTTGACATGTGTCATTTTTGAAAAGGTTTGTTCGTACAGATACGTTGAACCAAAAATTTGATTTCATTTGTCCAGGCAAAACTCTTGATTTCCTTGAAGTCATCACGTTCTGGAGGTAGTCATTTTTTCCATCCATCCAAGTTTTTCTTCGGCGGGCCAGACCAAAATATCCTGAAAATCTCGTAAAATAATCCACAACCACTGATGAAACATTAAATATTTTCATTCAACAGTTGAATTTTCATCAACAAGCCTGATATCATCAAGATTTTTAGGTTTCCTAAGGTTATGTATGTAGTTACCGAGCTTACATAATGCACTGTACACGGCGACTAATACAGATAAATCGGTTTTTTTCGCTGAAGGGCTATCTAATACAGTAACAACTTAAAGTTTTTCCAAATCTACTTGTCTTGAAACATAAATCAACAGCCCTTGAGGTGGGTTAAGAATGTTTTTCTTGGTCGATTACAAAGATTTACAACTGCAAATAATTGACCGTCACAATCATGAAAATATGTAAACGGTTTCTATCACTTAAAGTCTCTGGGTAATGAATGATATTCATATGTATTTCACGCTCACACGTGGTACGCCAAAATCACAAATCAGGCGACTTGCCAAAGCAAAACCTTTTCATAAATCACGTTCGGTTCAAAACAACTCTGCGGTACGGTGAAAAATAGTTCACCGCACAGCTTCTATCCAGCGATGTTTATTCATCAAGACCTGCCAGCCTAATACGTGCGTTCGAAGACGAACTGTAGTTGAATGTTATTTCCTGAACAACATCCCAAAATGCATTTTTCACGTCGAATACCAATGAAGAACATGGTGAATAAATTGAAACTGGAAATGGAAAACACCTCACATATCTATATCTCATGATTTTTATGAGCTCGGAGGGCAAACAGAAAAAGTCACTCAGTAATCAGAACATCAACGTCAAGATATTCGGAGTGTCCAAACAAACGCGCATCACGAGGACAATGTATGAGTGATCATGAATGCCACGGTTGTTATTTCCAAGAATGGACGGAAATTCGTCTTAAGATGACGGAACTGAAGATGGTCACCTGCATCCTACACGTGTAACAAGGCATTTATTCCCTTGAGGTTGAGCTTTTACTGAGCTCGTTTTCGATCATCAGGGAACACAACTAAGGTCCTTCTACGCAAATCACGGGCTTATAATTAATAATTATAGACGTTGGTAACCACCGAGAGAAACTTAATAATCTTCACTCCACTCTGAACGTATCAAACGCAGATACTCAAACACAATGGTACATCAATTTGAATATTCCCTATCACTAATTCACTAACTGGGAAGACGCACACACTTTTTCCTTTTTTAAATATCCTCTCAAAGGCGGAGGGAGCTCGCTATTGAAATAAAAAAACTAAACAAAATAAAAGTGGGGAAGACGCCCAGGCTTACCTCTCGGTGGCCTTTGGGTTATAGGAAGTTAGGATGATGGAAGAGGGAGAGAGTGATGGGAGGAAGTGCCCACCGCAGTAAGAGCCCCGTAGGACGCGGGTGGTGATACCACGAAGTACTCCTGATGAGATGCCCAGCTCAAGTAACTTCGTGACAACCTTCCCGCACCACACTCCGCGCCATGACACGGTTCACAATACAGGGTGTCCCACGAGTCCCCCCCCCCCCCCCCCTTCCTCCTAAAATCGTCAAAATGGGAGTGAACAAAAAAAAATTTTTTTTTAGAATCTTCATATTTTTTTGCAAGGATTTCAAATGTCATATTTTTCGCAACCAAGCGCAATGGACACTAACTTTCTTATTTCAAATGGGAACCCGAATTTTTTTATTGCAGATTCGGGTTCTACCCAAAATAATTAATAATTTGATCTGTCAACCAATTTTTTTAGTGAGCGCAGCCGGTTAAACGAGCAAAGTTGGGCAACCAAAATCGTTAAACAATGGATGATGTTGAACCCTAAAGTGTGGCACATGAATTTTCATTGTTTTTTAACGCTGATTCGCATGAAGCTATCCGCTTCTTGAATCCACTAAATTTTTGCGGAATAAATACCGAAATTTGTTTATTTTGCGTGGAAAAATCAACTTTTTTAGCGCGTGTATTTTCACATGAAATTTCATTGGTTTGTAGAGTTTTTTTTCGGGTAATTCCCCATTTCTTTTCTCTCCTCGTTCTTCAAGTGGACTGAGAAACGGCTTCGGTGGAGTTGAAAAGAAATAATAACGAACTCTTCTTTAAAAAATTAACAATTCTACCATCTGGTTAGGAGGAAAGAGAAGAAAAAAAAGGACTTCAAAGTGGTTGCTTTGATGATTTGGCTAGAAACATCAACTCTTATCAGATGATCTTTGGTTGTATGAACGTCAGGCGCACTTACCTCGAACGGTTGTAAACAGAAGGAACAAAATAATTATCTGATTATTCAAAGATAACTAACAGTAACGGCAGCTCATTTATGCCGACTTTCAACTCTCAGATTAAGATGATTTCTCACTTGATGACTGAAGAAGGTTTCAAGCTAATATTTTTACATTTTTCAACCAGACCTCGAAAATTAATCACCGTAAATATCTGAAATCCCCGGGAGTAAAATAAAAAACGGGCTCGAAATAAACAAATGTTGGTCATTATTCTGCGAAAATTGAGACGAGTCGAAAAACGGATAGCATCACGTGAATAAGAGTTAAAAAACAGTGAAAATTCATGTGCCTCACTTTAGAGTTCAGCATCATCCATTGTTTAGCGATTTTGGTTGCCCAACTTTGCGTGCTCGCTTAACCGGCTGCGCGCACTAAAAAAATTGGTTGACAGATCAAAATGGTAATTATTTGTGGTAGAACCCGAATCTACAATAAAAAATTCGGGATCCCATTTGAAATAAGAAAGTTAGTGTCCATTGCGCATGGTTGCAAAAATTTGATATTTAAGATCCTTGCAAAAAAATATGAAGATTCAAAAAAACTCCCATTTGGGAGATTTTAGGAGGGGGGAGGGGGGGGGGACAACTTGTGGGACACCCTGTATGGTGATTGGTTTAGTTGTTCTTCATGTCGGTTTATTAAAAAGACGTCCTTCCACCTTCAAATTCAGTTAAATTTCAAAAGATTTCTTGGAATTTAGCCGTTCATATAATGAGTAACTGGAAGCTGAGTATTCCAGCGAATAATATCATTCAACCACGTCCCACTCTTTCTACGAGGTATCTGCTTTGCTCATTCGCTGGGAAGACCTGCGTTCATTCTCTGGAAGACTCTGTTCATCCACCCGGTGTTTCTCAAATTCCCAAATATTTGTTTTCTGTGAAATGAATCTTCAATTGTGCTATGAGATATATTATTGTTGCAACTGTTAGGCTGCCATCATGTTTTGAGCGCTAGGAGTCCATAAATTCGTTTGTAAAACTAAGATTTTGGGTATCGAGCTTCTAAATGTTCATTTACTAATCGAGACACTACCTTATTTCATAGTGATGACTTGTCAACTGCGTTTAAAAAAAACTACAGATAATTATAAAGTGCAGTCTACGCTGCACTATCTAAATAGCAACATGGATAGGAACAATATCCATCCGAAAATAAGCCTCATTGGACCAGTGTCAGCGGCCTGATTAGTCAGTGTTTACGGTGACTGAAGTCCATAAATGCAAACGATCCATAAATATAAGTAGGAAAATTCGCTCGACCGGTCTCGCTGCATGACTGGAACTTCATCGTTCGCTTCACCTGTCATTCGATGTATATATTGGAGTTTCCAGCAGCCGTTTTCATCGCATTGACGGCGGGTCGGAGTCATTGCGATTGTGATTCGACTGGCCTGCATTTGTTGATTTGCGATTTGAAACCGCTGAATGGGTATAAGGCACGTTTTCATCTGTCAGCGGATAATGGAGAACAGAAATATTATTCCACTGTGCTTCTTGATCCGGTGGTCATAATTAATTTGGAGTTGATGAATGCACTGGAACAGAAAACGGCGAGCAGAAAAAGAAGGTCAATGGACAGAGTCGGTCCCAATTAATTTTTCGTTAACAATCGAATCGGGCTTCATAGTCCATCGCTTTATTCGTCCAAGTTTTAATGATCTTGTCAGAAATATAGCGCTAATGACGATTTCAAGGCACCGTGGACAATATATGTCGGAGATGCTATCGTGCGTGAAAACGAAGCTGCATTTGTGTTTATTCTAATGCTTGGTCACCTCCAACCGTTACACATATCACTATCCTGATATATCAACTCCGAAAGGGTTATTTAACCCTTATTGAAGTGTGAAATCTGGAAAGTCGATTGTTCTTTAATAATTTCTAATCAACCAGCAGGACATACCTAGATGAGTTCGTTGTTCAGTTTGTTTGGGAGCCTATTGATGCACCTTCGTTATTTGGTACGATTTGCGTCACGTATCTCAATCTCAAAGGAAGTATTTATCGTATTGGATTTGTTGAAAATGGTACGATATGAGTGATGACAAAATCCTTGTTGTAAATTGCAGTTATCATATTTGACTGCATGAGTGAGCAGGTTTCGTGTTTCACATTATTGTATCACAATCATTGGATTAATAAATTGTGATAACGTCAACTTTCTGGACCATATTCAAAAATGGTGACACTCGCTAATGTATGCATAATCGCAACTGGGTCTGACAAATTGAAGAGGGAGGCTGTGAGGTCCTGTCACCTACAACCACCGAAGAAAAATTGCCATCCATCGCGTCAGCATCGACAATCCTTTGTTCCTGTTGCCGATAGAGGAACTCACACAGCCCGTCGTTGAAGAATGGACCGGAAGTTCTGAGCTGACTCACGCACTCAGTTATAAAACTCTTCCGCTTCTATCGGATGGTTACTTCTGAACCGCTTGAGAACGATCCGATGAATTTACGGCAAAGAATCTTATCCATTTGCCATGAACCTACACACACAAAAATTATCCACTTATTTTGGAAGTTTTTGGGAAAAAAATAAAACTTTGGTCCATTCGTTTCTATTGAGTACGTCGACTTAATGAACAGAAGTGACCCTGATCCCAAATGACCACCGCTAGTAAAACTCTAACCAAGGCTGAGTAATACAAAATCGACGGTGATGCTGCCCTAAAACCTTGATTCTTTCCTAAAAACTATACAGGGTGTCCCAGGAGTTATGCACAATCCGAATCCTACGTGTTCTACAACTCATTTCCGAACAAAATGCCTCCTAGCACGTTTTTCGTGTTTTCGATCTTATGTCATTAAAACTCAAAATTGATGATGACACTGTTGGAAAGAGCGTTAAATTGTCTATCTATTTTTAAACATTTTTTAAATTGCATTGAAGATGTGGGATAACTGCACGAAATAGCAGTTTTGTCAAAATCTTGAAATCGCCTGTTTTTCATCTCGCCATGAACCCCATTGACGCAGAACTGTGCAGGCCTGGTAAAACGTGTCCGGCTAAAGTCAAGATAATCGAAGAGCCGAGAGACGGCTATTGTTTATGTTCATTTACGATTGATTGATTCATTTACGATTCATCGTTTTTGCTGACACTATGGACTCTTGTCAAACCAGACATCCGTATCATTACCAACTTTTCCCTTTTGTCTCTTTCCTCGCTGTATTTGCTTCAGCGTGCTTTCCCTATTGCATATTCCCATTCATCACAGTGCGCTATAGCTATTGAACATATATCATTATATGAACTCGATTTAAACCCCAATATCTTACCATTGTCCTACAACTAAATAACATGTTCGAGTCAACAAACATTTAACTAAAACTGAATTTGGTCAGAAACAACAAATTATCAACATTGCAACCCCCCCTTGCTACGGCTAAATCAGATTGGGGTTGATAATACACGGCGCACAAACCAACCCCTCCTTCAAGACCTGGGGGTCATGCGGGTCATTGCATATCCGAGCCCCTGACCAAGACAATGCCTACTCCGTAGCTTTCCCAATTTTCAAACATTAGGTATTTTTTTAGTTATACAGGGTGTCCCAGGAGTTATGCACAATCCGACTCCTACGTGTTCTACAACTCATTTCCGATGAGTTGCTTTCAGGGCAGTAGCTATACCCCAAGTGAGTGTGTTGACATGATTTCTGTGTACGGTTTTGCCAATGGTAATGCTTCTGAAGCAGCAAGGGAGTCACAGTTGTACTCCTGTGTACCACTCACACCCTTCCGAACACGTCGGATAGTATGAGGAAAAAATATTGGTGGATAATATTGTCTGTCAGTGATCCTTTTTTTATCCACTAAACTATCTTCTTATTATCTACCAATCTTTTTTTTTTTTTTTTTTACTAAAATTTTGGTTATTACTGCCAGCTATGTTCAATAGCTATAGCGCATCATGATGAATGGGAATATGCAATAATGAAACCACGCTGAAGGAAATACAGCGAGGAAAGAGACGAAAGGGAAGAGTCGGTAATGATACGGAAGCCTGGTTTGATAAGGGTCCATAGTGTCAGCAAAAAGATGAACGCAACTCATCGCAATCAATCGTAAATGAACACAAACAATAGCCGTCTCTCGGCTCTTCGATCATTTTGACTGTGGTCGGACAGCTTAGAAATGCCGTAGACGCTGTTCACAAACGAACGGGTTTATGCATCCGACAAAACTAACTTAAATCGTCACTTGAGAGGTCTGGCGTTGTCACCATTTGATTCAGCGAGAAAAGTTACGTATATCTCGCCTCCAACCTTTTTTCGTCGAGACTTTCGGAAAAACCTCAATTTTAACAGAAAACACACGTTTTTCTGCAGTTAAACATGATTTCCTTAACTAAAAGTTTTCTTTTTTAACTAGAATGACTATACCGTTGAAAAGCGGACATTTTGGTGCACGTTTTACCAGGCCTGCGCAGTTCGGCGTGAAGCATCAATGGGGTTTCTAGGCGAGATGAAAAACAGCCGATTTCAAGATTTTGACAAAACTGCCATTTCGCACAGCAATCGCACATCTTCAATGCAATTAAAAAAATGTTTTCTGACATCAAATAGATAGAAAATTCAACGCTCTTTCCAACAGTGTCATTAAATTTGAGCTATCTTCAAAATTGAGGTAGTTATGACAGTTTTAATGACGTAAGATCGAAAACACGAAAAAAATTTTGAATCGCGAATAACTCGGAAACGAAGCCTCTGGTGAAAAATTGCTAAGAGCCATTTTGTTCGGAAATGAGTTGTAGAACACGTAAGAGTCGGATTGTGCATAACACCTGGGACACCCTGTACATAAAATTGGGTTGCGACATGAACGGCTTAAACGTACTTGTAATAGCGAGCTTTGTTGTTGCCTTGCAGGTAGGATAAACGATTACGTGGGTGTCTTTAAACCTCCTAAATACTTGTAACGATTTACAACTTCAATCTCTTCAAGACCAAAATATCATTTTTCCATTGCACTGGACTCTTCTCCATACCTAAAGATCATTATTTTAGATTTTCCTGAGATAAGTTCCAAAACCCAAGTTGCACAATACTCTTCTATTCGATTAATCAAGCGCTGTAGACCAACAACATCAGAAGCGAACAAAATCGCATCTTAGCTTACCAAGACAAGAGTTTTACCTCTCCATCACCAATCATTTCACCATCCCCTCCAAAAATCGTGAAGGTCGTTCATAAAGAAGCGAATAACGTGATTGAAAGTAAAAACCCCTGCTTTAGGCTCGTGCAAGTGCCCAAAAAAATTGTGGTTGCTGATTTCGCACGTTGGGCAAACTGCCCATTGGAGGAACATCAACGGAAACGAATAATCACGCAATGCAGATGTGTTTTGCGGTTTAACATATGCCATCTTTGAAGGAGCAATGTGGTTGGGTTTTTTAGTGACGGACAGGTACCTTAGTCATCACGTTCAACTTCAGGAAACTACTCGTTAAGCTCTTAGAGACGACAAGTTAGACAGACCTCAACACATGGATCGAGTTCTATTGGTTTTAAACCTTCCATCACGGTTTTTAAAAATTAGGTTAAAATTCCATTATTTTCAGATAATTAAAAGAATTTTTTTTAATGAACGTTTTAAGTGCAATTATTGTCATTAAAATTGTACCATTGGTCTTTAAAATTTACTAAGCCTGTTAGAAATTACTGAATCCAGAAATTTGGTCAAAAAAAGAAATAGACTTGGTCGGCGGTGCATCATTTTAACTCGACACTCCGCTCCTCCATACCTTGTAATTACATTCAAGATTGAAACACTTGAGCGTCCGCCAGCCACGCGGTTAAGCTCAGACCTCCCGTTGGATGGGCTCTATAGCACAGTGAGTATAGTTGTGGGAGTTTTGCTGTATTTTCGATTTAGTTCTTCAATACAATAACTCTTTTTAGGATTGAGATAAAAACCTCTTTTTTCTCCAAGAAATAAAGCATTCCAAAAGAAGGAAGAGTTCGTAGGACCGCACTCTATGAACACATTTCAAATAATGTGCTCAAAAACCACTAAAAACTTATTTTTTCAAAATAAATAAGCCTCTATTTGTGTTTTTTCTTGGGGTAGGTAGGGAGAGATACCTGATTTCGTTCACACTCTTGGCCGATATGTGGTTTTTGATCATAGTTGCATTATCTGTTCAGTTCAGCCGTTTGGGCGCCGAGCTTTGAATACATATGGTATTTCAGAAGAATTCTAGGAATTTGAAAATCCGTGACACTGACACCCGCCATATGCGATTGTTCAATCGTTCATCCCTGGCTACCTTAAATTTTAGCACGATCCAACCACTAGAACTTCAGAAAATGAAGGTTGGTGGATTGAGAATGCTCGAAGTGGTGTATGGTTTTTTGAGCAACTAAGCTCATAGCCCATCTAAATTCTAACCTGCACATTTCATGAAAATTTCATCAAAATCGGATAAAAACTGTAGGAATAAGATATTAGAAGGATTTGCGGACATACAGACCGGCAAACACGAAACGAAAGTGGTCCAGAATAGTCTAAAAATGCGAGTGGAAATTTTGGTGTTGGAGAAAAAATGGCCCATCTCCCGAAACTCAAAATGAAGCTGTTGCCACCTACAGGTAGACTCGGAAGTAACAAAAAAAAATTAACTAGACTAGCTAGCTAAGCCTTGCTTATATGGATTAATAAATTTGAATTAGGAAAATTGTAGAATTCTTTCTTTATGTAATCATTTAGTTACTTTATTTCGTTAACTTGAAAAATATGTTTTCTTGTTTTATTACAAACAAATCCCACTATACCATAGCTCCAGAAAACAGTAAGCTTCTATTTAGATCGTTGGAGGATTATTACTACTTTTTTCCCACAACTGGGATGACCTTCTCTATCCACAGGAAGGCTCACATCAATTACACGTCTGTAACAATTACACGTTGCATCTGCTCCACCTACTCGATAGGAGAACGCTGTTGCAAGCTCAATTGCGCCTGTTGCGACATCACTCCTAGGAGATGCCTTCTAGGAGATTTCTTTTCAGACATTCAAATGAATACCGCGGACCATTACGAGCTCTTGTTGGGAATATAGTTTTTACAAAACTGAGGAGGGAGAGTTAAAGCGTTTATTGATATTAGACAACAGGTACATTACAAATATTAGAAACCATTTATGAATAACATGCACAAACGATTTTAGAACTAGTACGCTTACATTGCTAACCGTTCGGTTTTCGCAGGTGGTTTGCCGGCAATGCATAATTTATATCAATTAAACAAAGAAATGACATACAATTGTTGTGAATATACTTCATTTTTTGCAATTTAATTGAATGTATACCACAAGTACGTACTACTACTACATCAATATACTACTTCAGAGAGCCATATCTTTGCAAGTCACTCTTATCATTATTATTAATATTTACAATAACTATTGAACACTACATTACTATTAAAACTATCTCTCAAGTTGTTATTATAAAATTCCGACCTGTGTGTATATGTAAATAAAAAATAACTTGGATACAAATTCGTGGGCGTTCATATAAACTTTCCTTGATATTCGTTTATCTTTACATTAATATTGTTATTGTCATTGTTATTACCCATATATACATTTTGCGTTCTTTTTTTCCTAGTCATCGTTATAATTGAATTCATTTTATAGAAATTTCCAGTACTTCCCGGCCTTTCTCATATAACGCACCAAACCCCGAAAAAACTCAGGTCCGCTGAGTACCTATGTCAATCAGGTCCTCCAAAGATAATCTTTGAGGTGGGCTATTCTAAACTCTGTTGTTACCGGACAGATTACCAAGAAATGAAAGGAGGCCTCTATTTCCCTCAGATTGCACATTGAACATACGTTTGCTATCCATTCCCTCCACCATCTGCAATTTACATCAATCATTTCTGCTCTTGCTCTGAACACAATCCGTGTCGTATACAGGAACGGCCCCGACAGATATTTTCTACCCCCTCCCACGTTTTATCCAGCTTTGCATATATTTTATGGTGCCGGGACTCCCTTAACCGACCGGTCTAGTTCGCTTCTCCAATTCTCTTTTAATTTGTCCCGAAGAGAGTGTAGTTCAGACTTCCAATTACTCCCCTGGCCCAATTCAGAATCAACGGTAAAACCCAACTTGAACGCCAGAGCTTGATATCCCAGAAACCAGAAAACTCCTGCCCTCACTCCTGAGCTAATATTCGTGGATACCCCTATGTCTTGGAAGGTTCAGCGACCGAGCTACATAGTCTATCTGCAACTCCATGAAATAAAACTCAAGTTTTGTCAAACCAAATTCAAGATTTTCATAAGCAAATTCAATCGTCTACGTTCATCCCTCTTTGATTCCAGTGGTCCATGGTTCCTCGATCGGTGATTTGTTACTTAGAAGGGTTACATCGGAGCTTGATCTTGGAGCGCTTTTCGATACCCAGCTCACTTTTACCGACCCCACCACATTGTCTCCTTCCCGTGCAATGCCTGCTTTGGGGCTTGTCAAAAGATACATGAGGGAGTTCATCGGAGTCCCGGCCACGATTGCTCTTTACAAGTCTCTGGTTGTCGATAAATTGATTTGTTCTTCCGTCATTTGGAGCCCATCCGTACAAATGCCACATTGACCAGCTAGAGAGGGTTCATCGCCGTTCCCTCCATTACGTGGCATTTAAACTTCAAATATCAGTATACTCTATAAACTGAGAGGCCATTAATGAGCACTGCTGCGCTTCATCACAACGAGTAAGAATATTTGAATCCGATGTCTCATCTGTATACAACATCCTAGATGGGTGTTTGGATTCTCCCCCTCTCCTGGAAACGGTAAAGTTATTAGTGCACAGTTTCGCCTCACGATCCAGCGGATTATTATGGACATCCTTCTCGACGGCAAACTACATGTACCACTACTCCCGGCCTAGACTTCCACGTGAAGCCAGCTACATAATAAATGAATACCCTGAAACATACCTACTGAACATCTCATCGGCCTCGCTCCCAATCGAGCTCGCTCCAAAATCTGCATGTTTCTTTGAAAATACACTCCATGGCCAGGCTGCATGACTAGATTTTGTTACTTATCCATTTCCCACTCTCTGGACACCAAAACTGCGTCTAGCCAATTCCGAATTCTGGTTAAATAGGGACGGTTTAACTAGTTGTATATTTATCCGTCGATGCTTTCCATCGGCATGTATCTCTATCCTCGGATTCCGAATACAATTACAGTATCCGTAAAAGTATCTGTGACGGCAGATATACATGGTGTAACATACCCAATAATCAAAAATCCAGGGATGGATTGCAATGGTTATTCCCAACAAAAAACTCCTCCTTTTCCTTTTAGAGGCTTTGTTTCCGAGTTATTTCTATTTCAAGATCTGTTTCGTGTCTCCGACTTAACGTCACTAAAATTGCCATAGCTCCCTTAAACAACTCTCTAAAATCAATTTCGCGGACTCCGTTGGAAAGAGCGCTGAATTTCCTATCTTCTTGGGTTAAAAAGAGTAAATTCTAACGTGATTTGAAGGTAAAATTTTAGTAGGAAAATCAAAATTTCTGACTTCAAGAAAAACGACCTTTTCTAACGTTTTATCTCGCTGATAACAAATACGTGTTGTAACTCCCAGTTCTCACGAAAAACCTCAGCAGAATATTAGTTTTCCAATACTATAAGCAAAACAAAATTTTTCACGTGGAAGTTTTTGAAGAGAATTACATTTCAAAACGGAATTCATGGATTTATACCTTGAAAATCCTTATCACACAAAAGCCTCTTAGAAAAATATTAGATTTTCAGACCGAAAATTTCAAGCTGAAGACTTTATTTAGTAAGGTACTATCGCTGTCTGTCGTTTCGGCAATTCTGACAAGGGTGATAGGCCCTGAAAATTACTCATTTCAAGAGAGAGGAGGCCCGAGAGTGACACCATGCGATTCAGCGAGAAAATATACATAAAAATTCGAACTCATTTTCTAGTAGCAAGTGGGGTTTTGGGTGAAAAACGTCGACTTCACGGTATAAACTCAGCTTTTTTCCTCATTCAAACGTGATTTTCGTTAAAAATTCCAAGAAAAAAACGTTTTCCTTATACCATTGGAAAGCTGAGTTCTGAGGAAGTTTTCTCGAGGAGTGGGAGTTGGCGAACCTGTTTATTATGAGCGTGATGGAACACGGTTAACATTCGTTTTTCATGTTCTGAAAATTTTATCTTCGGTCTAATTTCTCATCTTTCAAGTCAAGTTGAAATTTTCTAATTTTACTCTAGGGGAAAAGAAAATGCAATGCACTTCCCATTGGTGTCCTTAAAATAGATTTTAGAATGTAGTTTAAGGGAGTTATAGCCATTTTAGTTACGTAAGGCCGAGTACCCGAAAAATATCTTGAAAGTGTAATAACTCGAAAACGGAGCCTCTAAAGAATAAATTCAAGGAGGCATTCTTTGTTAGAAATGAGCTCTAAACCCGATCCCTGGATTCTTGACCTAGGTCTGTAGCACCTTGTAGATACCTTCACGATTCCCTCAGTGTAACTACACCGTAAACAATGAATTTGGGGTGGTAGGATGATTGCACACCTTTATCCTAAGGAATTCCTGAAATTACTCAAAAGCATCCGAAAAAGTATCTAGATTCCCAAGTAACTGGAGACTGTTGTGATTGTTTCTATTGTTGCACTACAAGTTAACTTGCATGTAATATGATATTTGTAGAGAATTCGGTCATGTGAACATGCTGCACATCGGAACTTATTGCTATTTCTTGCAACTATTAGTCTCATAAATAAAAAAAACAAAACAAAAACAAGTTAAATCGTAAAGTTATACACTTAAACATGTTTAGAGTGCAATATGTTATGTGCACAACACCTGTAACTGAGGCAAAAGTTGTTGAGTCAACTTGAGCAGAAAAAAAATGCGTAGGTACACTTTTTCTGCAGTCCCGGGAATTTCGTCAATAGCCCTCCTCCAGCGTCTGGTAGAGTTTTTGAATATTTACATTACCTTGGCGTGTTGGGTGTTGTCTTGCATAAAAAGGCAGATCTGTGGTTTCGACATGAGTCACCTTAATGTAAACATTCTCCCAGGGTCATTACGGATAGAGATGCTCAGGCCAGGCCATTCTGCGCAGTTCGTCTTCACTCCAGCGACTATTTTAATCTCGTTTCCACGGTCTCGTTTTAGAGAGATCACGGGTCACAAAGATATTTGGTTCAATAGGAACCCGAGTGTGGCCATCCGAAACGGCAATCGCGCTGCTTGGGTTTCTTGTTTTGCATCATCCGTTCTAACCCCGAGATATTTCCAATTTCGAGATTTTATGACATGAAACATACATAATGAACATTTAAGATCTTCTAAATACAACAATAACAACGTGAAGTCTTGAAGTACACGACCTGAGTTGAAGCACGTTATCAAGCAGCTGAATATCAATTTCTGCTCTTTACGCAATATGTCATAACATCGATAGCGGTTTAGGTCCTTACACCAACCAACCTAACGGTGCTATACCCCACTGAGATTTGCTACTAAACTAACAGTACTGTGCATATGAAACTGCTTCATATTGATTGTTTGTTATAATCATAATAACTCATTAAAGAATAATATTGTGCAAGAAACCATACCAAATATTTTACAAAAAACTGGAAATCAAATGCAACGGATACCATTTGTATTACAAGTGGTATGAAAGCACGAGCTCCCTATGATTTCGATCCTGTGCACTACATTTCACAGGAAACGATGTGTACAAATGTATTATCATCACGCTCAGCAGTGTTGGATGGTGTAACAGTGACAGCAACATGTAGTTACCGCTACTTTCGTCTCAACTACTTATTTGTCAGAAGTAGCTGCCTCTTGAGGTAGTTGCTGGAAAGAAGCAGATGTAGATGGACATGCGGACTAAAACTCTCAGGGCGGGGGTTTTGGGGCCCCAGCACGGAAGCCTGTTAGCTTACTGTCCTTTCCTGAGAGTTTTGCATTTAATCAAGGAGATTCAGTCCCTTGGTAAGGAGTTAAAGACCCATGACTAGTTGTACGCTTTCAATAGAACTCTCTGGGGTTTGTGCCCCGAAGAGTTCAAATCTGCGAGAGGTAAGTGCTGAGCACTCAAATATTATGTGGGATGCCGTTTCGTCAGTCTGCTCACTTAACCTGCACAGGGTTGAACTTTGTGTGACCCCAACGAGGTGTAGGTCTAACCTTAGGTGTGCAAATCCAGATGTGAGGCACACCGTTGTTTTTAGTTTGCTTCGGATTTTGCCACGTAGCCAAGTAAGTTTACTGGGGACATGACCTTCAATGTTGATCCATCTGCTCGTGGTTTGTTAGTTGACCCAAGTGTTGATGGTCCTTCTGAAGGCGGTTTTTAGTATACCAATTGCCGGCTCAGGGCCTACAAATCGGGTTTGGGAGCCCCTATGTAAGGATCAAATGAGTTGATGGAAAGAAGCAGCTCTCGATTGCAGCTTCTGACTACAAACTGTAGGTAGTTGTTATTACTTTTTACTAAAGTAGCTGTAGTTGGTTGCTGCAACTATATTTTGCCTAAGAAATTTGGCAATTGAGCAGCTTGGATTCATACCCACATACCTAGCCTATTTTTACCTACGGTTTGGTACCTATTTATTATTTTTATTAATTTATTTTATTTATTATACCTATTTATTATTTTTACCTTCAAAGTTGAAAATCAATGTTTGACCTACCCTTCATTGAGTATTTTGAGGAATTGAAACGATTGTGGCTCCGGAACATGCGCGACAAGAGAACATGAGAAATGCGGTTGTCTAGCTCGGAGTCCGATAAAAAATCCATAACGTTAAGCAATAAAAGTGGCTAGGTTTATGGCCGCGGTCGGAAACGCCGAGTCATAACAAAATGCGTGGCCGATCTGTAGGCCGAGTGCGTGGTGCGAGGCTACCTCGTAGAAGTTAGTATCGTCCAAGGAATCGCGAATCTGAATAAGTGAAGGAACGGTTTCATGTTTAGCAGAGACGATGCATCAAATACCCATATTCAGTATTTGATCGGAAAGTTGTACGAAGCATCGTAGGAGTGTGTGTAGACTTTCGAGTCTAACTATCGGTTGCGGAAGCAGCTTTCTGAATCTTATAGGATGAAAAAAATTAATGAATGAATGTTTTGCTGAAATTTCAAATTTCAGTATTTTACATCATCCTGAACAATTCGATTCTTGTCAGTATCGTGTAACGAGCTTCATTTTCACAGTTTCTATCAAATTCTAATGACATTGAATGGGAGCCAGCTGGCTTGGCTTGCTCAAATCACATGCGCAATGCGCAAATGTAAAGTTTATAAAACATCATTTTCTAGTAGGCTGGTCTTCCGATCTTAACATCATCAAGTAACAATGGAGTGTGGGAAAAAAGATGCAATCGTCCCACATAGCTAATTCAAATCATTCTTTAAAAATCTCATCAAACTTGGATAGTAATTCTGTCAAGTTTTTCCCGGAACAAGTTTCATTTACAAACGGACGCGCCAATCGGACAAAGGCGGAACCTAAATTATTCATATTGCTGAAACTCAAAAAGTGGAAATTTGGACGTTAGAAGAAATGTTGTTAGCCTCCTCAACTCATACAAGCTTTACCGATGTTGAATAATGAGCTAAATTTCTATATCCCAGTAATGACTATTATACTCCCCCTAATACGATAAATTTAAAATTAAAAATATTTTTTAAATTGTATCCTTCCAAATAATTATTAATGTCCAATAAAAAATAAATTGAAAAAACCCGAAAAATCGGTCTCTTTCTTCTTCCAAATAACGTGATTCCCTCTTTTTGAGACATGCTACCGAACTTCATCTTTACATGTAAAGTTTTATGAGGATATACGACATCAAAGCATCAAAGCTGACTCGTAGTGGAGAGATTTCGCTTTGAGGCACCTTCTCATGAAGCCCGCAAGCGGCAAAATGCCGGGTAGCCGTGAATATGGGCTGAGGGAGGGGATGAGACTTCAAACAACCCTCGCGTGGTCAACAACCCCTTTGAATGAGTATTCCCTTGCACTGATGAATCCCCCCCTCCCCTTCAACCAGCGTCATCTGCTCCCACCTTACACAATGCAGAAGCTTCCCAACTCCAATGCAATATCACTTAATCCGAACTGCTCCATGCCTGCCGTAATGCCTGCTGTAATCCATCTGGAACGGTCTTAAGAGCGAATTTTCGCATTATGTATACCTACAGCCTATTCCGCACTAGATGTAAACAATATTCTTTTTTTGCATAGTTTTGCTCAATACTGCATTTACTCCAGACACCGAATCATAATTGATCGGCAAACATTGATGAACAAAAAGCAACTGCAAATTTTGTCTTCCGAGGGTACAAATATTTTCGACTTCTCGCCCAAGCTTAAATCTTCCCTACCTTTCGTTATGAAAACTTGAAAATTATATCGCTCCTATGGGAGAGATTGATTAGTTTGGAGCACCTCCAATACAGGGGAGCATTGATTCCGATTTCTCGAATTTCACCATTACTTCTGAAATCATACCTCCTTGATTTAAGTCAACATATTTTATTGACTATGATAGCCGTTTAATGATGAAAAATGATACCTTGAAGTTTTTAGTGCTTTCCAAGAGCCAAAGCATCTCAAAAAGATCGAGTATCATTTGTGTTGACCGCGTATTTTCTTAATGAGATCTTTCTGTTGAGGGTTTACTCGGCGACCTAATTATTTCCCTTCCTCTTTCAAAGACAAATACCATTATAGTAACGACCTCGTTTCGAGTTTCAAAGCCTCTTGATTCATGAAATTGGTTGGTTTTCATCAGCTTCCTTCTAGGATTTTTTTTCAAGGGGGACGAACAAAAGTTTTTGTTGAAACTACTCAATCATTTCGTGTTCAAGTCCAGCTTACATCAGTTAGTTTTTCGCGTGGAATGTACGAATAAAGGGAAATAAATGCCGTAGGATGGTGCGGTGACTAGACGATGGATAGGGTGGTTACCCCTTCAATGGATTGATGGAATCAACCAGGACCTGGAGGATATCGTGATGGGTGGAGGGGACCACGTTTCAAGAAATCTTGATAACGGCAGTTTCAGTATCTATCAATAACCATCCTTTGCTAAGGAGATTAAAACCAAAGAAGAGAGTGTGTAGAGAGTATCATCAGTACTTATACTCTCAGACACCCATTCAGCCCCTTAAGCTCTTGCAGATGTTCATACCAGGTCAAGATTGGTCATGAATTCGCGGATGTACTGAACACCCTAAGGAAGTACAAGTTCCCCATGGAGTGGGCAGGAGTGCTAGATAATGAACGAGCAGACCTGCTAGAACAAGTGGGCGGGATCAATGCCTTTTTATTGGGCCGAAACAGTGGTGGGTATGGTAAAATGCTCGGTAAAAACTGCTGTGTGGGAATGGATAAGTAAGGAACACAAACGGTACAGGAAAACATCCAAGAACAGGAACTTGGAAAACTGGTAATGAAAGCAGCACCCTGCTACCGCTCTCAATCTGAGACTCATAGTGATAATGGTATCTACAGTTTTGAGAAATGCGGAAAGTCTTGTGAAGCCTCCCCCTTGATGTTACATCATTCCTACTGGAAGATTTAATTCAGAAATTTACTGGATTTTGCCGTAAGGAACCCAACAAGAGGAAAAGTTGAACTAAGTAGTTATTTAGTTATCAGCTTCTCGTATTACTCATTCACCAATTCACCCCGGCCCGGGGTGCAATAAATTGGTGCACAAGGTCACTCGTTGGCGCGTTCTGCAAACTAGAAAGAGTTCGGTGAATCCTTGAAAATGCAACAGGTTTCCCCAGCAACGGCCTATCTAAACTCGGAACCTCGGCCTTCAGATCTTGTGTTTGCACGATGAAAATATTGCAGATAAGAATACGCATTGCAAAATAAAAATACTTGGGCTCCCTCCAGCCACGCAGTGTAGCTCGAGCCTCCCATTGAAGAGGCTTCGCTGCCCGGCTTTGTAGCCTGACCGCCCACCTAACCGATTTTCCAAATGGTGAGCGAACTGATGATCGTATATTAATCCAAACGGTCGATTCAGAGAACTAATTTCTATTTTAATCAAACAAAAAACTCCTCTTACTTCAACAGTTATTTAGATTTAGATTTTTTTATCATAATTTTTAAACATAATCTTTTAGTTATGCGGCAATGCATTCTCAAAGCTTACACCTCACCAATCGGAAACATTTTTAGTTATATTTATCCTGCAGAAACGAACCACTAAATGTGTAGTGGTACTTGTAGGATATTGGTGAGCAGTCAATTTGATAACGTTGTTACGACCGTGAATGAATGCTCTACATTTAAGAATCAAAATTGTAGATATAAAATACTTAACCTATCCCACTACGAAAATCCTCTCGTATTGTCGTGCTACACAACTGAAACCTTTCTCTTCTTTTTAGAACATCTGGCAACCATCTTCTTGATCCAATCTCATCACATTCCAATCCGCATATGTAGCTGGACATGTGTTGAAGGTTTACCGTAGCTATTGCATATGTTCAACGTCTTAGTGAAATATCATTCCATCCGGATTTAGCGATGGCATTTCCCGCGCAGCGCTCAGGACTAGTAGCGCAAGGGATGGAATCTCAAGGATTTCTATAATTAATTCAGATGAGAGGAGATAACGAGGGCACGCGAAGTTTCGTGAAAGTGAGAGTCATCTTTACCGCGAGGGTTGGGCCGTTTTTCTTTTGTAGAATGTAAACATTTGTATTATTTCATGTGTAGATATGTATCAATAACGTTTTTGTAAGGGGGTTTTGTTAATTATTTTCAATATTGAACCTTTGCAACAAACCAAAAAAAAAAACAGTTTCAACCTATACTCAAAAGTTGATTTACGTTTCAAGTCACGTACATTTCAAAAATCGAATCAACAAAAATTCGTCTGTGTGCCGTTCGAAGCTTCTCTTTGGCGAAGGGGGGGGGGGGATTAGAAAGGATGTGATCTGAAATAGAATATGTATATATACATATACATAATAATTTTTTCTGGAGATCACAACTTTTTTTTCCTTTTAGGTTTAACCAACATCCCCCCTCCCTTTTCTTTGATTCGGAGAGTTTTAAAAATGCGTTCATTCGATTCAGCGAGAAAAATTACGTAGATAAGTCCCCCTCCTCCTTCTATTTCATTCAACACTCACGTCAAAACGCTGATTTACTTCAAACTATGCACGTTTTTTTAACGTTCAAACGCCGATTTTTCTGTCAAAAACTTTACTGAAATAAAAATTTTATATACAGATAGAAAGCTGACAAAATGTAGATGTTTTTTGTCGTAGAGCGCATCCATTTTCCGGTAGATGGTATAGTGGTAAATCAACATTGAATATTGTTAAAAAGCAGGTTGACTAAAATTCAAGTTCAGGCTAGAAAAGACCATGTACGACGTGACTTCGGAGAAAATTTTACGTAATGAAAATTCAAGAAAATTTAACGCTCTCTTCGGAGGTAAAATTTATAATTTATTTATATAGTAAATTAAGGGCGTTATGGCCAATTCAGTAAAGTAAGGTCGAAAAAAGGAAGAAAAAAATGTTGATGTAGAATAGACAAAAAAGGGGCGGACTAAAATGAATTGCTATGAGGTAAAAGTTGTTGCGACTTAGTTGGTCGCTCGATCCCTGAAGTTTCGTAGTTTAAAACCCCGAAAATTATTACACAAAGGTTTATTATTTCTATATTGTGCAGCCCACCTATTCGAATCACAATGCTCCCTAGGCACCTGTAAACACAAGTGGCAATTCAACGAGATAAAATAAAAACATCGAATCTGTATAAATAAATGAATTCAACTTCGTGAACACCGAACCTTACTAGTCCCTGTGTACGAAGCAAAAGCTAATATCGAAATATCTGAATTGCCAGGTAATATACAGCGAATTGGCAAAACGTAGCATAGATGTGACAACAGAAATTTAATTAGAGAATGTAAAACACCTATCTGCGCTTAGCTTGTGCGCATGAAAATAATGAAGCAAAATCATTTAGTTGGTCGGTCGCACTGTTCGTGCAACGGGAGGACTGAGCTAAGGCACGTGGCTGGCGAAAGCCCAAGTAGGACAGTTGATACTATAGGATTATACTATCTATAACGCCATAACGTCATATCTCAAGCTTCAATTCAGTCGAGGAGAACAAGCGGAAGCGTTCCAGTTACCTGTTCTTTTATTTTATCATGTAGAGGTTCAGTTGCGTTTCTCCGTATGTTTCCTAGTGTAACTTGGAAGCTTCGTCTCTGGATATGTCAGTCCAGTGATCCGGGTATCAGTAATCAGGGTTTACACCAAATCCAATCTCTGTCAACTGGAAGTTTCTGCCAAAACTGCCAACCGCCGATGTGAGAGTTGTTGTGAAGGTGATTTAGTGAGGGTGGAATAATCTGGGATACAATACTGGAAAAAAGTTTACTTTCCCGATGTACTGGTACACCTATTGAGCTGTTTCACGGTCATCCATTATTTTGCCATGGGAATTGAAACTATCCTGAAATTGGATGTATTGTTCTGCAAACACAATTTTTACTGGATTTCACTAAAACTGGACTAGGAGTCCAGTTAGTGTATAACGGTTAAGATCATACTCGGCTGATCACTGTATGGTTTTGAGCATATCGACCAAAAACCACATTAAGAACTGTTTTTGACTAGTTTTCATCCGATGTTGACGCAGTTTTCTTGAAAAGTGTGATTATGCTGTAAACGGTCCCGTTGCATAACTCAAAAATCAAAACTACACTCTTCGCGTACGCGAACGTAACTTACTACTATACTTGTACTTGAAATTAAATTAGTCTGTTCTGGCAGTTGTGATTGAAGTTCGAAGTACAAGTACAGAAGTATTTTTACTTTCCCGGATAATAAGTACAACTGGTATATTCTCAGAATTAACATGAAAACCACGGAGAATGTGACAGCATCGACAAGTACTGTTGAGGGTTGAGGTCGAATAAGCCTTCTTCTGATATAGTTATAGATCTCTTCAATTTTACACGAATTGTCATTTCCCCAATCAAGCCTCATCGGTTGCTGGAAAAATTAGAAATAAAAAAACTCAAACTACGACAATAGAACTTACTACAATACTAAGGTTAGAGGTAGATCTAATTTGATATAATCTAAAAATGACGTACTAATTTGTATGTACACAATTCCCCATCTTTGTCCTCCCAATGCATGAAGGAAGCTCTCCACCCTTGCCCCTTCGTCTATCGTCTTACAGGTGCAAGTAATCAACATATTCCTAAGAACAAACTAATATCACAACGTGGAAGAACTCAATTGTTATGGATATCAAGCCGTTGTAATTGGTAAGCTATGAGAACTTCATGAGCGACTTTACATACAACGGTAACTATGAATAATGATAAATAATAACAATATGCCAAAAACATGTCCTTGTCTCGTGGTTACTGGTGTCCTTGCAGCATGCGATGCCGTGAACCAAATATTAAATACAATCCACACCCCATTTGTCACATGCAACACATAGGATCCATAACCGGACATCGTAGCTTATCACCTAAAGACTAATGTGTATAACCCATAACGTCTCCTACGTTTTTATATCAGTTTGTTATGAGAAATATGATGCTTTCTTGATGCAGATCTTCTCTTATGGAGTGGAAGAACAAGGATAGGAATCTATGTTCATAAAACGTAGTAGGTAGTTAGTATATAATATCTGATTAGATCAACACCTAGCCTAACCGCTGGTGCAAGTTCTATTGTAGTTGTTAGTTTTTATCTATTTTTAAAATATTCCGGCTGGTAAGGCCTGATTGGACTGTATCAGAAGAAGGCTTATTTGACTTCAACCCTACCACCGATACTTTTAACTGTGGAAAGTGATGGCGAGAAATTTTGAACCCCCTTCAACCTCCTTTAACTGCAAGTATTTGTATTTGGAACTGCAAGTACCTATACTTGGGACTGCAGTACTTGTGCTTGGGATTGCAAATACTTGTTCTGGGGACTGCAAGCAATTGTACTGATGGCTGCAAGTACATATGCTTTTTAAGTCTAACTGAAGGCACATTTAATTGTTCTTGTAGGTACTTGGAAAGTAGTGTCGAAGTACTTGAGTCTGTTGCAACTATACCTCCCCATTCTTATCACGGGTTTCTTGGACTGCTGAAAAATATTACTGATTTTTCAAAGTACTTAAAGAAAGTACATTACGTAACAATGTGCTTTATTTTATTCTTCTATTGATTCCAATACTGATACCAATTGTTTTTATTCAAAGTGACCGACTAGCTACGCGCCGTATCCAACTTGTCAGACGTTTTTCTATGAATGTGCAGATTGGTTAAAATTTACTTAAAAGTACAACGCACAAAATACAGGCGCAATCATAGAAAAAGTGCAAGGAAACTTTCTTAATGCACTTGTACTTCAAATAAAATTGAGTAAATACGAATTCTGTAACTTGAAATGCTAGGTACAAGTGCTGTAGTTGAAGTTCTAAGTACAATTACTAGTATTCGAAGTTTGGAGTACAATTACAGAAGCATTTCTGGTTGCTCTTACGGCAAGTGCGTGTAGTTGTACTTCAAGCATAACAAGGGAACGATGAAGATAATTTCAAACCACATGTTCGATAGCAGAACAAGTACACGTAGTTGCGCTTGCTATCAGTGGTGGCTCCTGCGCTAAAACCCAGGGGGTGCACCGAGACAACCACGAAGGGACCGTGAGACAACAATTTCTTGTCCAGATACAAATTTCAACAACCAATTGCAAAGGAAGATCAATCTTGTCCGCTTTCTTCGCTTCAAATTGTGAAACAAACGAATCAATCCTACTTTTAGAAGAATTTCACTAGTAGGTACATAAATACCTAAAAAATGTTTTTTTGCAAGTATTGTTAAACTTCAGAAAACCGTGTTTTGCAACAGTTGAAATTCATATCTACCCAGCAAGCCCAATTCCATATTTAAACCAAGCTTCATGGCTATTATTGCAGCAAAGAAGACAAGGGAATCTGAAAAGTGCATTACTTACCTCACATCCGCACAGACAATATACTTTTTCGTAGTACTTACTTATTACTTAATGGGGGTTGACATTGCTTCCCTTAGACGTTTGTTGCACTCCTGCCATTGCGAACGTTTTACAGCTCTTGCTGCGTTCACAGCTAACACAATTCAGTGACTCGGTTTGGGGTAGGGATGGGACATCGACATCGATATTATCGAAATACCGATGTTTGGCTTCGATATTACGATGTTTTGCCATCGATGCCACACATCAGATAATATCGATATATCGATGTTTTGGCTACGATGACATCGGTTTGGTTTACTCTTCACTCACTGAGAAAATTCCATCTAGTGTGCTTGCTACCTAACCTGAAAAAAAAATATTAAAAATTCTTTCAAGTGCTGTAGCATTAGCGAATTTTCGAAGAAAAAAAACTATTGTTCTCGGTCGAAAATATTTTCAAAAAATGTTTGCACCAAAATCCAAAGCATTCTAAATCCACTGTCAAAAGGCACCAAAACTCATTCCAGACAATAACTCTCGATAGAATTGAGAGAGAAAGCTCAAATTTGCCCAAAAAATCTATCTAAGCTTTCAAAAGGCTAAGTTTGAAGATGGGCACAATCGCCTCACTTGAAGGGGAGATTTGGGGCATTTCAAATGGGGGAAAATTACCCGAAAGCCCGCAAGTAGGTGACTCTCTTTTATAAAGGTTTTATCATGCTAAACACGATGGTGAAATCGGATTGGAGACATCTTAATCCGTTCTAACTAGAGCAGTTTGAAGATGATTAAACAAGGTAGATGGGCAAGTTAGAAAAAAAAATTATGAGATTCTTCAGCTTTCAAAAATTTTTAAATTAAAATGAGATATCTCAAGTCAGAAAATAAAATTGTTTTTTGCGCAATTTTTCCTTATGCAAAACTAGTTTGAAACGTTGATCATTTCGTCATGCTACATGACTAGGGGCTTTTTACCATCTTCTTCAGCGTTGGAATACGTTTAAAATGAGATATCATTAGTCATAAAATAAAACTGTTGATTTTTCATCAATATTCCTCATAAAAACCGTGTGATAAGGATGCTGTTAACTGATAAGGACACCGATATCGAAAATATCTATAATATCGATGTTTTCACCCGATATTGGACGACATATCGATGCCAACACTCAAACATCGAAATCGATATCAATATCGATGGTTTGTCTCGATGTCCCTACCATAGTTTGGGGACAATCAACTGATAACAGGATAAGAGCGTGTTTTGGTGATTCTGGAGGACTCTAACGCGTGAGTGGACAACTATGGGTGCTCCTGTGTAAGCTCTCTGAAATTTGGCTCGTTTTTTTCAGGCCCTCTCATCGGTTCATTCTTTGGATCTGGATCCAGTTAACGCTGTGTTCCCCTTTCGGGGTACAGAAGGGGCTTAGCTCCCTGACAGCGAACCCCAAACCCCCCTCACCAAACTCACGACTCCATCATCCTCGGGCTCCATCAGTTTGGCCCGTGGATTTGAAACTCTTCGGCTCTTTAATGAGGATTCATGGGGAAAAGTTGGATAACAGCATGATCAAATTATACTTATGATGTCATTATCATCACGTATCTTTTTCATTTTGGCCAGGGGGTGCAGATACCCCTGCTTGCTATTTCGGTGGAAATGTTGGCTCATGTAGTTGTACTTGTACTTGGGAAGTAGCTTCGAATAACTAGCGCCTTGTGCGACCTTACCTCGTCTGATTAATGGTTTTCTCGATGTGTCAAATATTACTTAGTAGATTTTGTGAAGTACTTGGAGACATGTACTCTGAGTACTTGGGCGCCCTTACTCTGGTATCAGCATTGATTGGTTGATTTCATTTTTTGGTGATTTCGGTTCATTAGGAGATAATATGGGTCAGTAGTTCCTGAATGAATTATCGCCTTGAAACGCAGGGAAGGAGGATAGTTTATCAATATCCCCCCTCTTCGTCGCTCAACGTCCGTCCGTAGGTAAATAGAAAGGAACGACGATGAAGAGAGAGGAACGACGATGGGGAAGAGAGAGACGGCACGATGGCTGAGTGGAGGGATGGAGGGAGAGGGTCTGGTTAGGCGGGGAGAGGGGGGGGTTGATGTGAAGGGAAAGTGGGGGCGGTATCGAGCGGGTGACGTCAGAGCGGAGGGACGTAGCAACAAGAGCGAGCGGTCGCGGTGCGGCGGGGAGGGGTGCCGAGGGGAACGGCGCGGAGCGCAGGGAAACAGGCGCGGAAGGGGCGGTGCGGAGAGGGGGATTCAATGTCAAGGTAGTATCACTACCCATGGCCAAGGTCTGCCTCGGTGGTGGGGGCCCTGCATTGCAGTCTACACCACACCGCCGCTGCCTCACATCTTCACAGGTAAAATCCCAAACCTTGCCAATGGCTTTTCCCATAGTTTTTTTTCTCTTTTACCTCAATAAGCCTCTCCCTATATCACAGTGTATCTTCCAGACGAATTTCCCCCATCTCGCTGATAACACCCGATCCACCAAAATTCGCTCACTCCTAAATATTAACGTTCAAATTCTAACCCCCCCTATACCCGACGATTTCAAAATGCACAAATCACTATCGCCCGAATTCGCCTCGATCGTCCCGACCCTGTGACGCCCAAATTCCTTTTCCCCTGTCAGTTGTATGGTAGGGGGGAAGGGGGATTTTCCGCTGAAAATTTTCCCTGGGAGAAGGATCAACGCGGTGGAGCGGGTTAGTGTTCGAGGGGCCCCCATAGCGCATGCGCCAACTTCACCCAAATATCTATTATTCCCTTCCAAGTCAATTCCTAAGTGTGTGTTTCGAGCGCACTTGCCCGCCTGCAGTTAACCGCTTACCTACATGTTGACATGTTGACATCCGAGCTGATCCTGACTGCCAACGCAAAACCAGGTAAAAATACATGATATCGTCAACCTGATATCCCCTTACATGCTTACATAAACATATGCTAATCAGTATAAAATATACCGTACAATTCATTATTGAACGCAATCACAACGAGCAAAATTTGATACCTCATTTTGATGCATCCATCGCAAATTTATCCATTATGAAAACCAAACCCAATTTAGTGTATCCTGGAATTACAGCAAAAAACAATCCATTAGAGGGAATTATTTTCGTGTGAACAGTAAAAGATTTGCTTGGTCACCACAATACTCGAATAGTTGCTTCATCTACTGCATTTTCCACTATTTTCTTCTTAGAACTACCGTGGAATAGAAATAGATAATTTTTTATGAAAATAAATAATTAATAAGAACTACTAGCACAAGTTTTTCTTGAAGCTGATCTCTGCCTTGTTGCTCACTAAGGATAACTTAACTTCAAACTATCATGTTGCTGTTTCGATTTGGTCAAAACACTGATATTTTCCATGTTTTCGGTTCATAACTGAAGCAATAACTGAAATGTGCGCCCAGGATATTTTCACTCTCGAGTGTATATTCAATATAAATTCAAGGATTCTCAAAGCACCAGTGCGTCACATTGAATAATAATGGAGATAGGACCCAAAAAGTTCGCCATCCGCTTTAAAAACGAATACATTTCAGTAGTTTTAGTTCATTCCTGATATTTTTTAGAATTAAATTGAGCGAATGAACTTGTAAATTCACGAGAGCTACACTATTTTTCTCCTGCAAGATGTTTCTGGTTTGAGGATTTTGGGAAAAAATCGATTTTCCTATTTTCATCCAGTTTTTAGTTTTCTATTCTTCCGTTTCTATCAACTAGAATTTAACCCAGTCACGACTACACCGTTTAACATCGGCATACTGTCTCTCGGCTACTGTCGTATTTCTCTGTTTTCCATAATAATTATTCTATTGGTCGCATTTAATTATTATCCATCCATTTGAACGTGGATTTAATACCACCTTATTTCAACCGAACGCCCATGTTCAAGTTAGCTCAGGATATATTCATTCCCAAGTGTATATTCAATATAAATTCAAGGATTCTCGAGGCACCAGTGCGTCACATTGGACATTCACGTTGCATTCCATTGACCTTTCTCGTTTCCTCTTGGGTTCTACGAGATTTGTGC
Source organism: Creontiades dilutus (assembly GCA_031894815.1). NCBI lineage: Eukaryota > Metazoa > Arthropoda > Insecta > Hemiptera > Miridae > Creontiades > Creontiades dilutus. The sequence goes on along the minus strand of JAVIWC010001303.1, from coordinate 10,033 downwards.
GAAGTGACGTCGCGTAGAATTTAAAGTTCGCTGCGTTGAGCCTTTTAATGTAACGTTCACTGTCGTCGCCATCCAAGTTGACGGTCCAAACCCGTTATAGAGGTAGATAAACGCAACATATTTCGAGTTATGAGCTATAACTGGAATTATAACTTTTATAATGTTCTATCTGACTTAAAGAACACAACAACTTTTAGTAATTTACCCCTCTAAAATGCATGATTCTAATCCTTATAGAGTTCATTTCCTTATTTATTGAAACAAGATAATATCTTGTTAATAACATAATATCGCATATTATGCGCCAGTATACAACTTATTACACAAGAGGTATTTACTAGTTGTTACAAGAACGTAATCAAAGGAAAGGACCAACAATCGAAGAATTTTGTAAACTTGTGTGCACAAATATAGTAAGATACAATATTTCAAGGTGACTAACTTTTTTGTAAATAACATTCGGCCACGATTACTGATAAATTTTGGAACTGTCGCCAATTTTTACAATTTCAATAGATTCTGTCCATTAAATTTCTATTTTAATTAAATACAAGCTCGTATTTAGCGAATTACCTTAAAAATTGAAGTTATTGCGATGGCTTCGACAATTTTCAAATACAAATTTTAAAAATGTTCCTTCATCGAAATTTGTTTTGAGGCATACTGAAATTATTAGTGGACTTTTATGCTTTTTTTATTATTTGTTTTTAATATATTGAGATGATGATCATGGATAGAATTGAGGTAAAAACTTCGTCCTTGAGCCAGAAAAAAATCAAGAATTCCAAGTAGAATTTATGAGATCTTTGGACAATATTTTTCAATAAATTGGACAAATTACAAAAAATCAGAACAAATTATAAAAACTGTTAAACATTTGTTCAACACTGAAAACCACAGAGTTGGTAGAAGAAAAAGTAGTCCATTTCTAAGAAAATTAAGATAAGAGTTATAGCGTTAAATCGATTTCGACGGTTAGGTCATAATCAGCAACATAACAATAACTCATCAAACTCAACTTCTTCAAAAACTTCAACATCATTTACTCAAGTCATTGTTCTATCACTGATGATGACCTAACGGTCGAAATCGATTTAATGCCATAACTATTTCAATTTTTGTGGAAATAGACTACGTTTTCTTCAACAAACTCAGTGTTTTTCTTGTTTATCACTTTCAACAACAAATCTTTCTGGTAATTTTAAATTATTCATTTCAATGTTTAAATGTAGACGTTTGAAGTTGAATAAAACATTACTTTCTAAAAAGGTTTTGATCTTCAAACTACGACAATTTATTCAACTTGAAACACTTGAATTTAAATATTGGAATGAATAATTTAAAATTACCCGGCTCGGTGGCTGTTGAAGTGATAAACCCAATAATGAATGAATAATAATGAATAAACTATTATGTCATTCACCCCCTTTTTTAGTACGGTTATTAGTCCCCCAAATGTCTAGGTTGACATTGAGTTACCAACCCCTTGTTGAAAATGTTTGTTCGACAAAGCAGTGAAAGAGAATCAACGATAGCACCGCAGTACTTGGCACCCGCAGAAGGTCCTTTATTACGAAAAGTAGATAGTGTACCCGCGGTGCCCGTGCTCTCTCCAAATCTCTCGAGAATCTCTACGAGAAAAACAGCCTGCACATTCTTCCCTGTTCCCAAATTCTCACACCGGAATCTCCTATTAAAGACAGGAATGACCACGGACAGAACGAGGGAGCAGATAGTTCGCACCACCCCACTACGGCTGCTCTGCTTTGGCCTCGTACTATACTGAAAGAGGGGATTAATGACGTAACGGTTGATTCATTATTATTAACCTTACGTTTTTATCACTCCCAAGAACCAATGTTTCTGGCGATTTCAAATTATTCATTCCAACATTACTAAATAAGTTTTACGACCGCCCAATTATTGTAAAAAGATCCGTCCTTTAGCCCGTGGACTATATTTGGGATCTGGTTGATCCTAACTTTTAGCCCGCTAAATCGCTTCATGTGCCCAAAACGTTATTTTTAAGGGAATTGGAGGTTTTTGCTGACGTAAACAATTGTGGTGCTGCTTCGCTATCATTTTTGGACGCAGAATCAATTGGGAAAGGTTTCAAATCCATACAAATTCACCCGTCACGGAAAATTCACCCGTCACGGAAACTTCAAAAAGACACAAACCAATGACGATTTATTTTGAAAAGAATAAAACCCATGTGTTAACACGTTATTGGAAATTTCATCACATTCTCACCACCGGGAACAGAATCGTTTCTCTATGAATGACTCGCAACCACACACTCTCCAATATTTATATGCTCGTATAACAGGTTTTGACATTTAGAAACTAATTAGCTTTTTGTTCATTCTTCATTATTGTATGTGTTTGAATGGTTAATTTTTAAAAATAGGCTGTCAAGTGCTGTGGGCAGCGGAGCTCCCTAACTCATCGTAACATAGATGTGTTCTACGCGATTCTAGTATGAGTATAGATCATGTCTACGTATCATCGTACCCTCTCAAGAATCCAACGGCTTTTAATATCTGAGGAATGTAAGAGACCGATCAAGAGGTAACTTACACAATCCCTGAAAATGTCATCAAATTCCAACAAGTTGTCACGAGAGTTTCGCTAGCCCCGAGCAGTTATAGTCATGCTTAAGTTCAATAGTTATTTCTCGACTATTTGCTGTACAAATAATAGAACTTGCTCCTTAAACATGCGCTGTCAGACGTTAGTATCGTGATGAGAACATCTAAAACCATCTCAATTTTTGGAAATCTCATCGAAATCGGACTGAAAATTATACGCTTTTCAATCTGACAAGAATTCTGGACACACATGGAACAAAAATTCTACCGCGTGGATTTATTATTTTTTAAACAATGAAAAATTGTTCGTGGTTTTGATATTTCGAGAATTTTTTCTTTTTCTGTGAAGTTTTTTTTTTTTTTTTTTTTCCCTTTTCGTTAGTTGGTGAAAATTGATAGCAACTCTTGCTTGTAAGTCGGGCAATGCCTTTGCCCAGGCAAACTTATTCAGCTGAATTGTGATTCTTATTTTTACTATTTTCCAAGCCCTGTATAAAATTGTAATGAAAAATGCTATAATATGATGTTATTACGAATAAAGCTTATATGTATCTATAAAAAAAATTAGGCTAAATAATCCAACATTGATCCGGGATGTGCCATTGATCTGTGTATCTTGATCGATTAACTCTAAGGGGTTATGTTAACCTACAAATAACCGAAATCTTTCGATATTTCGTTGTAGAGAGGTAGTTTTTGTTGGATTAAGATAGAAATTAGTTTCCTGAATCAAATGAGACCGATCGGATAGATGTACGATCATCTGTACCCTCACCGTTTGAAAAACTTCATCTTCGGGTAATAAAAAATCGATCCACTGCGTTCAGATAGACGGTTAAGGATGAGAGCCGGGCCATCAGAGCCTGTATGAGCTAGGGCGCATGACTGGCGGACGCCCAAGCACTTTCATCGTGAATCCAATTGCATGGTATGGAGGCGGGAGATATCGAATTTATACACTGTCCCACAGAATACGTCTAATGTACATAGCGATGTACGCGGAAGGGCTTTCTAATACAAAAATAATAAACCACTGCGTACGGCGGACGGACGTAGCAAATTTTGAATTCACCTTGAAACGTAAAATGACAAAGTTTGAGGGGGTTTATAAAAACCTTCTGCTATGCGATTACGATGGGTTATAATTTAAATAGTAAAGCACCAAGCTTTGAAACGCAGATGGCAAGCGGGAACGGTCATATGATTTCAAGATATTGCGCAAGTCGACCAATTGTTTGCCTAGTTAGTCCAATTTTCACAATTTTTGTACTGGAGAATTCTGAGGGATCATTTCCATTGGTTTCTGACCTCTTCAATCGAATTAGACCTGCTGCAGGTCGTTGCGATGCTGGTTAACCGAGCTGGAGCATTATAAAATGAGTGAATTTCCTGAATGATGCATACAATTTACGTACAATTACTTTGAAATTCGTGAACGTTGAGTGCTGAAAAATTGTTACCACCCCTTTCGTGGCCAACTGGTACTATATTAAGCTATTAGATTTTTTCGGGCTACTCGATCGCGTTGGATTCATAAACAGACACAAACCTACAAAACACAACGGCGCAGGAGATTATTAGAAGGAGAGATTGATGTGATCGGATAACAGTGGACGGTACGCTGGGGAAACCCCAAAAAATATCGGTCAAAAAGGTATATTTTTCACTTGCCCTCAGGTAAAAACAAAGAGTGCGACGAATTTCGACTGTATGAGAGGCACCTCATCCCCACTTTTTACGGCCGTGGCCAATAATTGATTTATGTTCTTTGAGAATTCAAAAATAAGTTGAGAAATCAATTTTTAATGTATTCACATTAATTAGTTTTTTATGTTTATTCAGACTTATTCGGAAAGGCAATAAAATAGTAAAAGATGAATGTAAATTAATTTTAAATGCCCTAAGGGACCGCAAGCGTTCAAATCTGAATAATCCGAGTTTAGATCGTGTCATACATGTTTCTCTTGAATCCCAACGTTAATATCTTGTTAAATACCAACGAAAATTATTGCAATAACATTCAAGTGAAGAGTCCTGCGGACGATCACCTCAGCTCAATAAAACCCGAAATCGCTGTGCATTCCAAAGCGATGAGTAAAATGAATCTTAGAGCTTTAATTGCAGTTGAATTCATGGTTTCACACTCTATTTCATAATATAATATTTTTTGCGGAACTTTTCCACTGCATACAAAATAGGTAAGATAACATTTTCCGAATATTTATATTCCTGAAAATCCTAATAATTTGGCCTCTGCCTTCGAGCTGCGTTTGGATGTTACCTCCGATAAGATCATATCTGATCATATCGATGTTTTGAACGTAGTTTTGAACGTAGTTGCAAACAGTGTGGAAGTTTTATTTTTCGAATTACGTAGATATTGGAAAATGTACTCGAAACAAACATGATGTTACAAGTGTTGTGGAAGAGAGAAAAGAAAATAATGAACATTCCAAAATTATGGTAGTAAAATTGTTATTTTCGACCAGATTTGGGTCAAGGGTTTAATATAAGATTTGGGACTGGTTTCGTTCGATTACGCAAGAAAGAGTACATACAAACCAACTACGGTTATGGAATATTGATGAACAATATGCCATTTGAAGACTTTTAATTGTTTTTTCCCCATTGACATTCCACTTCGCGGTGGAAGAGAATGAAGTGTCCAATAAAGTAAATGGATGGACATTCAACATCTACTAAACTAGAGGTTGTTGCTCTTGGAAGCGCTTATGCGTTTCATGTAGCTCCAAGCCATTCCACGAAGCTCCGCATCGTTGCATCAATCAGTAAAATACGTTTATTATTTCGATATGCGATTAAATAAGTGACACCGGCTTAAATCTTAAACCATTTGCTACAAATATGTTTGAAGATAGAAATTCGGAATCATAGCAGTAAAGTATCGGACATTTTCTCAGGCTCAGGCAATCACTAACAATGTGAGACATATTGTGAATTAGTAGTTTTCAAACAAATTTTCTGAAGCGCATAGGGCACATCCCCAAAATAATTGGATCTCGCATTGTGCGTGCGACATATATTTTGAAACTTTGAAAAATAACTATTTGAAAAAGCAAGGTAACCCCCGCCTATTACTATTCGTACTTCAAAAAGATCAGCATAGCGAAGATGATGAATTCTTGGAGATTTTAGGATCAAATGTCCTTATTTTGCAAAATCCAGGTGTCAAGGTTTGGTTCAAATGTAATTAAATATGCGATGAGGCGCACAATAACTCTTCCTGCATGATATCACCCTTTATGAAACAGATGAGATGATATTGGTTCAGTTGTACAGATAGGCTCTCGACATTATAACACGGGTAACCGCCCCTTTCACCGTCGCAACATCTTAATGTCAAAAACGTGTCGTCAGTGTCGGAGTATCGTCAGGTTATCTGTCATTTAACGTCAATTTACCAACTGTTACGGGCAAAACACATGGAAACATCATTCGCCTCGACCTCTCTGCTACTAATCTCGCTTCTGACTACGATTACAGGACATTCCAGCCACCGATATTTATAATAATCAGTTAATTTAACGAAATATTTTATTTCGAATTATAATTTTTACAACAATTTCTACAAGCGCATCTGTTTTAAGGCATTTTGAAATAATTCCTGTATTTCGTCCTCACAATTTAAAAATATACCATGAAGCAAGTAATTGTGAAATAGCAGGGGATTATTTTTAAACCGATGTAGAAGTCACCTACAAATAAGGTCACAGTTGGTGACGAATATTCAAATCAGAACTATGCTTCTGAAAATTAAATCTATAATCAATAGCGAAATGCCTGAGTATCATACTGATGTATTTTTGTGCAAGCAATGAAATTTATCAGTACGATTTACAGCCTATATTCCTCATATTCCCGGAAAATTTCGTCAGAATTGGATGGGAGCTGTAGTGATCAGGCTTAGGACAAATAATTTTTGATGATGTTTGGTAGATTCTACATTCGACCATGCGCTGATTTCTGAGCAGTGAAACTCAAGGGGGAGCGTCTACAGCCCCGTAGATTCCCAGACTGTATTTGATTCCCAACCGGCACATTCCCTAAAAATTTCATTAAAATTGAATGAAAACTATATGCATTATGTTGTTACAAGGATAAGTGAATTAGGCTTCTTACAAACAGACACAAACACTCACATAGACAAACTTGAAATGAAAGTTGTTCAAAATGGTCTAAAACGCAAAATCAGAAAGGACATTTTGATTTCGAAAAAAAGAAAAAAAAAACGAAAAATTGCCTGTCCCTAATGTGAAAATAAAGCTTCCATTAGGTACCAGTAGATTTTGGAGCGAATCTCAATGGTAAAACCGTAAAAATAGCACTTTTCTTAGTTTCACTATTCCAAAATTGTCTTATTCACAGTCATATACGAGCACATTACTGAATGAAAAAAACTACGAATTACTATGTATCTTGCAAGATAAAAGTCATTGATTTCCCGCCGATATATTACCTAACTCCTGGCCATTTTCTCTGGACAATTCTACGCAATCCTCATAAGAAGTAATCAAACCGTCTTGAACAGTATTAAATTAATACAATTTAAACAAAAATTTTACTTTGGCTTATAAGATTTTCTATTAATCACCTACTGGAAACAGAAGTCAGATATTGTCATTTCAAAATTGTCTTAATCTCACTGTAACTGTGTTGTTCGGAAATATTACTTTACAGATTGTGTCCCACGAGTGTTCGTTACGAGGAAAACCCCCCCCCCCGATTCAAATCTTTGGACAATAAAAGATGGATTTTCGGAAAAATGAAATTACCTGCCTCACGAAACCTCGCTATTCTACACAGACGATAGGTCGTTCAGTAACGGAGTTATCCACAACCGGAGAAAACCGTGATATGGAATCTTTCGGAACATTTCATGCTGATCTGAACATTTACTTTACAATGACCGCAAGCTTATACAGATGAAATATGAAAATTTAATCTTCATACCGGAACACTACAGTTCAGCATCGTGTGAAATACTGAGAGACACATGCTCTCAGATTACTTAGTCCCACGGTATTGACAGATTTGAAAAGGGTGTCACAGAATTAATGTCCAAATGCTTCACGCTGCTTCTGTGATATTACATTTTGTTCAAAACCTCTCGGAAGTCGACTTTTTTCACATTCGAGATCGTTTGTCGTGCTTTCGACCCTACTTCCCTTGAAAGAGCGATAACTCTCTTAACACGCTAAGTGAACCCAAATCTGAGGATCCGAAAGCATTAAATTTCATGTCAATGCATAATCAAAATTTCATGATCGACTGGTTAAGTATCAACGCTTCCAGTTCTAACACATGTGTTCATTATTTTTTTGCAACCAAAAGCAGGTTTTTTACAGGTTGGATTTGCAACCGATTTTGCGTTAAAATTACGGGAAAATAACACCCCACCTGTTCATGTCAGTAAAAACTTTTAAAAATCTCGTTTTGTACCAGTTTTTATCCCCTATCATCCAAGCTTGGCAAGAAGTTGAAACCTCAAGTGGAGTCCATGTACAAAGGAACGGATTTTTTACATCCTAAACCGTTTTATGGTCCTCACTGCGGAAGGATATTGTAGATTGGGAATCTAATCACCTAGATACGTAATATGAATAAAACTTCGGGAGAGTAACTAATAAATTATGATATTAAATTGCGCTCTTCGATTCTTTTGTGTTGTGTTCAATTTTTTTATTGCAACACAATGTTTCGTGAAAAACCTTGGGAAAACTCTTGAATTGCAGATATTTTTTCGGAAGAAAAGATCGATCGGGCGTAGGCAAAATGGCTGTCAAATTCCATCAAGCTTAACTGAAATGTGGTTACTAAAATGCTCACGAAGGCTTGATTCTTCACTTACTCAGCTCGCTTATAAAAGTACAATTTTGCATTGGTTTGGAAGGAAATGCAACTCTCTTTCGAACAGGATCTTCAGATTTGAATCTTCTTAGAAAGTAAATGGGTTATGGTGATGTACTAGTGGAGTAACGTCGATTTCACAGAAAAATCTTCAAGCGAAAAAAGTCAGATTTAAGGGAGATTTGACAAACTATTTATTGATCGAAATTTGTTGTGAATTGGCGGTAGAATAGACCTTCGAAGTTTCTTCAATTACAGGTTCCTCTGTTTAGAGACCTTTCACCTATTCTTAAACTAAAAGATATTTATCGTATTTTGTTCCATTGATGAGTCTATTGTTTAATCCTTTACATCGACTTATCTTCGTTTTGTTAAACGAATAGAACCTGGGAAGGGCTGAGTAGAATTATGCATTCGGACGAGGGTAATTTATTACTGGACTTCTGCCAATAACAGCAGTATCGACTTGATCTGAAAGCATATATGGACGAAACAGAAATCCATGTGCGTAAGTCAGTCTGTCTCCTGCGCGATGACTCCGGCTGTTGAATAGCGCTTGCATGACCCCCCTCCCTCTCCCCCAACACCGTTAATTGTTGGAAATTATCTGATTTGGCAATGAAGAAACAATTTTTTTGTAGGAAAAATTCGGTGATGCAGTCCTGAACAAATCTTTTTTTCAGATTGAAAACGCTGCAAATTATTACATAGAGGTTTATTACCTACTTCAGTGTTTGTTCTGCGTAAATCGCTGATCCGTTTTTATAAGACGTAGTCTGTGGTACATCATCTAAACTCGACATCTCGCGCCTGCATATCTTGTAATTGATTTCAAGATTAAAGTACTTGAGCGGCCGCCAACCAGCTCAAACCTCCCGTTGAACGGTCTCTGGCGCCAGGCTTTTCAGCTCGACCGTCTACCTGACCGTAGACGACCAATTTTCATTTCCTAAAAACGCTGTTTTTCAAATGGTGAGCGGACGGATGATCCCTAAGAAACCCGAGTGATTTCTTCAATTCACGGGACTGATTCCCATCTGAATCAAACTATAAAACCACCCTTTTACAACGTGAGTTTTCGAAATTTCGATTTTTTAAAGTTGAATAATCAATTATAACCCCTCAGGCTCGATTGATCAAGTTTTCTGTGATGAATTTGCTGGATGAGGGTCATTATTCATTTAGAGCCGTTATATATTGGGTTTACATTTATTTAAACTACGATATTATTTATTACCATTCGTAAAACTGCTTTAGTACTGTCTGGTTGATGAATATAATTTCGTGTGCTGATTTTTGATCAATCCTAGTCTTAATTATCGTCGTTGATTCACTAATGGTTCGTTCCACCAAGGAGACCCTCAATTAATCTACATCTCATTCATTTAGTTATCTCACTTCTGCGTTTGATAGTTGAACCGCGTAGAACTCTATCGCACAATTCGCCAAAAATTTCAATGATACTTTCATTTAACATATTGGCATCTAGTTCCTATGTCCAGTTTTTATAAGATCACACTTATAAACGCTTGGAAATATTTTCAGGAACTAGATTAAATTCTTAATCGAAACAA